>CM040245.1:40285911-40801948 GCA_022545495.1 Chrysanthemum lavandulifolium | reverse complement strand
GATGAGGAGCGAATGGTAGTTCAAGTATTTTGTTAATCTCGATGACATTATGGTGCCATTTCTAAAAGATGGACAATCGGTTCGGATGTCGGTGTATTGCTATGGGAGAATGTGAAGAGGATTCGTTTATGGTGATAGGATTTAACTTTAAGGTTGTTCTATACAAGATCGTGTCAAAAACTTTTCGCGAGCTTAGTGAATTAGATTCTTGTCTTGCTCTTGGTAGCTTCTTGTTTCTGACATCTTTGCTAGTTTGTGATTATGCTTTCCATTTCGTATGATCTTTGTATCTTTTCTTTGTCTTGTCACTACTTGTTTGGTTATATTGTTAAGGCTGTCTAAGTGCTACGGAGTATTATTTTGTGAAGCCCATTTTGGAGCTTCTAATGTCTGTTTTTTCCATGGGCAAAGAGACATAATAACTTTCAAATTCTACTTAAAACAATGGTCATAACTTAGTATTAAGTCTCATATTGGCTCTTTTCTGACTAAAATATTCTTCATCCTCCCGTTTGGCTTGAACTATTATATGCCCGTTCACTACATATAGACGCGACTCATAGTAAATGACAAATCCTAAGGTAGAATGTTTGGTTTGGGAGACTCTTATGGTTGAAATCTAATTTTATAAGGCATTTCGTAAGCAAAATGATAGGATCGCAATTTTAAATGATTTGAATTTCCACCATTTTAGAATCTTTGCCTCTACGTGGATATCATTTTTGGTGACCAATATGTGTAAAAGTGTGAGCGGTTAGACAATGTTACCCTACACAATTGAAAAAGTCGTTTATCATACGCTCGTGCTTCTCGATTTCTTTGCTACTAATTGTATAGCTCGATGAAGCTGGATTGTGGTGGTGGTGAGATAGCCCTACACAATTGAAAAAAGCCGTTTATCATACATGCATTGGTATGTCATGTAGTAAATATAAGTGTATATTGCTATTGACAAATAAACCATAACATAAAACATAAAAGTGTGAGAAGCGATACAGTAAATCTTTAAATTGTTGAGACACTAAACACAAGTAAGGAAAATGTTGAGGCTGTGATGCTCACGGTTTCCTTAAGACAGATTCGTCCTCTCCACGGTGCTTGAGAATCGTGACGTCTATCTCCCGGATACAACAACAACGGATAACCCGTTAGCACAAGCGGGTTATCAAGGCGAACAAAATCGTGCCTTCCTCTATTACGACGGATACACACAAGGTCAAGACTAATGGTGAACAAAGGAAAGGAGCGAGTTATTATTTCTTGGGTATGAAAACAAATGAGAAAAGCTCTCATTTATAGCTAAAGGGGATGAAAGAAAAAACGGTCACAATTAATACCATTAATCCTACTAATGGCTCATGAACACATAGTTAATTCAGTCGTTACACATGACCAAACATTAACCTTGTTCTTAACTCTCATTATTATACATGATGACCATCAATTGTCATTCAAACCAATAATTTGACCATATTTTCCAACAATCCCCCACATGAATGAAATTTATAAGGGAAACAAATTTCAAAGACTCGACATTGTAATAGAGTTTTGCAGTTGATATTTGCATAGGATAGGTAGGTGTTACCTTTGAACCTTCCTCGTGAAATATACTTAGCCTCCTAGCGACCAGTGAGAACTTGATGTCTTTGAGCTATGCGCTTTTGTGTAGAGCGACAATATATATTCACACAAATATCTCCTTGAAACATTTTGGTTCTCATAGTTATGTTCGTTATGGTCATGAACATTAGCACTGGTTCTGTAAGAGCTTTTAGGAATTGCCCCACAATTCCCTTCTAAGCGACCCACTTCTCTCCACATAAGTGATTCTCCATTAATCATTAAAAGCCATATGCTTAACCTCATATTGTCCTTTGTTATAGGAATGGACTAGGAAGTTTGCTAACTCCCTTAAATAAATGTGGAGTTTATTACTCCCCCACAGTGACCTCAGTTTATACAAGTAGGTTGTCCTATTGAACCCAGATCTTGGGATCTCCAGTCAGCTGGGTTAGGTTTTCCTTCATATAAACTTTTCAAGGGCTTTAGTCACATTCCTCTTCACGAATTGCTAACTAACTCTCACATTTAGCTTTTCACAAGCGGATCCGCAAAGTTATTCTATGACTTCATATTGTCAATAGGGATAACCCATGCTGAGAGTAGTTGTCGTATCGACATAATATGTTTTTATAAATTTGAGTTTCATGCAACTCTAAATATATCATGCTTTAGGTAATTCTTGAGTATTCCAACTAGGCAAGAACTCATGTTTGTTGACGTTCTTTTGAACTCTAGCTAGGCCGGAATCCCCCACATGGAATTCATCTCAAGATTTTGTAGAAAGGTTCTCTCTTTCAATGTATTAACCTTGTTTATAAGATTGTTTCTCACATGGATATGACATCATGATCCGTAGTAATTTGTCATTTCACAAGTTTCATACAAGTGTATGCAAACTTTTTGAATGTCTTATGTTAATTATTTTATGTATCATAATTAACAGATTCCAAATCTAGCATGCTATAGACCAAGGAATCAAGCGTATGACAGAAGATGCATCATTCTGATTACTCATAGCCTCATTTACTAACATTCTTCTTTTAGACAAATCACCACATTAAACCATACATGTTTTAGGAGGATCTCATAAGTTATATGTGTAAGTCCTACACTTATAACATGTCATTCCAATTCACTTGTGATTATATATAATCACATTTAATCTCTTATCATTATACGATTATCACGACTTATTATGTGATTATTATCATATAAAACAATGCGTGATCATTTTACACAATCAAAGTATGTCCACCTTAGCAAATGGATAATAACTCACTTTGGATGACAATCACACCATTCAAGTTAGTTACATAAACCAACGTAATTTATTGTCATCTATGTGTGTTCTTTCTTGACATTTCACAATGTCCTACGGTTATGTTCAACATTTAGTCATTTCTTACATAATGACAAACCGTTAGATTATTAGAAAATGAGTTCGAACAAATCTTAACAATTGTTGACTTTCTAGAATAACAAATATTTTGATTAATTGCAATAATATTCAGCAGAATATTATGCAATATCCAAATTTCAATACTCGGTACAAAACCAAGCGACTTGTTTATCATTGCTCATAAAGAGCCTTTTTTGGGCAAATAACCTATTAACGCATTATACTTGTCATAAAAAGCGATTCGACGTGGCGAACAAAAAAATATCCTTTTGGCCCCTAATCTCGTCTAACTTGGCTTAAATGATACATTGTCAACCTCGACTTGAGTTGTGTACACCTAAGCGATAAAATGTCCACATATGTGTACACCTAGGAAGTAAAATATCCACATCATTTGCCACCTCAAAATATATATCCTGTTTTTTTTTTTTTTTCTTCCTCTCTCCACTACATAGCCATATATGTTACGATATTGATCATCCCTTTCATAACTAGCTACGATTATAAATATTAGATCCGGTATAAACACTCATACTCCACCTCAAAAGCGATTCCTGTGGACTCGTCTTCTTTAAATCACCCCGATATAAAGATTAGATCCACACGAGATATAAAAAAAAGCGTTTGTTTATTAGTTTTCATCATCGAAGCGTTTAGGTTTAATATAGAAGGAAGCGCATGTGCGAGCTTACCGAGAGGAAGATGGGAGGTGGTGGCTCACGGTGGTGAGACTTGACAGTACCAAGCGGGGTTTATGAGTCTCAAGAACTCCGAAATGATGAGGGAAAAAGATCTATCTGGCGGTAGTATTATTTGAGGTGGCGGAATCTTTCTTAGGAAATTGTCGGCGCTGAATCTTTGATGGTGTCATCGCAGGCTTGTATGTGTGCAAGCGTTAACACTTTCTATGCAAGCGCTGAATCTTTGATGGTGTCATCGCGAGGGCTTGTATGTGGCGGAATCTTTGATATGTGTCATCGCGGGCAAGATGGAGTGTGTTTAAGGTTGAAGTGGAGTATGAGTGTTTAAGGTTGAAGTGGAATCCTATTAGGATAAAGTCTCTCATCAAAGCGGCAACCGGTTATACAAGTTAGAAAATGTATCATTTAAGCCAAGTTAGGCGAGATTAGAGGCCAAAGGGATATTTTTTATTCGCTACGTTGAGCGCTTTTTGTGACAAGTATGATGCGTTAATAGGTTATTTGCCCTTTTTCGGTCTTATATCAAGACATATGAATGAATATTCATCACTCGAATATGATTCTTGACACAAGTGTCAAGCCAATAAATTATTGTGATAGGGTCAACCACATTTATCACCTATACCATGGCATTTTAGCCATTCACAATGTCGGCATCAAAGGTTTCGATAACCGTAGTCGTTTTCTTGATACTAAGTACACCACGTTGGGTATTAATCAAGTCAATGCATAAAATAATTATTCTTCATTATCAACATTGTTTTAGACACATCCACTTCATTAACAACATTGTCTTAAGACACAACCACTTTTCATTAATGGTCGACACTACAACGTTTTTAAATATATATATATATATATATATATATATATATATATATATATATATATATATATAGGAAGGTTCTTTTCGTAACCAAGAAAAGGTCGAGCATGAGAACCAAAGATTAACCAATCGTTTTTTTTGATATTTAATTTAATTATTTAATTCAAAAGGGCATAATAGTAAAAGTACATTTTTATTTTCTTTTGATTTTTTAATAAAAACGTTTTTCAGTTCCTAAATTTTAGGACTTTTTTTTTTTTTTTTTTGGGAATTTTTTCTTTTATTTTCATGATTTCAAAAAGTAAGATGCATATGTGTTTTTCTCATATAAGTCAAGGTGCACATGTGTTTTTTTAAATATGTGTTTTTCTTCGTAATGTAGTGTTCAATTGCTTAAACCACTTAAATTTTTGAATAGTTTTTTTTTCAACATTTATGTTTTTTAAAAGTATGGTGCGTATGTGTTTCACTTAAGAAGATAATTGCACATATGTTTTAGCGTACAATTCTTTAATATTCAAAAACTGAAATTCAATAACATAAACATTATACATATGTCTAAAAAATGCAAGTACAATATATCGATTATACATGTGCACTAATAATAATTAACGCAATAAGAGACTCTCGTGATCTTTGTATGTACATGTATTCGCATTCGTCAATGTGCACATGTGTCTTTACATCATCATCGTCTTCAAAAATCTACAAATATTTTCAAACATAAAAAACAAATTTGTTAGAACCAACAATAGTGCACATACGCATAATAACAAGAAACAACCTAAGATACATGTAGTGGTCAGAATAAACAATAATGCACATTAACATATGGCCCAATAACTCGATTAGAAGCACATATATTTTCGGTTCTTGTAACATGTTGATATTTATATTTCTCCACTTATGAACTAGAACAAACTCGAAAACATAGAGTGAAATAAAAAGTTTAACCATGATATAACAACTATGCACATGTATTTCACTTGTTCGTCACACCAATTATAAATATTAAAAGAAGAGGTGAACAAACTCGATTAGAAGCACATGTATTTCAAACATAGAGTGAACACACCAATTATAAATTCAAACATAGTGATGACATATATTCATTTCCACTAATCCATACACAATAATAATGAAACTCATAAGCGGAAAATGGTCCGCCATCCAAATGAAGGAAAGGATGAGTACTTATTGTTATATTACCACCAACATCGGTTTGACAAAGCGCCATGGCTGCTCAGAAATTGTATGGTATCGCATATAAAAGTTAGAAAGTAAGCTATTAAAATATGAAACCGACTTGCAGCATGAATGAGAAAGGCAGGGTAAGCAAACATATAGACGTGTAGTGTCACATCAACAACATACGGAGGTGACCACGCCGATGTTGAGTCTACTCTATTAGTAATCTCCTGCTCACATTTGAACTCTTTATTGGTTTCCAATCGTCTTAATAACATTACTATAAAAAGTTTCCTAGTAAGACACTACTGTAAACACAAGCTCAATCTGCTGATTTCCTTTATAAAGCGCTACTTAATCATGAAAATGCTATTGTTTGCCTATATATAAGAACATATCATTTCCTTACTATTACGCCCTAATTTACCTACGCCTGCAGAAACCCATACAGAGACTCTAATGACCTATGAATAAAGTGAAAGTTCACGTGTATTGAGCAAACATGGTAGCTATTAAAGAAGAGTAATTTTAGGTCGTAGTATATCCATATATTTGCGAATGGGTTTCTCATACGCATCGAATCACGAGATAGTAGGTAAGATTATAAAGCAATAGCATACCGATAACGGGTAATATCATTAGCGAGACATCCAAGAAAGGCTTGGAAAGCATTTCTCCTTCTTCGAACTTGACATGTTTCATTCCTTCCAAATCGAGAGCAAACACTTGTTCCTTCCATATTGAGAATTGAGATTACTGCAACAGTAAAACATATTAGATTAAAACTAACATTTAACGGATCTGATCGGATGATCTAAGAGACACAATGCTCATAAATATTTGTGCTTACTTACCAATAGAATAATCCAAACAATCATAGTTTCATAACACACGTATTCCGGTCCAAACTCAGCGACATAACACGACAATGTCAAACGCCCAATTTTTTGCCTTCTATAGTTCCAGCACCAGGACTACACAATAAATAGTATACTAAATATTATTTATATGCATCAATTACATTCAAAAAACAGATAGTTGATGCTTAATAATCGATAAAGATAATCGAGAAAGATGACTCTAACATGATTAATAATCGATAAAAGATATCGATCATTCCAATATCGGTCTACAAGTTTGATTTCAAATGTAGTTAAAAAAATCAGATCCGGGTTAAAATCTTGGAGTAACGTGATACCGCCATCCTACAACGATGATGATCACGGTTTCTTCTATGATACCGCCATCCCTACAACAATCAGATCCGGGTTAAAATCTTGGGTTAAAATCTATGACTTCATAAAAGCGCGATGAAAGGCATTGGAAAATAAATTCGTCGAAATATGTGACTAGTTTTGTTGACATCGGATCTAGTAAACAAAAAAACTTACCCATGATTTGTGGTGTGTCTCATGAACCAACACAACCAGTAAGACAATGAAATCGAAAATATGTTCAAATCAAATAAGGTCGTGGAATGAAGGCGATCGTGACATATGGGATGATCTTTGAAACGGAATTTAGAACATAAAGCGGCTAGGGTTTTTTTATTGAAGAAGAGATCTGAAAGTGAGATAACGGTTTGAAATAAATGGTGTGGATGACGGTTTCCAAATAAGTGAAACAAAATACCATACATACCCTTCTATTTTTATAAAATGTCACATAATATTTCATGTAATTACCTTTTGCCACAACTGCTCATATCCATTGATCAAAAATTGGATGGCTTAGATCGGTTCTCATGATTTCGACATTTTCTTGGTTACAAAATAACCTTACACTATATATATATATATATCAATTGACCAAAATAATGATTGCGATAAAACAACACATTTTTTTTTCAAGCTTTATTTTTTTTTTCAACAAATCAAGTTTAGTGTCTTAGCTACGTACTTTAAATTGGGCTTAAGCTCATTCATTCACAATGCAAAATTTGCATTTTCTCATTAATGCACAACTATGACAACAAGTATTTTAAAAGTCCAAATAACACCAAAAATTCGCATTCCGCAAGAATGAGTTATATCCCAATATCAGATAATGAAATCAATACTAGTTACACAAACCAGTACCACGCCGATATGTCATCCAACATGCTTCAAACAATTTTTTATTATCTGAAACTAATGTTTTTCCAAAACATGGAAACAACCGATCCAAGATTAAATATTGCTGCGAACAATCTTACGAACCCGATCCAAAAGCGCGACTTGAGGGCTATTCAGAAAGGGGTGGCGCAATTGCGCATCGCTTACTATTTCACCTGGTGATGTAAATCCCAAATTACATTAAATAATAAAAGTAATTAATGATTAAATAAACGCATCTCGGTATTAAAAATTAAACGAAAACAGACACATTATATATGATTGTCAAATCACATTTGTGGATGTGCAACGTTTATCCCCAACAGTTCACAATAATTTATTGACAATCAATGTTAATAACTCAATAAAATTAAATTCCAATTAAAAAAAGAATTTTATATACGAAATCCATTTAATCTGGTTTTCTTTATTATTTCCTCCATCAAACAACTTCCTCTTATCATATTCGGCCAATGTAAATCAGCGTCTCTAAGTATAGTGTAATCTAGTATCATATTTCGTCTAACCAAAACATAGAGTCCACGTTTTTTTTTTTACCAAATTAACTAGCTTGGGCCAATACTACATGTTAAAAGAACCTTTAAATATAACCTCTTCTTATTCCATGTATTAGTTACGTAAGGTACAAAAAAAAAATAGGCCAAACAACTCATTTATACGTATATCAAACCTTTTTGTAAGCCACTTATTAGCTAGATAACGAGGTGGGCGACAATCTTCAGCGTTCTTGCGGGACTATTAAACTAAGCCACCAAATAAAGCGTGAATTTTTTGAAAAGACTGCGCTAGTGATAGCGCTTTTAAGCGTGAACACGTCATCAAAGATTAAAACTCACGCTTTTGAAATTACTTTCTATTTTGATAATTTTATAATTGTAACCCTCTATTTTGATAATTTTACAATTCTTAACCTGTATTATAAAAAAATTAAATACAAAAGAAATCATAAATTTTGCATCAATAATTCTAAATTTTGTAGCATACATAGCATAACAATTTGTTATTAAACATCAGATACTTAATTCTGCAGAATATAATACTACACTATTTGTTAAACTAACATGAAACATTTTTAAGTATGTCTACAAAATATCATTGAAAACTTCTTCGATCTTCTTGTCTTCAACTATTCATGATCAATTACACCATACTGAAATCCATTGAAAACTTTGATCTTTCGTCTTCAACAAACTCCTAAATAATGAGAAAGAAAACAAAAAATTATAGGCAATTGATAAACTATTGATAAATGACCTTGACAAATATATTTGCACATTGCTGCAACCATATAATCACATTGCTGCAAGAGTGTAACACAGTTAATAAAGAGCAACATAACTTGTCACAATAGATCATATTATATGCATTCAAAATGCAGGTAGAATGGTAACTTAAAGAGAAACGAACCGGTATAATATTAAGAAAAAAAGACTAGTTGTAGTAAAGGTTTTTAGTTGTATACAATTTTAGCCAATGATGGAAAGCCACCAAACTATGTACGTAGTAATATATGTTCTACACTGTCATCATCATTATTTAAACAACAAGACATGGGTAATTCCAGAACTACAAATAATCTCAGAATTCATGTAACGACAAATGGGAACCAGGAATTAAAACTAGCCAAAAATAAACTTTACAATCAATATCATTCATACAGAAGATAAAATATGCATCAATCTCAATCAAAGAGGGAATCATGAACTTGAGTTTTATTATCAAATGATTCCAGCACTATCAAGCTCAAAGAATTAAGGGCGTTTGAGTGTTTAGGGATCTTTGATTCCAAAGCACTATCAAAGGGCGTTTTAGTTTGATTGCTCAAAGATCCCTAAACACTCAAACGTCCTTAATTCTTTGAGCAATCAAACTAAAACTACTCAAACCTAATAATCAAATCTTTCTAATCCTTTCATCAATCAAACTGAACCTAATTAACTTGCTATACTAAAACACCATAAAACGTGAACATAAAACAAAGTATTCTTAACACACATACTATTATCAATACACATAAAGTAGATCTAAACACACACACAAAAATACCCAGTGATTTATTATCTCCTAGTGAAAGTAGATATAAAAAAGGAAACATACCCAATAAATCCGTATGTGGTAAACCATATGAGATAAGAATGTTCAAGAAAACGACTATCAATAAATCCGTATGTGGTAAACAAATCTCAACAATACATATGGTAAACGATCTCAAAGAGTTAACTGAATCTCAACCATACATATGGTAAACGACCTCCAATAAATGAATCCCAGCCATCTATATGTTAAGCGGCGTCGTTTTCGACGTAGGTTTTGAACACTGCTAAAAAACAGTGCGACGACGCCATACTCTTCGTTGTTTGCTTTGGATCACTGTTAAAGAGCAGTGCAACGACATCGCACCCTTTGCAATTTTTGATGCATACTGTAGTTGCTACAGTTGAGGAGGAACCAAAAAGCGACACCGTATGGTTCATCGTTTTATAATATTTATAATTAGATTATCATGGTAAGCTTATAATCTTTTATATTTATAGTTATTGCATCATGCATTTATACACAATATGAAATATGGGACCAAAAGTGTTCAGCTTGGTCAGTTTCAACTCGTACTAAAGAATACTTATTTGGACCAATATACGACGGTAGATTAGTTAGTAGACCATAATGAGACCCGCTGCACCCGCAGTTATAAAGAGTCCAATATCCAACCCATTGCAGCTATAAAGAGCTCCAATATCCAACCCAATCCATCAGGAATAGAGGCGAAAACAGACATGTACAATGCTCAACAAACTACATTGTTGTTGGAATTGTTCGAACATGTTAAGAGCCCAATTGCGAGCAATTCATCGTCGACAGGCAGCCATTTTATCCACATAATAGTAAATTTCAACCACAAACTGCACAGCGTGTATAATTTAAAACAGAAAATATTAAACCATCAGCCAAAATGTTAAATAGGCCAGCAAAATCTGTCTAGCACAGGCTTATTTCACTCTATGCACAACTCACTTTCATCTCAAAACTAAATTGTCATGAAAACACTAGAAGATTGGAGTAGCATAATAAGCTTAAGTTACGTAGATAATCTGGTTTTGGCATATTGGATCAGATCTTCTAGGTCTCACTTTTGACTTTTTGGGTTTCAAATTTATCAATAGCTACTTGAAGCTCATCTGAACCTCCAACAGCTCTCATGGTGTAGAAATACACCCCAAATACGAAACCAGTCAAGCCTCCAGCAACCACCAGATTCTTAGTCTTGGGTCCCAAGCTCCCAAATCCAGCCATTTAATTCGACAAGCAGTCACTTTCTAGTTATCACAGCCTACAAAAGAACCAGCAGAACCAGAATAATGAGTTATTCGTTTATACAACTTTAAGCACCACCAATAATTAAAGTATATAGCAACACCTTTATGAAAATATCAAATACTACAAAGTAGGTTCCACTTGCATAATGGCTAGAAAAGAAGATGTTTACCAATCCCATTAAGCAAAAATGTAGATTGGACTGACAAAAGTGAAAGAAAAAGGAAACATAACTTGATGCGAAATGGCTTACTTATAAGGTATGACAAGAAATGAAGATGTGATTGTGGATCAGGTCCTATCTAAGAGAGATGAAGTTGAGACTCACATAATAACAATAAGAAAAAATGGTATAAACGAGTGAGGCCTAAAAGTTGTTGCTCCTTTCAGCTCGAGTCATTCTCCCAACTTTTTTATAGTTTGTCCAAAATAAATGCCCAATTCCAAGAGCAAATGGTAGATCATGTAAGCTTATCATTCTACCCATTATTTAAACTCAATTTTAAATAAATTAATTTACCATTATCTTTTTTTTAATTGCGCTATTCAAAATCCTGATATGGACACCGGTAAAACAAAAAGGAAAAACAAATGAGTTGGACTGACTAAAATATAGATAACTAAGAACAGCATAAACTGCACATGCCTAATACTATGTGTTTTCTCCTTGTGGATACTTATCTTGGGATGTAGTTATGAGAGAAAGTGTGGAAGTAAGAGCCAACCTACAAGGCTACAAAAGGAGTTGCATACCACACAAAGAAATTGCATCACAAGTTTTAAGTTTGAACAGGACTCTTTGAGGCATTTTGAGACAGAATTATTGCTAGTCAGTGTTTCCATGCTCACTAAAATGAAAAATTGCATAACATACTGGTTGGCTCTTGGTGATCATGCATTAGAAACAGAATATCAAGAAAAACCGAGAAAAACAGAAGTACAAATTATAAAGGCTAGCCTAAAGTATCACAAAATTCGATCTGTTACTGATGGTGCCAAATTTTAATTCTATAATAAAATCAAGCATATTAAACCATATATCATATCTCAACTTTTGAAGGTATCTGACATAGGTACCTATATTGATCATGAAAATACTAGGAATGCTTATTTTGATTATGAGAACAACAACATACCCAATCCCGCCAAGGCGGGTATTGGGAGGTAGAATGTAGATGGATCATACCCCTACCCGGGATAAACACGAGTATGGAGACTGCTTCTAGGAAGACCTCCGGCAAGTGTAATTGTGCGTGAGAGTGCTCAGAAATAAGTGCATGTGTGAAAGTGAACAATAACAAGGTTAAGCAGTCAAAAGACACAAAGGCAGAATACCAACAAAAGAACAAAAGAGAAAAGGACCATAAACATAAATAAGCAAACGCCGCAAGAGAACACATAACATAGAAAAGATAAAGCGCTAAAGAGGCAAGGGGACACGAGCAAAAGCACACAAGCGCAAAAGCATAAACGCATAAAAGCAAACGGGCACAAGCACCAAGAAAACGGGGGCAAAGGCAAAAACAAAACCAACACCTAAGAAAGCAGCTAAGATCTATGCAGGGCAACGTTATGGGGCCTATAGGCAAATGCTTCAGTTTTTATGTAGTTAATTGTATTTTTCATATAAATCAGATGACAGTAGACGTTAACACATATTCAAACATTCATATTAGTTCACGAAACTAATAGCTAAGGCAAAGCAAAAGGAACAAGAAAAGCCACTAAACGCCTAAAAAGCTTAAAGGGAACACTGGCTAAGGGGCTCTGAATCTAAAACGCAAGTGGCAAGGCTACTAAGAGACTTCTATAAGGTCTAAGCGCAATAACCACATCATGCCCTCAAACAACCTAGCCTGAACTACCATATATTCTAATCCTATCTCTCCAAGCATTCCTAACTGAGGTCATGTCCTTGGATAAAAGAAGCTCCTTCATGTCTTGCTTAAGTCTATCCTCCCACCTAAGTTTAGGTCTTCCCCTCCTCAAATTGTCGACTATTAGCGCTTCGACTCACCTTACTGAAGCTGATGACATGACCAAACCACCTCAACCTTCCTTCTCTTATCTTCGAGATTATAGATTCGACTTCAAGTTCTGCTCTGAAAACTCCGTTCGGAATCATGTCAAACATCGTTTTACCACAAGTCCACCTTAGCATTCTCATTTTGATTATGAGAAACCATTACCCCAAATAATCTTAGTAGTCTTAGTATACTACTGGGGAAAATGTTTCTTGGAAGCTCACAATACAAAATTGACGAAGTTTCAAATGATTACAAGCATTCTGTTGCTAAAGTCGGAACACAAAACAGGATTCATGGACACAAAGGTTGGATCAACCATTAACAATGTGTTGTCTACGTTAGTCTCACTGCTGCTGATACTATGGGCGTGTAACACAAGTTTAGATCACGGATGTACTACATAAATATTTGCTGTGCCAGCAGGTGGATGCAATATGGATATGAATACTGGGATCTCATTATGCAAAAATCTTTGATGGCTGAAAATTTTTAATATGATATGTAAATAATATCACAAGGAAGTATATTTCTACTTTTTGTTAAATACTGCAACGTGCCTACAACATAGCAATTCATATACATTGCTTATTACATAATGTAATCTTTGGTGCTATGTAGTAAACTTTGGCAATGTCTTCAATGAGGACATCTAGGCCCTTATGGTCAAGTAAAACGGATTATATTTGCAACAAGATGTGCTACACACTAATGTAGACGTCACTGGGTCTGATATACAAAGTGTATAATATATACTTGTACATCAATACACATCTGGGAAAAGATAAGTGGCAGAAATTCTGAACAAGCATTCAACTAAAAGATGCACGTAAACAATTAATAACAACTAACCATGTCCATAAGACGATGATAGGTACCCAATTATTTGAGTGGTCAACTTTTCATAAACACCGTATTTGTTTTTGTCGCAAATAAAACCGTCATATCGTGGAAAACAAAAAAATAATGCATCCATATAAAATGCAATGACCATATAAAAATGACCACAATCAGTTATATTCACGAGTGCTTTGCCTTTCTTTCTGCAATTCATGTACACAAATTTAAGTACAGTTAGAAGTGTAAGCAGTCAAACCTGGTCATAAGAATGATGAGTGGAGTTGTTATATGTTTAGCAGGCCCACGCCTAACTGAACCAACTCATTTGACTTTTCCAGACAAGCTTAAGCCTACCATCGCTAGAGCCCTATCGTGAGCCATGTTTGTCAAGCCCATTACGCTTATCTGAAATCAATAATGCCGTTTGTATTTATTTTGCTTACTAGTCTTAAACTCTTAATCCTTACATACAAATTGATCTAATGTTTAAGCTTAGACAGCTCCACAAGAATCAAAGCTATATGAGCCTTAAACAAGTATGGCAAATCCAATCAATCAGCCAGTGAATGAAGCAACTATCGATCCATTATTCTTACACGCTTGGTAACCCTATGTTGGTTCTTGTATCTAATCCTTTTCTGCTACCCATTACATTTAACAACCTCATTTGATCATAAACACAATGATTTCTGCATAGCCAACATTAAAACTACGCGGCAATGCCTTACTACCAATACTACCTTGGAATCTTACAGTGAATAGGAACAATAGACCTCTAAATTCTACACAGTAAATGTACTTATAGGTGATTTATGTAACATTTCTAATATCTCCTAATGATCACTGAGAACCCTCAAACCCAACTCCCTAAAATCAATGTTTCTCTTTTCTTAAATGTCACTCCAAGCCTAATTGAACACACTGTACATACCACATAAAGTTAAACTTGATTTGATGTAGGCAATGACAAGCTTGAAATCTGGGATATGCCATGTACCCTTAGTCATAAGGCTTTATTGACAAAATGATAGTAACCACGAATAATTACAGTTTAGTGTCGAGGAAACAAATAAATGGGTCAGATAATGTTTTACTTCATACTAAACAGCATAAGTTACGTCTAGATCTAAGAACCCCTACCAACCGCCAAACAAAATGCAGACTTTTCGGTATCGAATTCTGTCACTAGACAAGTTAATCAAAACAGATACTACTTCAATAACAAACATCTAGAGTTTAGATTACAGAATCAAATAAAGTAAACAGTTACCCTTTACAGCGGAACAGAGTCTATATTAGTAAACAGAATTTCAAGCCTTCGATAAATGCCATATTACAGCTATAGAGCTTATCCCGAAAAGTAAAATTGACCCTTTCATATTACTAATCATGGAGTAACTTACCGTAACAAACATCAAAATCTCATAAATCTCTAAATCTAACAGAATAACAGTAAACAAGAAACGATTACAAAGAATTACAGCTGGAAACCTGCACAATCACAAATCCCATCTTAAGAGACTCCTACAGAACTGAAGATATAAACAAAGAAAGAGTCCAAAGGTGCAAGGCAGGTCGGGAGTTGGGCAGATTGCTATATTGGGGCATCAGGACCAGCTAAGTGAATAGTAGACGAAAACTTTCACAGGACTTGACTAGTTAAGTTAATTCAGGCTTCCATCACTGACCACTAGGCTTACAAACAATTATCCTATATTTATAAAAATGGGAGGTCTTTTATTAGTACAATCGCCACATATTGCAGAATAATACTTAATTTGCCTTATATAGTGCCTTGAAGAATGAACAACCAAATAATCAAACTTCTGTGCACTCCAGGAAACTAAAATGCAGCAAATCAAAGCATTATTGCTACCAAAAGGCCTGTACTTTTTATCTTAAGATGCATTTTTAAGCAGACATATATCAGGAATAAACAGTTTGATGCCTGCAATGAAAAACTAGACTTAAAATTTTAGGAGCAGACGGCTTTTTTTACCAATAAATTGAAACTCTTACAGTAATTAAGGTTTCATGAATGAAAAATATAAAAAAGCACCAAGGATTGCATACAAAACCATCAAACGTTAAAGACAGCTTGTTATCAGCATCGAAATATCAAGAAACATAATGCAGATCCACAAAATAAAGGAAAATGTAACCCGACCTACATAAAGGATGTTCTGACTTCAATAAACCATTAACAACAAAATATAAGAGATTCAATTCAAACCTTAAACTTGTAAATTTGATTTAATAAACCATTAACAACAAAACAGATTCATTCAAAATCAATAACACAATTCCAAATCAACCATAACTAACTCGAACCTCCAAACCCGTTAAGATCATTATTTAGCATCTTCTAGTTTAGCGTCTATACGATTCCAACGAGGTTCCTGGTTCACATCATCCATTATTGGAAGATTACAAGGCATGCATTGGGTATAGGAGTCATCATCATCTCTATTCACAAAGGGTATAAGATACCAAATCACTTTTAAAGACAAAAAATTCTTTCCAAAATATCATAAACAATATTTGATATTTTTTTCTAAAAAATTGTTCAAACACTCCATGCTAGCTAATACTATTCAAAAACTTAAAATAAGAATTAGCCCGTTCATATCAGTTGATTAAAAAAAAATTGGCATTCATCAATAACTTAAGCATATCTCGTCAGTAAACAACTCATATTACAAAATTACACATTTATCAACAACTCAAGCATAATAAATCGCTTAAATACAAAATTTCGCATTCATCAATAACGCAAGCATATTACTAACGTAGCGTTTGGTATGTCGTAATCAAAGTCGTAATGGAAATGATTATTACGATGTAATGAATAAATGTTGTTTGTTTACATTTATAGAATGTAATGATTCATTGCAAGTAATGACCCATTACACCAAAACCATTCCTTGGGGTCCCTACTTTTTTCATTACATCTTGAATGGAATCAAAATTACATAAAACTCTTTCATTAATTAACCACATTAAATAAACTTTCTATTATTAATGGATATTTTAGTCTTTTTATTATCGATTCCATTACGTCTTATTATACAAACCAAACATATTAATAACTACAATGAATCATTACATTACACTATTCATTCCATTACATCGTTTATTCCATTCAGTTGACATTTCATTCTGTCCTACCAAACGAACCCTAATAGTTAAATAAACGCAGGCAGAAATGTAATAGTTTTATACCTTTAATGCGTAGGTGTTGCAATTGGAGCGATTTAACTATCGATTTGAAATTGAAACCCTAGCTGCTGCTGCAATTGAATTTCAAAATCAAAAGTGAGATATGTAAAATGATAAAGTGATTTAGTACGAAGTATCTTATATCCAAGAAGAAAAGTGAACGAGTTTAAATTTGTACCAATCAAAAGTATCAATTGAACAAGTTTTATACAGAAAGTAAAATTTTGTTTTGTTGTGATATACTAATTCAAAGTGATTTGGGGAAAAAATAATTTCATTCCTCAACGCTCAGTTCTCGAGTTTTTAGGGAAGGGAAATGGAAAAGAATAGGAAAGGGAAAAGAAATGGAAGAGGAAAGTAAGGTGTGTTTGTTTTTTCAGAGCTATTATCTCTTCATCTGCAAACCATGTCTGCAGAAGAAGAGGTGCATTTAAGCTCTTCATCCGCAATGAAAACCGTTTGTTTTTGTCTTATCAAGATTTCTTTCATTTTTCCTCTTATGGGTTTTGCATTGGTGTAGAGGAAAGAAGTGGAAAAAGACGTAAATTATGTCTGCGTTGGTGAAGAGAAAAAGTGATTCTAACCTCTTATGTCGAAAAAAAACAAACGGTCTTGAAGATAATGTCTGCGGCTATGACATAAGAGGAAAGAAGAGCTTTGAAAAAACAAACAAAGCGCAAGTGTTAGTTGTTATGTTCTTGAGATAGAGAAAGGAAAATGAAAGAATCATAATCGTGTTTGGCGGTGAGAGGAAAAGGAAAATAACTTGGTCAAATTACATATATGCCTTTAATTATTAATGTCAAATGTTTTAAAAAGGGTATATTAGTCTTTACACAACATATGGTTTAGTTCCTTTCCTTTCCTCCCAAAAGTGGGAGGAAGATTTCTTATCAAATCTTCCTCTCTATTTCCTTTCCTTTCCTTTCCTCCTTTAAAAAGACTCAAAACACAAAAACTTTCTGTTTCCTTTAATTTCTCTTCCTTTTAACTCGGAATCGAAAAAGTAAAGTGATGATAGAAATGAATGTAAAGCGAGGTATTTATACATTAATACATCAATAAATTAATTTTAGACCTTTTAAATTTATAAACCTACGTTCATTAGAGCACAAGGTATCGTGGATACCAATAACACGTTATTCGTATGCCACTTCATCGCCACATCATACACCTCTCAATAACTCACCAATAACTCAAACATTCTCCCTCATAACACACCAATAACATGTTATTGGGTCCACAAGATACCCCACTAAAAATACAACTCACTCACAATACAAAAAAAATTAAAAATAGTAAAACTTTGTCCTTTTCCTCCTTTGGCTTGAGCCACTCAACCAACTCAAACAATTTTTGGCTCAAATGGCGTGTTAGATGGTATGGTAATGGTAATGTTATTGGTATATTTTTTTCCTCTGGCATGTTATCTTCCTCCCATACCCTTTGCTCTTATAATATAAACCTTTTGCAATTTCATAAAATGCGTTTTTTAACAAATGCATTAAATGTATTGAATTCATAAAGAGGTTCAAGAATTAGGACCTCTTCATGCCACATAGACATGAAATGAGTGTCCACTATGGTTAAAATAAACATAAACCTTTTCATCTTTGTTAGACCTTTTTATAAACTCACCATAGTAGATGCCCCAAATTTGATGTTTGTATAACTTGACACTGATCATAATAGGTGTAGAAAACATCTTTGCCTTAACACATGTTATGTGACATATGAAAGGCTAAAAGGCTTAAAGTTTTCCAATAAACTTCAATGAACAGTCACCGAAGTGGTTACAATTCGGTCTAGATATTTAATACTGTATTATCAACATCTGCAGGATGAAATGTATTGTCAAACATACGCTTTATCTAAACTCAAACCAAATTAAAAGACCAACTTTTGTACAATAAGCATCTGAAAAAAAGCCTTTAGCAATATGAGTCACTGATTAACGAGGACGAAGTGTGCATTGCGAGTTGAAGTAAGCGTGGAGAGATGACGACGTGTTAGTCCCCTCCATTGCCGGATGTGAGTCACTAGTACTACCACCATCACTCGTTTGTTGCGCTTGAGGCATTATTCCAAATGCAACCCCATGGTTCATTTTATCTCATGATTGGTATTATTAGGTGTCGAAAATGAAAAAGTGGGCAAAGCAGCCGGTGAGAGTACTAAAGGAGATAACAATGGAATCACTCCTTTAGAAAAACCTAGAGGTTCATTTGAAGTCTCGTCAAGCTGGAGAGTAGTTGGAGCTTGTTTTTGGAGGCGCGTTGAAGGCTTCTGATTGCTTGCTCTAGCTTCCGAGTTCATTTTCACGCGATGGAAACTGAGATTAGGAGAGGAAAGTGTTGGTGTTTAAGAAGAGAAAGGGTGAGGGTCATGTTTTAAAGTGTAGTTACGAGTGTAACGGTTTACATGAGGAGTAGCTCATTTCTTCCTTTAATTCACATGTTATTCATTGATTATGCATCTATTATGTGTGTAAAGCTTATCCAAGGGTATTTTCGGGATTTTTTTTAAATATAATTCATATGTTTTATAACAATTAAAAAGATTCATTAATGTGATATTAAAAGCTAATTAATGTTTAATCAAATCATAGTCTAATACAATGTACGATGAATGTGAAATACACCCCATAACTTTCAATGTTGATGACACCGGAACACATGCATCTCGTTTCTTTACAATGACTTTCAATGTTCTATGAATGTGATATACGTCCCAATGGTCAGGGGCGGAAGAAGGAGGTGGCTAGCGGGTGCTAGGCCCCTTCTAATAAGCTCGATAATTATATTAAGATACCATTGTTTAGCCCATAATTTAACGTTTAATATATCACGAGCCTCTCCCAACTAGCTACTTTTCTATAATAAAAGAAAAGAAACAATCGATATGAAATATCTCCTTTCTAAGTGGCCACCAAGAAAACTATATCTAAAATTTGAGGTAGCCATTTTCTACCTTAAATGGTTTTATACTTCTTTCTTTATCCTTGAAAATTACTATTGATTTTGATTTTTTCTCCGTATCTTCGACGTGTGTTAGTTGTTTGTTGCTTTACTCTTGACAAATATGAATTGTGCATTAACTTTTATATATATTTTGTTCATGTTTCTTATTTTGGTTTGTGTTCAATTATTAAAACTATATGAGACTAAAGAGTTCAAGTTATATATAGGGATGAACATGGGCGGTTTGAGGCAGTTTTGGCAAAAACTAAACCCCAAAATAAAAGTTCGATTTCAAGTTTTTTAAAACAAAGCCCGCACCAAAATTCAGCTTTGGTTTTTGGTTTTGGAGTTGAAAATCACGTTTGAAAACAGTTAGCACATGAATTTAGACAAAGTTATCTAAAAGATAAAGATCAATGATGTAAATATGATTATGATGGTATCAGAGTCGTCTCGTGGTTAGACCTAAAGCGAAAATATGAAATGATACATTTTTGACAATATTTTTTTGTTGTTAATTTAAATAATTTAAGGGACTTGTCAATAACTAGTTATATCTTAAATTTAGATATCCGAAATTTGCGATGATGGTTTTATGTTAGACATAATATTTTATATAAGTTTTTTTTAATTCGGATATCCGAAATTTCAGGTAACTATTTTATATATCCGAATATTCGAGATATCTATAAGTTTTGGAAAACTTTATATGAGTTTCAAAGCGTCCTTTCATAAAAGCATAAGTTATTAATAAATTATTATAGAGTTTTCGGATATCCGAATACGGATATTTTGAACACCCATAACCTAAATCAAAAATCATAGAAAGTTTGGCTTTGTTGCTCTCCCTAGTTATATACTCGAAAGCATCACAATAGATAAAGCACCGACCTTATTTTGAGTTTACTATACTTTTATGCACTAAATATGTTAGAAAAATTAGATTCAAAGAACGCGTTCTTAAGTTTCGGTGATGGTTTATCTGTATAAACTAAAGTTGGAAACCATTCAATTTACACTTTTATTTTTCGGGTTTTATAATGAACTTCGCCCCTTAACTACAAATTCGCTCATACGATAAGACATTTATATAAACACCTATTAGCTCAAACATCACACACATACTATCATCCTAACACGTAAAATATAAAAATTCATTTTTCAATTAAAAGCGGTACACATACTGATGACGGCACCGGTTTACGAATCACACGGTACCAAGACACTCATCGGTTCCGGAACGGGCGCCATTTTAAACGGAAAAATCATGTACCTCAAAAACAGTACAATATCTATACCAAAATGATACTATGGTCATCCCTAAGCTTATATAGAACAACAAGGTACGACAAAACATTGAACTTAACACGCAAATTTAAAAACAAAACACAAAGATATTGGTCTGAAGATGACATCACCATGTTTAGAAGAGAGAGAAATTCGAGCGAGCGAGTGTTTTTGTGCGAGGAGGAGGAGGGGTGGCTAGCGGGTGCTAGGCCCTCCAATAAGCCCAATGACCGTATTAAGGAACCATTGTTTAGCCCTTAATTTAACGTTTAATATACCACGAGCTTGTCCTAACTAGCGACTTTTCTATAATGAAAGAAAAATAAAAATCGACATGAAATATCTCCTTTCTAAGTGGCCACCAAAGAAAAATATATCTAAAATTTGAGGTAGCCATTTTCTACCTTTAATGGTAGTTCATATCTTTGTTTCGTGTGTTCCTTGAGGAATTCGATCTCTTCAATCTCGGATTTTATACTTCTTTTTATCCTTGAAAATTACTATTGACTTTGATTTTTTCTCCTATCTTCCGACGTGTGTTAGTTGTTTGTTGCTTTACTCTTGACAAATATGAATTGTGCATTAACTTTTGTATATATTTTGTTCATGTTCCTTATTTTGTTTTGTGTTCAATTATTAAAACTATATAAGACTAAAGAGTTCAAGTTATATATAAGGGTGAGCATGAGCGGTTTGAGGCAGTTTTTGGCTAAATTAAACCCGAACTAAAAGTTCGGTTTATTATTTTTTAAATCAAGGCCCGCACAAAAATTCAGTTTGTTCTTTTCGGTTTTGGAGTTCAAAATCACTTTCGCATAGTTAGCACATGAATTTAGACAAAGTTATTTGAAATATAAAGATTTGCCAGTGAGGTAAATATGATTATGATGGTATCATAGTCGTCTCGTGGTTAGACCTGATGCGAAAATATGAAATGTGACATTTTTTACAATATTTTTTTGTTGTTAATTTAAATAATTTAAGTGATTTTTCAATAACTAGTTATATCATCAATTTGGATATGTGAAATTTGCGATGATGGTTTTATGTTAGACATAATATTTTATCAAAGTATAACAGTTTTATATATCCGAATATCCAGACATCTATAAGTTTTGGAAAACTTTTATATGAGTTCCAAAAATGTCCTTTCATAAACCCAACTTTTAATAAATTATTATAAAGTGTTCGGATATCCGAATATGGATATTTTTGAACACCCATAACCTAAATCAAGAAATCCTAGAATGTTTTGACTTTGTTGCTCTCCCTAGTTATATACTCGGAAGCATCAAAATAGATAAAGAACCGACCTTATTTTGAGTTTACCATACTCTTTATGCATTAAATATGTTAGAAAAAATTAGATTGAGTAATGCATTCTTAAGTTTTGTGATGGTTTATCTATATAAACTAAAGTTGAAACCATTCTTTTACACTTTTATTTTTCGGGTTTTATAATGAACTTCGCTCCCTTAACTACAAATTCGGCTTCACCCTTGATAAGCCATTTATATAAACACCTATTAGATCAAACATTACACATAATATCATCTTAACAACGTAAAATATAACAAATTCATATTTTCAATTAAAACCGTGATACACCACGCAGTGCAGTAGCGGTTTACCCGAACCGCACCGCGATGCGAGACACTCATCGGTTCTGAAACGGACCGCCACTTTGGACGGAAAAAATGGGTACCACAAAAACGATACCAGTTCGCTACCAAAATGGTACCGTACTCATCCCTAAGCTTAGATAGAACAACAACGTACAACAAAACACCGAACTTAACACGCAAATTTAAAAACAAAACACAAAGATATTTGCGTGAAGATCACATCACCATGTTTAGAGAGAGATTCGAGCGGCGAGTGAGTGTTTTGTGCGAGGGTTGGAGGAGGGTGGTAGCGGGTGCTAGGCCCCTTCAATAAGCCCAATGATTGTATTAAAATACCATTGTTTAGCCCATAATTTAACGTTTAATATACCATGAGCTTCCCAACTAGTGAATATTCTATAAAGAAAGAAAAAGAAAACAATCGACATGAAATATCTCCTTTCTAAGTGGCCACAGGAGAAAAATCTATTATATATAAAAGTTGAACCCTTAATTTAATGTGCAAGAGGGTTTGTGCACAATAATTTATGCAACGATGATGATCACGGTTTCTTCTATGATACACCGCCATCCACAACAATACGTATCAGGGTTAAAATCTTGGGTTAAAATCTATGACTTCATAAGCGCGATGAAAGGCTATTGGAAAATAAATTCGTCGAAATATGTGACTAGTTTTGTTGACATCGGATCTAGTAAACAAAAAAAACTTACCCATGATTTGTGGTGTGTCTCATGAACCAACACAACCGTAAGACAATGAAATCGAAAATATGTTCAAATCTGAAATAAGGTCGTGGAATGAAGGCAGTCGTGACATATGGGATGATCTTTGAAAGCGAATTTAGAACATAAAGCTAGGGTTTTATTGAAGAAGAATCTGAGAAAAGTGAGATAACGGTTTGAAATAAATGGTGTGGATGACGGTTTCCAAATAAGTGAAACAAAATACCATACATACCCTTCTATTTTTATAAAATGTCACATAATATTTCATGTAATTACCTTTTGCCACATGACATATCCATTGATCAAAAATTGGATGGGCAGATCGGTTCTGTGATTCTACGACGATTTCTTGGTTACAAATAACTATATATATATATATATAATTGACCAAAATAATGATTGCGATAAAACAACATTTTTTTTTCAAGCTTTATTTTTTCAACAAATCAAGTTTAGTGTCTTAGCTACATTTTTAAATTGGGCTTAAGCTCATTCATTCACAATGCAAAATTTGCATTTTCTCATTAATACAACTATGACAACAAGTATTTTAAAAGTCCAAATAACAAAAATTAGCATTCCATAGAATGAGTTATATCCCAATATCGGATAATGAAATCAATACTAGTTACAACAAACCACCAGCGATGTCATCCAACATGCTTCAAACAATTTTTATTATTCGAAACTAATGTTTTCCAAAACATGGAAACAACCGATCCAAGATTAAATATTCTTCGAACAATCTTGACCCGATCCAAAAGCGCGACTTAGGGCTATTCGAGAAAGGAATGGTAGCTTGTGAACATTCTACACTTCACCTGGTGATGTAAATAAAATTACATTAAATAATAAAAGTAATTAATGATTAAATAAACGCATCTCGGTATTAAAAATTAAACGAAAACAGACACATTATATATGATTGTCAAATCACATTTGTGGATGTGCAACGTTTATCTAACAGTTCACAATAATTTATTGACAATCAATGTTAATAACTCAATAAAATTAAATTCCAATTAAAAAAATTTTATATACGAAATCCATTTAATCTGGTTTTCTTTATTATTTCCTCCATCAAACAACTTCCTCTTATCATATTCGGCCAATGTAAATCAGCGTCTCTAAGTATAGTGTAATCTAGTATCATATTTCGTCTAACCAAAACATAGAGTCCACGTTTTTTTACCAAATTAACTAGCTTGGGCCAATACTACATGTTAAAAGAACCTTTAAATATAACCTCTTCTTATTCCATGTATTAGTTACGTAAGGTACAAAAAAAAATACAAACTCATTTATACGTATATCAAACCTTTTTGTAAGCCACTTATTAGCTAGATAGGGTGGGCGACAATCCGCGTTCTTGAGGACTGATAATTAATGGCCAAATAATGAATTTTTTGAAAAGTGCACGAGTGATGGTGCTTTTAAGCATGAACACGTCATCAAGATTAAAACTCCACGCTTTTGAAATTACTTTCTATTTTGATAATTTTATAATTGTAACCCTCTATTTTGATAATTTTACAATTCTTAACTTTGTATTATAAAAATTAAATACAAAGAAATCATAAATTTTGCATCAATAATTCTAAATTTTGTAGCATACATAGCATAACAATTTGTTATTAAACATCAGATACTTAATGCGAGAATATAATACTACACTATTTGTTAAACTAACATGAAACATTTTTAAGTATGTCTACAAAATATCATTGAAAACTTCTTGATCTTCTTGTCTTCAACTATTCATGATCAATTACACCATACTGAAATCCATTGAAAACTTTGATCTTTAAATCTTCAACAAGCGCCTAAATAATGAGAAAGAAAACAAAAATTATAGGCAATTGATAAACTATTGATAAATGACCTTGACAAATATATTTGCACATTGCTGCAACCATATAATCACATTGCTGCAAGAGTGTAACACAGTTAATAAAGAGCAACATAACTTGTCACAATAGATCATATTATATGCATTCAAAATGCAGGTAGAATGGTAACAAGAGAAGCGAACGGTATTATTAATGAAAAAAAGACTAGTTGTAGTAAAGGTTTTAGTTGTATACAATTTTAGCCAATGATGGAAAGCCACCAAACTATGTACGTAGTAATATATGTTCTACACTGTCATCATCATTATTTAAACAACAAGACATGGGTAATTCCAGAACTACAAATAATCTAAGAATTCATGTAACGACAAATGGGAACCAGGAATTAAAACTAGCCAAAAGGCAATTTTTGATGCATACTGTAGTTGCTACAGTTGAGGAGGAACTAAAACTACACCGCTTTTATAATATTTATAATTAGATTATCATGGTAAGCTTATAATCTTTTATATTTATAGTTATTGCATCATGTATTCATACACAATATGAAATATGGGACCAAAAGTGTTCAGCTTGGTCCGTTTCAACTCGTACTAAAGAATACTTATTTGGACCAATATACGACGGTAGATTAGTTAGTAGACCATAATGAGACCCGCTGCACCCGCAGTTATAAAGTCTCCAATATCCAACCCATTGCAGCTATAAAGAGCTCCAATATCCAACCCAACCCATCAAGAATAGAGATGAAAACAGACATGTACAATGCTCAACAAAGTTCATCGTCGACAGGCAGCCATTTTAGCCACATAATAGTAAATTTTAACCACAAACTGCACAGTGTATAATTTAAAACAGAAAATATTAAACCATCAGTAAAAATGTTAAAAAGGCCAGCAAAATCTGTCTAGCACAGGCTTATTTCACTTTATGCACAACTCACTTTCATCTCAAAACTAAATTGTCATGAAAACACTAGAAGATTGGAGTAGCATAATTAAGCTTAAGTTAAGTAGATAATCTGGTTTTGGCATATTGGATCAGATCTTTTCGGTCTCACTTTTGACTTTTTGGGTTTCAAATTTATCAATAGCTACTTGAAGCTCATCTGAACCTCCAACAGCTCTCATGGTGTAGAGATACACCCCAAATACGAACCCAGTCAAGCCTCCAGCAACTAACAGATTCTTAGTCTTGGGTCCCAAGCTCCCAAATCCAGCCATTTAATTAGACAAGCAGTCACTTTCTAGTTATCACAGCCTACAAAAGAACCAGCAGAACCAGAATAATGAGTTATTCGTTTATACAACTTTAAGAACCACCAATAATTAAAGTATATAGCAACACCTTTATGAAAATATCAAATACTACAAAGTAGGTTCCACTTGCATAATGGCTAGAAAAGAAGATGTTTACCAATCCCATTAAGCAAAAATGTAGATTGGACTGACAAAAGTGAAAGAAAAAGGAAACATAACTTGATGCGAAATGGCTTACTTATAAGGTATGCAAGAAATGAAGATGTGATTGTGGATCAGGTCCTATCTAAGGAGATGAAGTTGAGACCACATAATAACAATTAAGAAAAATGGTATAAACGAGTGAGGCCTAAAAGTTGTTGCTCCTTTCATCTCCGAGTCATTCTTAAACTTTTTATAGTTTGTCCAAAATAAATGCCCAATTCAATACTAGGAATGCTTATTTTGATTATGAGAAACAACAACATACCCAATCCCCAAGGCGAGGGTATTGGGAGGTAGAATATAGATGGATCATACCCCTACCCCGGGATAAACACGAGGAGTATGGAGCTGCTTCTAGGAAGACCTCCGGCAAGTGTAATTGTGCGGTGAGTGCTCAGAAATAAGTGCATGTGTGAAAGTGAACAATAACAAGGTTAAGCAGTCAAAAGACACAAAGGCAGAATACCAACAAAAGAACAAAGAAAAGGACCATAAACATAAATAAGCAAGCATAGAGAGAACACATAACATAGAAAAGATAAAGCGCTAAAGAGGGGACACGAGCAAAAAGCACACAAGCGCAAAAGCATAAGCATAAAAGCAAGCGGGCACAAGCACCAAGAAAGCGGGGCAAAGGCAAAACAAAACCAACACCTAAGAAAGCAGCTAGATCTATGCAGGGCAACGTTATGGGGCCTATAGGCCGTCTTCAGTTTTATGTAGTTAATTGTATTTTTCATATAAATCAGATGACAGTGAGCGTTAACACATATTCAAACATTCATATTAGTTCACGAAACTAATAGCTAAGGCAAAGCAAAAGGAACAAGAAAAGCCACTAAGCCTAAAAAGCTTAAAGGGAACACTGGCTAAGGGCTCTGAATCTAAAAGCAAGTGGCAAGGCTACTAAGAGACTTCTATAAGGTCTAAGCGCAATAACCACATCATGCCCTCAAACAACCTGAACTACCATATATTCTAATCCTATCTCTCCAAGCATTCCTAACTGAGGTCATGTCCTTGGATAAAGAAGCTCCTTCATGTCTTGCTTAAGTCTATCCTCCCACCTAAGTTTAGGTCTTCCCTCCTCAAATTGTCGACTATTAGCGCGACTCACCTTCTGAAGCTGATGACCAAACCACCTCAACCTTCCTTCTCTTATCTTGAGATTATAGATTCGACTTCAAGTTCTGCTCTGAAAACTCCGTTCGAATCATGTCAAACATCGTTTACCACAAGTCCACCTTAGCATTCTCATTTTGATTATGAGAATTACCCCAAATAATCTTAGTAGTCTTAGTATACTACTGGGAAAATGTTTCTTGGAAGCTCACAATACAAAATTGTGAAGTTTCAAATGATTACAAGCATTCTGTTGCTAAAGTCGAACACAAAACAGGATTCATGGACACAAAGGTTGGATCAACCATTAACAATGTGTTGTCTACGTTAGTCTCACTGCTGCTGATACTATGGGCGTGTAACACAAGTTTAGATCACGGATGTACTACATAAATATTTGCTGTGCCAGCAGGTGGATGCAATATGGATATGAATACTGGGATCTCATTATGCAAAAATCTTTGATGGCTGAAAATTTTTAATATGATATGTAAATAATATCACAAGGAAGTATATTTCTACTTTTTGTTAAATACTGCAGCGTGCCTACAACATAGCAATTCATATACATTGCTTATTACATAATGTAATCTTTGGTGCTATGTAGTAAACTTTGGCAATGTCTTCAATGAGGACATCTAGGCCCTTATGGTCAAGTAAAACGGATTATATTTGCAACAAGATGTGCTACACACTAATGTAGGCGTCACTGGGTCTGATATACAAAGTGTATAATATATACTTGTACATCAATACACATCTGGGAAAAGATAAGTGGCAGAAATTCTGAACAAGCATTCAACTAAAAGATGCACGTAAACAATTAATAACAACTAACCATGTCCATAAGGCGATGATAGGTACCCAATTATTTGAGTGGTCAACTTTTCATAAACACATTTGTTTTTGCATAAATAAAACCGTCATATCGTGGAAAACAAAAATAATGCATCCATATAAAATGCAATGACCATAAAAATGACCACAATCAGTTATATTCACGATTGCTTTCTTTCTGCAATTCATGTACACAAATTTAAGTACAGTTAGAAGTGTAAGCAGTCAAACCTGGTCATAAGAATGATGAGTGGAGTTGTTATATGTTTAGCAGGCCCACGCCTAACTGAACCAACTCATTTGACTTTTCCAGACAAGCTTAAGCCTACCATCGCTAGAGCCCTATCGTGAGCCATGTTTGTCAAGCCCATTAACTTATCTGAAATCAATAATGCCGTTTTATTTATTTTGCTTACTAGTCTTAAACTCTTAATCCTTACATACAAATTGATCTAATGTTTAAGCTTAGACAGCTCCACAAGAATCAAAGCTATATGAGCCTTAAACAAGTATGGCAAATCCAATCAATCAGCCAGTGAATGCAACTATCGATCCATTATTCTTACACGCTTGGTAACCCTATGTTGGTTCTTGTATCTAATCCTTTCTGCTACCCATTACATTTAACAACCTCATTTGATCATAAACACAATGATTTCTGCATAGCCAACATTAAAACTACGGCAATGCCTTACTACCAATACTACCTTGGAATCTTACAGTGAATAGGAACAATAGACCTCTAAATTCTACACAGTAAATGTACTTATAGGTGATTTATGTAACATTTCTAATATCTCCTAATGATCACTGAGAACCCTCAAACCCAACTCCTAAAATCAATGTTTCTCTTTTCTTAAATGTCACTCAAGCCTAATTGAACACACTGTACATACCACATAAAGTTAAACTTGATTTGATGTAGGCAATGACAAGCTTGAAATCTGGGATATGCCATGTACCCTTAGTCATAAGGCTTTATTGACAAAATGATAGTAACCACGAATTACAGTTTAGTGTCGAGGAAACAAATAAATGGGTCAGATGTTTTACTTCATACTAAACAGCATAAGTTACGTCTAGATCTAAGAACCCCTACCAACCGCCAAACAAAATGCAGACTTTTCGGTTGTCGAATTCTGTCACTAGACAAGTTAATCAAAACAGATACTACTTCAATAACAAACATCTAGAGTTTAGATTACAGAATCAAATAAAGTAAACAGTTACCCTTTACAGCGGAACAGAGTCTATATTAGTAAACAGAATTTCAAGCCTTCGATAAATGCCATATTACAGCTATAGAGCTTATCCCGAAAAGTAAAATTGACCCTTTCATATTACTAATCATGGAGTAACTTACCGTAACAAACATCAAAATCTCATAAATCTCTAAATCTAACAGAATAACAGTAAACAAGAAACGATTACAAAAATTACAGCTGAAACCTGCACAATCACAAATCCCATCTTAAGAGACTCCTACAGAACTGAAGATATAAACAAAGAAAGAGTCCAAAGTGCAAGGCAGGTCGGGAGTTGGGCAGATTGCTATATTGGGCATCAGGACCAGCTAAGTGAATAGTGAGCGAAAACTTTCACAGGACTTGACTAGTTAAGTTAATTCAGGCTTCCATCACTGACCACTAGGCTTACAAACAATTATCCTATATTTATAAAAATGGGGTCTTTTATTAGTACAATCGCCACATATTGCAGAATAATACTTAATTTGCCTTATATAGTGCCTTGAAGAATGAACAACCAAATAATCAAACTTCTGTGCACTCCAGGAAACTAAAATGCAGCAAATCAAAGCATTATTGCTACCAAAAGGCCTGTACTTTTTATCTTAAGATGCATTTTTAAGCAGACATATATCAGGAATAAACAGTTTGATGCCTGCAATGAAAAACTAGACTTAAAATTTTAGGAGCAGACGGCTTTTTTTACCAATAAATTGAAACTCTTACAGTAATTAAGGTTTCATGAATGAAATATAAAAGCACCAAGGATTGCATACAAAACCATCAAGCGTTAAAGACAGCTTGTTATCAGCATCGAAATATCAAGAAACATAATGCAGATCCACAAAATAAAGGAAAATGTAACCCGACCTACATAAAGGATGTTCTGACTTCAATAAACCATTAACAACAAAATATAAGAGATTCAATTCAAACCTTAAACTTGTAAATTTGATTTAATAAACCATTAACAACAAAACAGATTCATTCAAAATCAATAACACATTCCAAATCAACCATAACTTTCGAACCTCCAAACCCGTTAAGATCATTATTTAGCATCTTCTAGTTTAGCGTCTATCGATTCCAACGAGGTTCCTGGTTCACATCATCCATTATTGGAAGATTACAAGGCATGCATTGGGTATAGGAGTCATCATCATCTCTATTCACAAAGGGTATAAGATACCAAATCACTTTTAAAGACAAAAATTCTTTCCAAAATATCATAAACAATATTTGATATTTTTTCTAAAATTGTTCAAACACTCCATGCTAGCTAATACTATTCAAAAACTTAAAATAAGAATTAGCCCGTTCATATCAGTTGATTAAAAAAAATTGGCATTCATCAATAACTTAAGCATATCTCGTCAGTAAACAACTCATATTACAAAATTACACATTTATCAACAAGCATAATAAATCGCTTAAATACAAAATTTAATTCATCAATAACGCAAGCATATTACTAACGTGGCGTTTGGTATGTCGTAATCAAAGTCGTAATGGAAATGATTATTACGATGTAATGAATAAATGTTGTTTGTTTGTTTATAGAATGTAATGATTCATTATAATGACCCATTACACCAAAACCATTCTTGGGGTCCCTACTTTTTCATTACATCTTGTAATGGAATCAAAATTACATAAAACTCTTTCATTAATTAACCACATTAAATAAACTTTCTATTATTAATGGATATTTTAGTCTTTTATTATCGATTCCATACGTTATTATACAAACCAAACATATTAATAACTACAATGAATCATTACATTACACTATTCATTCCATTACATCGTTTATTCCATTCAGTTGACATTTCATTCTGTCCTACCAAACGAACCCTAATAGTTAAATAAACGCAGGCAGAAATGTAATAGTTTTATACCTTTAATGCGTAGGTGTTGCAATTGGAGCGATTTAACTATCGATTTGAAATTGAAACCCTAGCTGCTGCTGCAATTGAATTTCAAAATCAAAAGTGAGATATGTAAAATGATAAAGTGATTTAGTACGAAGTATCTTATATCCAAGAAGAAAAGTGAACGAGTTTAAATTTGTACCAATCAAAAGTATCAATTGAACAAGTTTTATACAGAAAGTAAAATTTTGTTTTGTTGTGATATACTAATTCAAAGTGATTTGGGGAAAAATAATTTCATTCCTCAACCTCAGTTCTCGAGTTTTTAGGGAAGGAAATGGAAAGAATAGGAAAGGAAAGAAATGGAAGGAAAAGTAAGGTGTGTTTGTTTTGGTATGCTCTCTTATGACAATGTCTGCCGAGGAAGAAGAAGAGGTCATTCATTCTTAATGCGAAAACCGTTGTTTTTGTCTTTATTGAAGTCTTTCTGTTTTCCTCTTATGGCCTGCATTGGTGTAGAGGAAAGAAGTGGAAAAAGGCGTAAATTATGTGCGTTGGTGAAGAGGAAAGAGTGATTCTAACCTAATAAAGAAAAAGCAAACGGTCTTGGCGTAATGTCTGGGGCATAAGAGGAAAAAGAAGAACTGCTGAAAAAAAACAAAAGCGCAAGTGTTAGTTGTTATGTTCTTGAGAGATGAGAAAGGAAAAGGAAAGTAATGTCGTGTTCTTGAGTGAGAGGAAAGGAAATAACTTTGGTCAATTACATATGCTTTAATTATTAATGTCAAATGTTTTAAAAAGGTATATTAGTCTTTACTGACATAGTTTGGTTCCTTTCCTTTCCTCCCAAAGTGGGAGGAAGATTCTTATCAAATCTTATATACATTTCCTTTTTATCCTTAAAAAATTCAAGCACAAAAACTTTCTGTTCCTTTAATTCCTCTTCCTAACTCGGAAGCGGAATGTAAAGTGATGATAGAAATGAATGTAAGCGGTATTTATACATTAATACATCAATAAATTAATTTTAGACCTTTTAAATTTATAAACCTCGTTCATTAGAAGCGAGGTATCGTGGATACAATAACATTATAGTATCGACCATATCGCCACATCACACATCTCGATAACTCGATAACTCAAACATTCTCCCATATATGAATAACGTGTTATTGGATTCCACAATCTACTGCTAAAAATCAACTCATGATAAAAAAAAATTAAAAATAGTAAAACTTTGTCCTTTTATCCTTTGTGGTATCCAACCAACTCAAACAATTTTTGGCTATAAGAATGGCGTGTTAGATGGTATGGTAATGGCGTGTTATTGGTATATTTTTTTTCGCTGGCATGTTATCTTCCTCATACCCTGCTCTTATAATATAAACCTTTCAATTTCATAAAATCGTTTTTAACAAATCATTAAATGTATTGAATTCATAAGAGGTTCAAAGGGGGGCACTCTTAAACGTTATGAAATGAGTGTCATTATGGTTAAAATAAACATAAACCTTTTAAGTATTTTTAAACTCAGTGGATAAATTTGATGTTTGTATAAACACTGATCATAATAGATTAATAGGTGTAGAAAACATCTTTGCCTTAACATGTTATGTGACATATGAAAGGCTAAAGGCTTAAAGTTTTCAATAAACTTCAATGAACAGTCACCGAAGTGGTTACAATTCGGTCTAGATATTAATACTGTATTATCAACATCTGCAGGATGAAAGTATTGTCAAACATACATTATCTAAACTCAAACCAAATTAAAAGACCAACTTTTGTACAATAAGCATCTGAAAAAGCCTTAAGCAATATGAGGCACTGATTAACGAGGACGAAGTGTGCATTGCGAGTTGAAGTAAGCGTGGAGAGATGATGTGTTAGTCCCCTCCATTGCCGGATGTGAGTCACTAGTAGTACCACCATCACTCCTTTGTTGCGCTTGAGGCATTATTCCAAATGCAACCCCATGGTTCATTTTATCTCATGATTGGTATTATTAGGTGTCGAAAATGAAAAAGTGGGCAAAGCAGCCGGTGAGAGTACTAAAGGAGATAACAATGGAATCACTCCTTTAGAAAAACCTAGAGGTTCATTTGAAGTCTCGTCAAGCTGGAGAGTAGTTGGAGCTTGTTTTGGAGGCGCGTTGAAGGCTTCTGATTGCTTGCTCTAGCTTCCGAGTTCATTTTCACGTGATGGAAACTGAGATTAGGAGAGGAAAGTGTTGGTGTTTAAGAAAGGGTGAGGGGTCATGTTTTAAAGTGTAGTTACGAGTGTAACGGTTTACATGAGGAGTAGCTCATTTCTTCCTTTAATTCACATGTTATTCATTGATTATGCATCTATTATGTGTGTAAAGCTTATCCAAGGGTATTTTCAGGATTTTTTAAATATAATTCATATGTTTTATAACAATTAAAAGATTCATTAATGTGATATTAAAAGCTTAATGTTTAATCAAATCATAGTCTAATACAATGTACGATGAATGTGAAATACACCCATAACTTTCAATGTTGATGACACCGAACACATGCATCTCGTTTCTTTACAATGACTTTCAATGTTCTATGAATGTGATATACGTCCCAATGGTCGGTAGGAAGAAGGAGGTGGCTAGCGGTCTTTGAGCCCCTAAATAAGCTCGATAATTATATTAAGATACCATTGTTTAGCCCATAATTTAACGTTTAATATATCAGTATACATTCCATACTACATAATAAAAGAAAAGAAAAGCAATCGATATGAAATATCTCCTCTGAAATTAAAATATATCTAAATTTGAGGTAGCCATTTCTACCTTAAATGGTTTTATACTTCTTTCTTTATCCTTGAAAATTACTATTGATTTTGATTTTTTCTCCCGTATCTGCGTGTGTTAGTTGTTTGTTCTTTACTCTTGACAAATATGAATTGTGCATTAACTTTTATATATATTTTGTTCATGTTTCTTATTTTGGTTTGTGTTCAATTATTAAAACTATATGAGACTAAAGAGTTCAAGTTATATAGGGATGAACATGGGCGGTTTGAGGCAGTTTTGGCAAAAACTAAACCCCAAAATAAAGTTCGATTTCAAGTTTTTTAAAACAAAGCCCCGCACCAAAATTCATTTTGGTTTTTGGTTTTGGAGTTGAAAATCACGTTGAAAACGTTAGCACATGAATTTAGACAAAGTTATCTAAAATAAAGATCAATGATGTAAATATGATTATGATGGTATCGAGTCGTCTCGTGGTTAGACTAAAGCGAAAATATGAAATGATACATTTTTGACAATATTTTTTGTTGTTAATTTAAATAATTTAAGGGACTTGTCAATAACTAGTTATATCTTAAATTTAGATATCAAAATTTGCGATGATGGTTTTATGTTAGACATAATATTTTATATAAGTTTTTTAATTCGGATATCAAAATTTCGTGCTATTTTATATATCGAATATTCAGATATCTATAAGTTTTGGAAAACTTTTATATGAGTTTCAAGCGTCCCTTAAGCATAAGTTATTAATAAATTATTATAGAGTTTGGATATCCGAATACGGATATTTTGAACACCGTAACCTAAATCAAAAATCATAGAAAGTTTGACTTTGTTGCTCTCCCTAGTTATATACTAAAGCATCACAATAGATAAAGCCGACCTTATTTTGAGTTTACTATACTTTTATGCACTAAATATGTTAGAAAAAATTAGATTGACAACGTTCTTAAGTTCGGTGATGGTTTATCTGTATAAACTAAAGTTGGAAACCATTCAATTTACACTTTTATTTTTCGGGTTTTATAATGAACTTGCCCCTTAACTACAAATTACGCAGCCCACGATAAGACATTTATATAAACACCTATTAGCTCAACATCACACACACTATATCATCTAACAACAAAATATAAAAATTCATTTTTCAATTAAGCGGTACTACATACTGATGCGGCACCGGTTTACACGAACCTTCGGTACCAAGAACTCATCGGTTCCCGGCAGACGGCCATTTTAGGAAAAATTATGTACCTCAGCGATTACAATATCTATACCAAAATGATCATGGTCATCCAATATATAGAACAACAAGGTGCGACAAAACATTGAACTTAACACATAAATTAAAAACAAAACACAAAGATATTGGTGCGAAGATGACATCACCATGTTTAGAAGAGAGATTGACGGCGAGTGTTTTTGTGCGAGGCGGAGGAGGGTGGCTAGCGGGTTATGGCCCTCAATAAGCCCATGGTATATTAAGGAACCATTGTTTAGCCCTTAATTTAACGTTTAATATACCACGAGCTTGTCCCACTAGCGACTTTTCTATAATGAAAGAAAAATAAAAAATCGACATGAAATATCTCCTTTCTAAGTGAAAATATATCTAAAATTTGGGTAGCCATTTTCTACCTTTAATGGTAGTTCATATCTTTGTTTCGTGTGTTCCCAGAATTCGATCTCTTCATCTCGGGATTTTATACTTCTTTTTATCCTTGAAAATTACTATTGACTTTGATTTTTTCTCCATCTTCGCGATGTGTTAGTTGTTTGTTGCTTTACTCTTGACAAATATGAATTGTGCATTAACTTTTGTATATATTTTGTTCATGTTCCTTATTTTGTTTTGTGTTCAATTATTAAAACTATATAAGACTAAAGAGTTCAAGTTATATATAAGGGTGAGCATGAGCGGTTTGAGGCAGTTTTGGCTAAATTAAACCCGAACTAAAAGTTCGGTTTATTATTTTTTAATCAAGGCCGCACAAAAATTCAGTTTGTTCTTTTTGGTTTTGGAGTTCAAAATCACTTCGCATAGTTAGCACATGAATTTAGACAAAGTTATTTGAAATATAAAGATTTGCGGTGAGGTAAATATGATTATGATGGTATCAGTAGTCTCGTGTGTTAGACGATGCGAAAATATGAAATGTGACATTTTTACAATATTTTTGTTGTTAATTTAAATAATTTAAGTGATTTTTCAATAACTAGTTATATCATCAATTTGGATATGTGAAATTTGCGATGATGGTTTTATGTTAGACATAATATTTTATCAAAGTATAACGTTTTATATCCAGAATATCCGGACATCTATAAGTTTTGGAAAACTTTTATATGAGTTCCAAAATGTCCTTTCATAAACCCAACTTTTAATAAATTATTATAAAGTCGGATATCCGAATATGGATATTTTTGAACACCTAACCTAAATCAAGAAATCCTAGAATGTTTGACTTTGTTGCTCTCCTAGTTATATACTCGGAAGCATCAAAATAGATAAAGAACGACCTTATTTTGAGTTTACCATACTCTTTATGCATTAAATATGTTAGAAAAAAATTAGATTGAGTAATGCATTCTTAAGTTTTGTGATGGTTTATCTATATAAACTAAAGTTGAAACCATTCTTTTACACTAAACAAACATGATTTGTGTGACTAAATGTTAGAAAAGGCCACACACATAAAATTCATGTGGCCATTGGATGATCAATAGTCACACAAAAGACACCTTTCTTCACTTGAAACACCATATGGTCACACTTATTAACACTTTTAGCCACTTTATGATTAATTGTATGTGACTAAATACCCAAAACAAACATGCTTTGTGTGACTAAATGTTAGAAAAGGCCACACAAACATAAAATTCAAGTGGCCATTAGATGATCAATAGTCACACATAAGACATATTTCTTCACCTTAAACAACATATGGTCACACTTATTAACACTTTTGCCACTTTATGCTTAATTGTATGTGACTAAATACCCAAAACAAACATGCTTTCAGGTGACTATACAGTGTTTATGGTCACTAATACGGATTAATCCAACAAAATTTGTACCTAATTAGTCACACATGTTACGGTTTGGTTACTCTTTTGCAATAGAGACTAAAAAAGTCAAACACGTGACCATAGGCTACCTATGGTCGCGCGACCTTTAGTCACACACGTCGGTTGAAAAACATGTGTGACTATATGTATATCGTCACACATATTCGATGTGGCCAATCCACTTTTTGTTCTAGTGTAATATTGTTCCAATTCTTAACAGTATCCATTATCTATATTTTCATGTTAAAAGACACATAATAAATTTTGACCACCAATACTTATTCATAAAGCATTGTTTTCGACTTATGAAATAACCTCAAAACCTAACTGCATACTCATCAAGTAGTATTATTGCGAGACAATATTAATAATATGCACAAATGTTCACATAAATATCTAATAAATTGATTTTATGGTTGATTAGAGTTACATATCCTTTATTAACTTCAAGTCGGTTCAAAAGCTTGACGAGGCATTTAAAAGCAACTTTTCAAAGAACATACACATATCAACTTCTTTATTATCACACGGATCGGCGGCCTAAACCTATGTCATTCAGCAGGAGGTCATCTCACTACTACTTTCATATGCCACCTGCGAGGCGCAAATTACTTTAATGTTGGTTTGTCTCTTTTAAAGTGCATTGTCGATCGGTTAGAATTCAATCTTGGCCATATCGAAAACTCCTCGGTTTAGAAAAGTTGATTAACTATTTTCGAGTTAGCAATCAATCGACCCTAACTTTTGATTACAATTTCATACGATGCACCTATTTTAAGAGAAAAACGTTGATCTGCAAGTATCAATATTTCCAAATAAAAGAATGGTTTAAATATTATAGTAATGGTTTTCCCTATTTGCTAATATATACATATTTTAAGTCACAAACATTAACATTTAACTATGCTTTTTATAGTACATATTCATATGCTTTCTATATTATGATTTCCAAATTTGTTTTCATTATAGGGCAAGGATGGTGATTCAAATACTAATGAAAAGATGCAAGAGATAATTACAAAACTGCAGGAAGAAAAAAGACGGATAAAAGAAAATCCAGAATTACCAATTACAAAAACACGAAAAAATCGAGACGAAGGCTTTTCAAAGCTACCCAAAAAAAACAAAAAAAAAACATCAATTTGGAATTGTCGTTAGCAACACCAATAGCAGCAGATGTGGAACCGTTGCAGGTTATATATCCTAACAATCATGAACAGATAGAGTTCCCTTATGGCAGCGACTATGAAGAGCAATAATATTGGAAAGAATATTGATACCTAAAACCAAGTGTTCAAGTATTTTTTTTTACAAGTATTTTTCCTAAAGTTGTGTCTTGAAGTTTGGTATGTTATTCTCTAAGTTTTCAAATGAATAATGCTTAAACAACAAGTTGTATTCTATGTTGTTTGCTCAACTTTAATAAATTATAACCCAACTGTTGTTATCATAATACCAAGTTAATCAGCATAAACTTTGAAAATTCAATAGTTAATAAACTGCATACCTTATTGACTATTATGCGATCAACGTAAGCAGTTTGCTCCACTGCCTCATTGACGAATAATCTCATTCTTCGCGTCTACTAAAGCGAAAACCCCGTCAAGCTTAAAACATCATTATAATTTGTGCTGCATTCGCTAGCCCTGCAAACTTTAAAAAATAAGTACGAATTTTAATCAACAAATGCATATTTATAATTATATATACTTCAAATCAAATCAAACTGCTGCTTCGTAACTGTATTCTCTATGACAGTATGAGCAAATCTCCAATTCTTCTTACTCACCAACTCACATATCATCACAATATCCTCAACACCCCCAGCTTTTGCATCAACTAACGGCACATCGATATTCACCTACCCATACTGCATGTATAACACATAATCGTTATTACCTCAACTATTGAGCCATAAATCATCAAACAACTACTTTTCCTATGCAAATGACTAATACTCTGACTAAAAACCAATTTTGGCAGGATTTAAGCTAAATAAAATTTGCCCCGCCTCGGGTTATTTTGCACGTCTGTTAAATATTAGTTGATTTTTGTACATTGAACCATTCTAACCACTATTATAAAAATCTTCAATCTCTTCCAAATTTAGTATGATATTTAAAACATATAATTGATTTTCCAAATTGAATCGAAACTAACATAACACAATATCGTTTATAAATCAATAAACATCCTAAAGTAACTAACTTGCAATAAATTATAACATTTTAACATTCGCCCTTTCATTCTATCATATTCAAATCGAATACCTGAAATATTAGGCTCAATCAGCAGAGAATCAAGCCCTTTATAATAGCCCTCAAGAATATTTGATTGCTTAACATTTATTTTGATTGATTTTGCGTTGGATTGAAAACCCTAAATCTGATGTTTGAATCTAACTGTGTGTTTTGACCGAGTGTAAGAGAGATAGATGTGTGAGATATTGAAGTCAAACACACACTACTTTACCCTTTTCTAATAAAAGTAAATAAATAAATAAATTCTTCAAAGTAATAAAGGATTAAAACTTAAAATCATTAAACTGATCATTCATCAGTTTCTTCCATTAACAATATTGTTATAATAACATTGTACCAGTCAAATAAACCTTCCATACAACCATCATATATACATCAAAACACAAAAGAAAACTTTCAAAATATTCTATTCTTCATTTTCAGAGTCTTCAACTTCATCCAAGCTTTCCAAAAACTCCCCCTTCTTCAACAGACTCTGACGACATAGCACCAAAAGTTGAGCCAACAAATCAATCTTCCTTCGATCCTTCAACTGTATCTCACGAAGGGCAAACTCACCAGTAGCTGCAACAGAGTTGAAACGAGTAAATAACCTACCAGTCTCATCGATTGTTTGTTCTTTTTTGGCAACAACTTCCCTCAGCTGGCTACTCTCTTCTCCCATACGCTCAATAAAACCTTTTTCCTCTGCTATGTCGTGAGTGATCAACAACTGAAGGCATCACTAAGCTTACCGGTTTCAGTAGCAGCTTTCATTTCATCGATATTAGGTGTGGAAGACATTTTAAGATTAGGGTTAAAATTATGGATAGTTGTGTGTTGATATTAGCGTTAGGTAAGTATATATAATTAAAATGTAACTCACAATTTGCACAAATAATCACAAAAAAAAAAAACTCAAGAGGCATTGGAAAATTTATTTTGGGTTATTCAGAGCCCTTACATATTCTTCCATGCATAAATGTGAAATTCGATTTAGGAAGATATCTAATATTGCAATTTAAACACTTCATTTATACATTGGATCTAAACTAGCCCCTCTATACACAATGCATTACCATTAACATCCTAATCTTTAAAAAGTAATAATAATAATAATAACTTATAGATAAATTATCAATATGATCCGTGCAAAACAGTCAAGTCAAACAGACTTAAAAGCATACTCACACAGATCTGATGAAGATCGGGGAATATAGTGGATTCCTGTCGTTAAGTCCCACTGAGACTCAATGGTGTGCAAACAGATTCAGACGATAGAATGATCACTAATGATAGCGATCGAAGGATTTGGATATGATAATTACACTCAAAAAAGGTTATAAATAAAAGCGACTTAAATGCAAATTAAGAAAATTAAAAAGTTAAAATATTAAATAAACGCTATCACTATTTTTACAATGATGTTTTTATGATTTTATAAAATAAAATGACTTAAATAAACTATTTTAATTAAAGCGTAAACTCAAATTACTTAAACGTGACTTACTGATGAAAACGTGACGTTATGTACAAACATTATAACGGAGCGCAAGATAAAACGTAAAATTTATGAAATAAAGGTCCTACGAATGTGAAAACAATTTTATTACGTACTATATGATAAAAGAAAATTTTAGGAAAAAGCCGGGTATTTTTTCGACTTTTAAATTATTTATTACGAATTAAAAACTAATTTAATCTAATTTAATTATAAAAAATACTAAATGATTGTGGAAAAATCTGAAAATTTAACTAAAAATACTTTAAGTTATACTTGATTAGAGAAAAATAAAAAAACTGGTACACTACTTGAGGAAATAAGCTAATAAAAAGCAAATAAGCAAACAAGCTTAAAGCGCCTATTGTATATAAATAACTAATAGTGCAAAAGATGACCGATCAAAGACCCTAGGCGCTTGGTTTGAGTGTGGTGTTGTGTCTGAGCGGAAGGTCGGGGTCGAATCCCACCGCACCTTTTGCAAACAATTTTTTTTTCAAATTTTTCTTTTGCAACTTATAAATAAGACCAATTTAAGACTTTTTTGTGAAAAAACTTTTATCAAAACTTGAATAAGCAGTTTACAACCGCTTATTCACAACAGATTAACAAAAGAAAGAAAGAACACTTGTCTAAATAAGCAATATCTTGACCAAATCTTAGCACCAAATAAAGAAATAAGCACTAATATAAGCTATTGGACCCAAGAAAATGACAGTTAAGAAACTCAAATAAGCTAGCAATAAGGGAAATGGGCTATTCTAATGGAGAAAATAAGCAGTTAGAGATAATGCTAAACTGAAATCTTAGGCTAACAAGGGGCATAAGCATACAATGATAAGCTATTCTACAAACTACAATAAGCACTAAATAAGCTGGAAACTAACTAAACCTAATCTATGGGATTTAATAAGTACTAAGGATACCTAAATAAGCTAATGGGCAAGCTAAATAAGCTAAACAAGAAAAATGCAAGTCACTTCAAGATGTGATGGCTGCGATGTGATGGGTTTTGCCAATTTAAATGCAATTTAAGCTAAGCAAAAGTGAACCTAAGTGCATATAAACCATACCTATGTCTAGAGTGGCATGAGGAGATGTAAGAAAACAATTTTGAAGAGTTTAGGACCAAAATAAGCGGGAAAGTCAAAACAAAGCGACTTTGGTCATTGCTTATTCGTGAAATGACGTAAACAGCTACACTTTTTTCAAACCAAACTTGCAAACTTTGTAAACTTAAGCTAAACTCAACTTTAAAACTTGCTCAAACCTTGAAACCACTTTGACTTTAAATGTCAAAGTGGGTAAAACTGATTCTTTTGACCTCAAATAAGCTTAAACCAAACACCCCTTAAGATTCATGAAAATGCATAAACACTCAAATCCTTACTGAGATTAAATTTACCTGATCTCATAAGCATAAAACTTAACCAAAACACAAATCTAAACCAGAAATTGACCATAAATTGTTTGCCTATTAAACTTTGACAAAATTTGACTTTTATTGACTTTAATGGAAAATACTTGAAAATGAATTACAAGCTTATCAAAAGCTTATAAAAGCTTAAACAAACTTATTTATGCTTAAAATAAACTACTGAAAACTTGGACAATGTAATTTAAAACTGAAAAATTTCAACAGTTAACCACAAACTTGAAATTTATATAAAAACTAGGATTGAAACTTCAAAAACACCTTACAATGAAGAGTTAACTTAAATGAGATACAAAGAAACTGGAATTACAATATTTTAATTAAACTAAGACATTTAAAAAAAACGACATTAAAGGAAAAAACTAAAACTAGCTACTACCCTTCAAGCTTCTCTTCTCTTCCTTTTTATACTTCAATCAACTCCTCCACTGACTTTAGCATTTCCCACCAATAAAATAGAATTTGGATGACTTGGAGCATTTTGACCGTTTGATTGTTTTTGGCGCTAAAGCGTGTTAGCAAGCAGTTGAGGTTGAGTGAGGGTGAGAATGAGCATTTAATGGCTTTTGGAGTTGTGTTGAGGTGGGGGGACAAGGAGGGTGAGAATTGAGGTGGAAGGATGGGTTGTGTTTAGGGGTGGAAGCGAGCCGAGCTCGAGCTCGTTAAGGCTCGAGCTCGGCTCGCTTATATATATAAAGCTCGAGCTCGGGCTCGAGCTCGTTCGAGCCTTATACTTTGAGCTCGAGCTCGGCTCGTGAAAAATTTCTGGCTCGAGCCCTGCCAAGCCCCGACTAATTTTATGATGTTTGAGCTCGGCTCGTTAATTACACAAAGCTCGAGCTCGCTACTACTTTTAAGCTCGTTTATACGTATAGGCGATATATACACGTATATAATTCTAGGGCTCGTTTAGGCTCGCGAGCCTACTCGAGCTTTGCTGATGAGCTCGGGCTCGAGCTCGATTATTAAATGAGCCCAAATTAGGCTCGAGCTCGGGCTCGAGCTCGTTTAAGCCTCGGCTGCTCGAGCTTTTACCGATCCGATCCGGGCTTTTCACGAGCTGCTCGCTCGTTACACCCCTAGTTGTGTTGAGTTTTGCAGGCGGTTGGAAGGGAGAAGAAAAAGCGCCATGGGTGGTTTTGTTTGACTGGGTGGGGTGTTGACTGGATATTAATACAAAGGGGTCCAAATTGTTTTGTGACAGGGGGTCCAAAGGGTAGTGCAAGGGTCCAAAGGATATTGACTAGTCCAAAATGGGTGATAAGGGCTTTAAATACAAGGACTATTAGTGCCATTTTCTAAAATCAAGGACTATTCACCAATTCATCAAAGTTACTTCCAAGGACTAAAGTGACATTCTCAAAAGTATAAGGACCAAAATTGCCACTTTGCACTTTCAGGGCCATTTCCACCAATTTTCAAACACGAGGACCATTTTGCAATTTTCTCAAACTTTTAATATTTTTCACCAAAGGACTAAATTTGACAACTTTTGATTTTAAAAGGACCTTTGGTGACTTTACTTTGAAATTATGTACTGTGGACCTGCTTTTTGACAAATTTTGAAACTTGGGGACTAAAGCGCAATTTTGCAAATTTGATATGTTTTCATCCGATTTTGATATTTTGCATTTAAAACACATAAAACATCGATTTGTGATATATTTATCATTTTAAAGCATTTTGAGTGTTTTCGAGATGATTTTGATCTATCTGATACAAAAATGATGAGTATTTACACACTCATCAATATCTTTATATTTATATACTAACAATTCCGGTTTGTGTTAATTGAACTTTAAATAAAAGTAAACTAATTTAAATACAACAAGTTTATCATTTGCCCTGAAATAAATACAATACAACCTCTCTTTATTAGTCATCTAAATACCGTCATATACCAACAGGTGCATTAACGTTACGAATAAATAGTTTATTATTCGACCAATAACACATGTATCGCACAGGTTGTATAAAATACCATGAAAATAACACACACAAAAAAACAAACCAAACAAAAACACACAAAAAAAAACAACAAATTTTGAGAACACATCATCTTCAAATGCCTATTGCACAAAACATAAACGAATAAAATCGTGCAATTTATAATAGCCAAAAACATAACAAAAATGACAAATAAATATGAAAAATAACAAATATATACATAATTCATATAAAAATATTAAATAAACTACTTTAAGTACAAAACTTAAAATAACATCAATTGCAATACCTTACATGTAATTACTTGCATATTACGTAAAAACACGTACATATTCAACCCTTAACCAATCGATTACACGCATACGGGTTTTGTAACCTCGTGATATCTAAAATTTGAGGTAGCCATTTTCTACCTTAAATGGTTTTATACTTCTTTCTTTATCCTTGAAAATTACTATTGACTTTGATTTTTTCTCATGTATCTTCTGTTGTGTGTTAGTTGTTTGTTGCTTTACTATTGACATATATGAATTGTGCATTAAATTTTGTATATACTTTATTCATGTTTCTTATTTTGGTTTGTGTTCAATTATTCTATATGAGACTAAAGAGTTCAAGTTATATATAGGGGTGAGCATGGGCTGGTTTGAGGTGGTCAGCTAAAACTAAACCCGAACTAAAAGTTCGATTTAAGTTTTTTAAACCAAGCCCCACACCAAAAATTCAGTTTGGTTTTTCGGTTTTGAGTTCAAAATCACTGCAAAGCAGTTAGCACGTGAATTTAGACAAAGTTATCTAAAAGATAAAGATTTGTCAATGAGGTAAATATGATTATGATGGTGTCAGAGTCGTCTCGTGGTTAGACCTAAAGCGAAAATATGAAATGAGACATTTTTGACAATATTTTTGTTGTTGTCAATTTAAATAATTTAAGGGACTTGTCAATAATTACTTATATCATAAATTTGGATATCCAAAATTTGCGATGATGGTTTTATGTTAGACATAATATTTTATCTAAGTTTTTTTTAATTCGGATATCCGAAATTTTAAATAACAGTTTTATATATCCGAATATCCAGATATCTATAAGTTTTGGAGAACTTTTATATGAGTTCCAAAACTATCCTTTCATAAAACCCAACTTTTTAATAAATTATTATAAATTTTTCGGATATCTGAATACGGATATTTTTTGAACACCATAACCTAAATCAAGAAATCCTAGAATGTTTCGGCTTTGTTGCTCTCCCATAGTTATATACTCGGAAGCATCAAAATAGATAAAGAACTGACCTTATTTTGAGTTTACTATACTTTTTATGCACCAAATAAGTTAGGAAAAATTAGATTCAGTAATGCGTTCTTAAGTTTTTGTGATGGTTTATCTGTATAAACTAAAGTTGAAAACCATTCTATTTACACTTTTATTTTGTCGGGTTTTATAATGAACTTCGGGCCCCTTTAACTACAAATTCGGCAGCCCGCTAACCAGTAAATTTGTAGTATCTACAACCGCACATTTTAGATGCACATACATACGTAGATACATCTCTTTTTAAATTTCTCCCTCTCATTTAAAATATGTGACTGAAATTCTTCTATTTTAAATTTTCTTTTTACTATATCTCTTCTCATACGCTTAAAAAGAAATCCATATTTACATATTTTGTGTGGCCTTATGGGTCTTTGGTAGTGGTTCTTGTAAAGTTTGGCTTATAATTTTATTGGTTAATGGTCAATAAAAGTGAACAGAGCTAGCGGTCGCCAGTGCAGTGTTTAGATCATAATATCAAACAATGTTTTATTGCCATATATATTATTTCGAAAATTGATAAACCTAAATAACATGTTTATGGTATCAAGACATCGTTGAATTGTTTGAACCTTAGTAACAAATATAATACAGTGAATACTACGCTTCATGGATTTAATTTTTAAAATATCTCTTAAACTATCTTTGATTATATTATGTGTCTTATCAATTAATTTGTTGCAAAATGTTGACAACCAACAACCGACCAACATGCCTATACCAACTAAGGATTTAGAAGCCATCCTCTTCACTTTCATAACCAAGTTTTGAGGTCGATCCACGGACCAACAACTTAACTTATCATGAATCGATTAGTTCAACCCACTTATTTATCTAGCCGTTTGTTTATTTGTTTCCCTCAAATTACAACGAACTTGTAATTTTAAAAATTCACCCATATATTTGTGCACGGTTCTGTTAACTTGAACACAATAACGATATTCTTGGAATAGAGTTTGTTCAATGTCAGGGGTCTTGTTCACGTTGACACCAAACTTCAGCCCCTCCAAGTAACTTATAAGCCACAATCTTAACTTGCTCTTCTTCGGGAACATCCATGATATCAGAGAGCTTGTCAACCTCATAAAAGAAATCCAACATCGCTTCAATGTCAAGATTTCCGACAAAATTGGGAATATCGACTTTGAAACGATATCCTTGTCGCTCTCCATGACCATGTTGATTTTCATTCTTCCTAGTAATAACCCTAGAACCATGCGTTCTTCCTCTTGGACCTCCCGCATAAATTATCTTGTCTCCAAACTTGCTTAGGAGATTGGTCACAATCATGATTATCAAAGAATCCTTCATCGTTAGAACGGAATCTACGATTACCATGATTGTTACCCTCACGATTTGAGTGATTACCATCACCTATGATCGCGAATCGTAATTCATTGATAGCAGTGGACATACTTGCGAATTTGGATGCAACATCAGTGATCGCACAATCCATGTCTTCGGTTGACCGTACCCCACTAGTATTATGGGTTTTTGGAACATATGCATCCTTCGTCATCTAAATACCAAAAGGCTTTGATGCCAACTGGCGTAGAACGAAAGCGTGGATAAAACTCTAACAAGGGTTAACCAATATTTATAGGGAAGTAAATCTTAAGAGAAAAAGTAATCTAAATTTGGTAAAACCCGACTCAAACTATAAGAGGTAAATTTAAATATCGACCACCTTACCTCATAAGCATGTTTTTCCCATTACGGCGTAAGCTTTAAGACGCTTTAACAAATACTTATTCGAGAGCTCTACGGTGTAATAAGAAGCATTCCTTTACGCCATAGGGAAAACGAAAGACAAACATAAATAAAATTTGTAGCCTCTACGACGTGACCAAGAACATGCCTTTACGCCGTAAAGAGTGTAGGATTACGTCTTCTTGATTTGAGTCCTCTTGCTATGTTCCAAGTGCTCCATGTACTCTTTAGCTAACTCTTCGATCCTGTCCTCATCATAAGACGACACGTTATGATCTACTCCCACGGTCCCAAAATTATAGTCCCCGTTTGACCTTTTTGGTCTTTATTTTACAACTTTGACCTTAAATATTTTTGTTTGTGTTATATAATACTTGATGCAAAATATATGAATGAATTGGGTTTTATATATATTTTAACTTGATATAATTTTCATCAACTATTGTATAACATAAACAAAAATATTTAAAGTCACAGTTGAAAGAGAAAGACTTGAAAAAGTCAAATGTGGATTATAATTTTAGGACGGAGGTAGTAATAACTAATAAATATGAGTCTGGCTATTTGTCCTATAGATTTGCTTAGTCATCGAGTAGGAAATTGTTAATAGTATGATAGAAGTATTAACTCGCATATTAACCTAGTATACATTAGGCGTCGTTGCGAGCTAGTAATTAAAGGTTAAAAAACTTATAGAAAAGAAGATAAAATAAACTGCATAGCAAATTTGAATGCTAGATGTCGTTTAGCTCAATTGAACTCAATATGTTAAACAACCAGCATGTCCCAAGTTCAATACTTACAAGCATATATATATATTTTTTAAATATATTAAATGCTAAATAGAACCAATATTATATATTGACTAAAATACACCGTTGGTCCCTAAACTTGGTCATACGCATCGCGATGGGACAAAGCTGGGCGTTATCATCGCCGGAGGTCCAAAACTTGGGCTTTATATGCCAAACTCGTCCCTTGACCAGGATTGCCATAGTCAACTTTAATTTTACGGCTTTACTTGAGGTATAATAGACCATTCATAATTTTGACCCAACCTTCAACCAGGGGACCAATTGTGATTATGCCTACTAGCCGTTTCTTCCCGACACGCTAGCATTTAATTCGCACGAACCAATACACCCACCCAACAAACAACTTTACCAATCATAATACACCATTATCCGAAATGATAAACCGAAAATCGAATCGAATCTAAATCCTCATTTCGAACTCAAAAGACCAACCCAACTTCCAACAAAACCATGTCGATCGATTAGCAACATGCCAAATGTAGTGATCACTAACATTTTGAATCGCTTGCTTTTATTAGAAGCGTGAGAACCTCTAGTTTAGCGAAACCGGAGGTCTAAGTGGACTTTGCTCACCGATGTCATAGTTGATGAGGATTTCTTTTATTATTTAACATATGAGTTTGATGGGAGGCTTGTTACTAGACTCTTAAATCGCTTATTGGTCCAATAAGAAAGTTTGTTATTTGAAGAGCCAAGATCAATGCTTGGAAGAGACGACTTTCATTATGAAGAGATTCGTGATTGGCTCTTGTTTTGGCTAGGCATAGAATTGAGGAGCCGATTATTACAAACCGGTATGGTGATCGAGTTACGTTCCCAACCCAACTTTACTCTCGTAGTGAGTTGAAACATCCGGTCGCTAAAGACAATCAATATCGTGCTCGGTGATAGGAGTCATGATGGGAATGAAAATATCGGGAAGAAGGAGTTGGCTATGAAATTGTTGAAACTCCACCGAGCTTCCCCACACCGTGGTAGATTTCTTCGAGTGGTTGTAGTTTATGTATGGGTTGAATACCCTATGACAATTCATGTTGCAAAATAGTTTTGTATTTTGAGTACAGATGTTGTTTATATGGTTTGCTTAAAATTAGCTTGTTCATATGTTGTTGTTTATACGTATTGTATGTGGTTGTAGTTTATGGTGAATGGCTATTTTGTACGTAGTATTTGCATTTTGACTTTGTAAAGTCAAAATTGCAAAACCATTACTCAATATTTGACTTTGTAAAGTCAAAATTGCAAAACCATTACTCAATATTTGTCTTGGACTTTGGAGTTTATTGATATGTTTTAGAAGTTTGACTTAACAAAGTCAAACTTGTAATGGTTTTGTGTTGTGTAATCTTCAACTAAGTTGTAGTATACGTAACTTGGCAACTCGAGGGACCAATTGTATTTTAAAGTGATTATTGGTGGGAGTTTTAAGTATGACAACAAGCAACCATGACAAATTCGGGGACCGAGTGTGAAAAAAGTCACTATTAGACCATGGACCGTCTCTTCCCGGAGACGCTATTTACTGTGCACACCAACCGATAAACCCATCCACCACTTTTCCACACACAAACAATTTCCAATGGAAGATTTCCGATTTTGAATGAACTCATGGAGATTCTTTGGTTCATCCAAGTGAATGATCGTATGGTGTGGTTTGAAGAAGAGGTCGCACAAGAAGGGCTTTTGAAAAAGCTAGTTCTTGATGCATTGATCATCCGAAGGGAATCATGAAGCGTAGGGAGCTCATCGAGAGAACGAAGCTCGTGACCTCTGGGAATAACGCTTGACCTGCTTGGATGCTACCGAGGAAAATCCGGCGAGGCACACACCAACTTATTCAATTCATACAGATTGTTGGTCAAGCGATGAAGCTATTCGTTTCAACGAAGGTTTTGTTAAGAAAATGGTTGAGCATAATGCCTGAATTTTGGGTTTTTCATGGGGGTAGATAAATGCGGTCTTTTGGGTGCTAGTTTTGGAAATATAGGTTGGTAAAAAGGGTATGTAAATTGGATCTTTTGTTTAGTTGTTGGTCTTAGTTTGATTTAGTTGTTTCTGATCTTGTAACCGACTATATTAATGATAAAATATCATCTAAGTCTTATGTGTTTAATCTGTTCTTGTATTTGTGATATTGGGTGTATTTTAGTCTAATTAGTATCAGCAGAATTAAACATCCCTTTGTATCAGCAAAACCAAACATCCCTTTTATCAGCAAAAGTTGAATCAGCAAAACCAAACACCCCCTTGTATCAGCAAAAGCAAAGGCAGTGGTTTAAAAATATGTGTTGAAAATGCAAATGCTTTAGCACTAAATCATAATGTATCACCAAACATCCCTTGTATCAAGAAACCAAAGCGACCTTTTATCGAGAAAGGTGTTTAAAGAAAACCAAACACCCCTTGTATCAAAAAAGCAAAGGCGTTGGTTTAAAAATATGTGTTGAAAATGCAAACGCTTTAGCACTAAATAATAATGTATTGACAATGGTGTATTGTTTAGGAAGAAATTGGTTTAGTGTTAGTGTTGTGATTGGATTTGAACAGCCCAATGTCTCAAATTGTAACATCTTGAATTTTGACTTACCCAAGTCAAACAAATTTATGAAATGCCACAAATTGTAACTTACTATTGTGATACGACTTGGGTAAGTCAAACATATTAAGAATGCAAAACGATTTCAAGCAGATACAATGCACAACCAAACACAATTACTTACATAAGAACCAAATTTTTATTCATCGATTTCATGTTCTCAACAACTACAAAGTTACTATCATCTAACATACACTTACTGTAATTCCACAACTCTCCTATCATCCTTTTCCTTCATTTCCTTCCTTTCTTTTAAGATATTTAAACAAAATTTCCAATGATTTTTAATCCTTTCTCCCAAATTGTTAAACTTTGATAACACGATGTCGTACCTCTTCCTTCTCTTCTTAACACCCAAATCCTTTTCATTCGGGCGGTCTTCTTCCTCAACGAACTCAACATGCCCTTCCCTTATCGCTTTGTGCCATTATAGTTTTTTTTGCTTTGGGTAGAATGTGTGTTGCTTGTATTTTAGGGTTCAATGTTGTGTGTTGCCTGTACTAATATTGTTGAAGGTTGGGTTAGATTCTAACTATGTTGGGTCAAAATTGTGAATGGTCTATTATACCCTCAAAGTAAAGCCAGAAAATTAAAGTTGAATATGGTAATCTTGGTTAAGGGACGAGTTTGGCATATAAAGCCTAAGTTTTGGACCTTCGGCGATGATAACGCCCATCTTTGTCCAATCGCGATGCGTATGACCAAGTTTAGGGACCAACGGTGTATTTTAGTCTTATATATTTATACATTAGGTGAAGTTAACGACGGCGTTTAGTTGATATAATTAAAATTAAGGTTGATAACAAATATAGGAGGTTGCAAAATAAGTAACACAATACAAGTTGGCCAAATGGTTGGGTACTTGCACATTTGTATATATCTATACGTAGGTGAAGCTTATAACGACGGCGTGTAGTGGATATAATTAAAAGAGTAAACTACACCATTCGTCCTTGTGGTATACGTTGACCATCAAGTTTCGTCCTTTGACCAAAAAAATTGCACCGTTGGTCCTTAATCGCGAAACGTTAGTCATCGTTGGTCCTCACCCTAACCGGTTGGACTAACGCAAGCGTTAAGCGCTGTTAAGTGGAGGTATTTTTGTCTTTTCCCACACACCACTTTTGTCTTTTCCCACCCACTTCATCTTCATCAAGTCATCACCATCTTCATCAACAAACAACAAATCATCAACAACAAATCCAAAATCATCAATCCTTTGCAAAACAACAAATCCAAGAATCAAAAACCTTAAAATCAAGAATCAGTATATCGGCCTACTAAGTAAGCCACGCAAAACCACACGGACGATGAGGGTTTTACCTCTCGACTCCAACAACAACATACTACAATTTCAACTTCAAACAAACCCATTTGGTTCTAAGGTTTCATCCAAACCGACAAGACTAAACAAATAATAACAAAAACAACAAAATAATATCAAGAACAACATAACCAATACCATCTGTCGAGCTCGAGCTCACAATTAGACAACTCGACAAGCACACACGACGCAAGAACAGGATACCAAACTATGTCTAGCCACGTTTTATTATCAAAACTTGTTTTCCCATGTGTTCTAGTCTAACCCAGAACCAAAATGAGTCAACTCGTGACTCGGTTGACACGAGTTACAAGAAAACTGAGTCACAACGCACGTGACTTGTCCCTACCTTTTCTCATTTGTGTATTAAAATAGATGGTGGTGTTAGGGTGGTAAATAGGCGGCGCGTGAGGTGGTAAAAACGGGTGAAAGGGTGTGTTTGGGGCGCGTATTGTGGTGGATCGGGAAGAGGAGGTGTAGGGGATTGTCTTGGTGTAGGCGGTGAGGTGTGGTGGCCGGGCGGTGTGGCGGGGTGGGTGGTTTTCCGATCGGTGGCTAGGGTTGAGAGGAGAGGAAAGAGAAGTGGTGGAGATGAAGATGATTTGTGTTTGTGGTGATAATATCACATGGACCACTCCATTCATCACTGTTTTGGTCTTGTCTTAAATTATCATTCCAACTAGTTTCATTCTTGATGAAGATGGTGATGACGATGAAGATGAAGTGGGTGGGAAAAGACAAAAGTGGTGTGGGTGGAAAAATACCTCCACTTAACAAGGCTTAACACTGTTAGTCCAACCGTTAGGGTGAGGACCAACGATGACTAACGCTTTCGCAGATTAAGACCAATCGTGCAATTTTTTGGTCAAAGACGAAACTTGATGGTCAACGATACCACAAGGACGAATGGTGTAGTTTACTCTACTTAAAATTAGAGTAACGCAAAAGCCATCCTTGTGGTTTGTCGAATTTGGCACTAATCATTCCTGTCAAAAATTATTGGCAAGTATTATCCCTGAGAGGTCAAATGGAAAAAATAACCCTTTTGGGGATGATTTTTGCAAAATGTTTTGCAAGAATCATCCCTCTAGAGATGTAAAGTGTCAGATATTTGACCTTTAAATGATGATAATTGCTGGGATGATTAGTGTCTAGTTTGAAAAATCGCAAGAATGGTTTTTTGCAGTTTACTCTTAAAATTAAAGCTAATAACAAATATAAGAGATTGCAAAATAAGTACTATACTTTGTCTCCTACAAGAGCTGAACTAACGACCCGAGGTTTGAAGAAAGCCACTATTATCTTGGGCCAAGTATCATTTGTGTTCCATATGTCGAGTCTTGTGATACGAGTGGAACTGTGGATGAATTTTCCGAAAGTAATTGGTTGATCTAATGTGAACATACTATGATCTAAGATCTTTCATAATCAAATAATGATTTACTCCGTAACAAATATCCTAAGATGATTAAAATATAACCTAAACTCCCATTCAAATGGGGAAGAAGTTGTCATGGAACTAAAAAAAGGGCTAACAATAGAGTCCACAATTATTTGAAGGTGGTTAAGTAACATGCCACTGGTTCGATCCAAACCCAACGTGACCAGACTTCAAACGAAAAGTGCTATATAGTATATACTATCAAATTTAATCATCCAAGTATATCCCAGCCAGTGCTGGTGTCACGGTCCTGAGACTTTTCAGCCTAGACACATTTGGGTGGAAATAGTAGAAGGTCAAAGGGTCAAACTTTATCTGCACCTAAAATTCTAAAAACATATTCTAATTTTATCTGGACCTAAAATTAGTAGTAAAAGATCAAAGGGTCAATTTTTTTCTGGCGGAGATAGTAGAACACGTGTTCAAGTTTCTTGAATCAAGCACTATCATGGTGGAAACTTTGGACCGCACATGTTCCACCCTCATCTCACTTTCCTAATTCAAAGTTCAAACAATTCCTCATTAAAAAGTTCTAATAAATTAATATTAATGGGAGAGGGGCAAAATGGCTCAGATTATAGGTTCATAACAACCACTACAGCTAATGGATGGGTGTGCATCAGGATATGACAAGAAAAGAAGACTGTCTAAGATCCGAACATTAACTTGAAAAAAAAGAGGTTCAGATTACAATAGAGTAGAAAAACTAAACAAAAAAAAAGAACGGGAAAATGCAAGGACAGTTGTGCATTTTTTCCATTATCTGATTTTGCATGAACGTGTTGTTTTTAAATCTTACTTGCTCTCAAGGGAATATGTGTGCACTGAAAGTCTAAAACAGAATGGCATTTGCGAAGAATGACTTTTGCCGGCTTCCAGCTTCTCTGTTAATCTAATCCTGAAATTAGGACAAAAACTGTATCAGAGACTAATTTCCCAATGCACTAGCATTGATGCCATAGCTCAAAATATAGAGGCGTTACTGTCACTTATCGCTAACTCATTTCAAGGATTGCTACACCATAAGGCATTGTTTGAAAGTGGTCGACTAATAATAAATCTCATGTAATTCTTGAAAGGGCTGAGATCGGCAAATAGGTGAATTCAGATTTTAAAAAAAAAAAAGACAGGTCTTATAGATTAGAAAACATGCATCTTTTAGGACGACAACCCATAAAAATAAATGTGGTACATCAGATAGATGGTACACAACTTTACATCTCGAACCATGTAACTGCAAGAGAATAACTTTAATCGTATTCCGAAAATACTTGAATAAGTTTAATCGCTTTCCCCAAAGACTTGCAAGTGAAACAGTGTAGTTACTTAACTAACAACTAGTTCACTTCAAGATCAGAAGAGGTGGTGACAAGGAAATCCCGTAATTGGGATTCTTAATATATATGGGTTAGGGATAAGAAATAGAAGTAAGAATTCTAAAAGAGGAGCACAAATAAAGGTAATTTCTTTTTGTAGTTAAGGCCATGAAAAGCACACTATGCAGTAAGCACAGGGCAAATTTAGGACATAAATATACCAAGAAGATTCGGTCTTATTGTGAAGCAGTATACATTACAAGAAGATAGATGTAAATTGTAATATTCACAAGATATTAGACTCTTAACCCTAAGCTTCCCCCCACCATCATGTCCATAAAATCATATATGTGATGGCAAAAAGGGAATTACCGCAAACAAAAAGTTGATCCCTTGCCTTAGTTGTTTAACTTGTTTTGTGAAAAGTATCGGATGGCAATTCCTAAATAATACCACAGGAATTACCAAATCAAAACATTAGCTAAATAAACCATCAGTACAAAAATGTCCTAAAAAATTGAGCTATAGTTCCATGAACACAAGATTATATAACAACCTGTCTATAACATCTCAAAACCTACTTCGCTAGTGGGCAGTCATTATTGAACCATTTTCAGCATCCATACTTCCACAAATTCCTTTAGGGGTTACTGACTTTTCTGATCGGCAAATTCAGCGTTTCACTGCATATTAACCATCATCCTAGCAACGATAAATATAAAGAAGAATAATCAACACATGGTTTTGCAAGAATGAGTAATTTTAGACAAATTATAAAAATACAAAAAAGATAGCATGCTTTTCCTTCAGCGACACTCGTGCCTTAAGTTAAAGTTACTTGAATTGTACACAGAATGTTTGAACTGAGGTTACTAGAATTATATGTTTAGAACGATCATACGCAGACGTAATCCCCTACACTGAAGTGTAGGGAATTTCTCCTATCCGAGTTGTGGGCGAAAGTGGAACTTGGATGACCAAAAAAGAGGTAGACATAGAAAATCACCTATCAGGTGATTAAACGGTAATCGGTAGATAAAATCTCCGAAAGACAAGATCATTGAACGCGAGTGGGTAAAGTCAGAATGTTGTCATTTGGAACATAAGTTGCCTTAATTCCTAGAAATTCCCATCGAACATCTTGGGACATGAGTGTGATTTAATTGCAGATTTGCAGTTATCCAAATTTGATTGCTGGTTGAGTATGTAGTTAACTTGTGCCTAGTCACTCAAAGTGGATGTAATTTAGTAAAGCAATTGGGGTTATCTTGCAACCAAAAAGGTTTACAACCACTGAAGAAACATTGTTTGTTCTACTAAATCTAGCCTAAACAAAAAGAGGCTACCTAATTCACACAGAAGAATTACGATGTCACCATTGTTTATGCCATTCTCAGTCACTGGATGCAGCAATATCATTATATTCCTCCCGTTTCGAGCCCCTCCCCAAAGAAAGGCTAATTTAAGATCCAAAATTTTAGGATAAAGATACAAGGGTACTCGTGTTCCTCGTGTCATACACGGATGCAAAGATTTCCCTTGAAATGATGTTATGAACTCGGTGGGTAATAACCTTATGCATATGCAATCGAGAAATAATATTATCGTAGAAATGTAGTCGTCCGTTTTATTGATACATATCATCTTTTGTGAGTTAATGTGTAGGTATTTTGAAATGATGGACATATCAAAAGATGGACACCTACATTTATGGAAAATGCTAATTCTCAACTTTCGATGTGCCTAAAGTAACCCAAATGAGGGTTATCAACCACCGAGTTGAGAAATGCACTTCAAGTGTAATCTTTGCATTTGTGTAGAACACGAGAGACTCGATTAACTTTCGGTTTATTTCACATGACTAAAACCATCTAAAAACAACTAAATTAAATCAGTAATTAATTAGCTCACACATTCATGTTAGAAAATCAAGAAAAACATACCGAAAGTAGTGACACACGGCTACTAATCATCCTGAGTTGAAATATGTCGATCATCAACCTTAAGATCATCTACAGCTCCAAATTTCTCCTTAAACTTATCTTGCCTTTGTAACCACATCATATGCCCCTATAAAACATATATAAATCCACAATTTTACATCATTTAAAAAAAAAAAAAAAAATCTTAAATTAATAAGACTTGAAATGAGAACCTGAAGAGCAGCAGCCCATCCGATTAGAAATGAAGCAAACCAGAATTTCTTGTCGTATATTAACTTCTTTACATCAAAATTACGAGTTCCCATTTTTTTCCCCAATTGAAAACCTTAAACCCTAACTTTGTTTTTTAAGGAACAGGACATTTGTGTCTGATGTTTCAAGTTCATGTTAGGGTAAGTTGCAAATTAGTCCCTCAATTTTTCATCATTTTTTTGTTTCTAACCTCCAAGTTCATCTAACTTGTGTATTCGGGATTGACACTTGAAAAGAGCCTAAGGTTTATACTACAGGCTCGATTTGGCTCGCGAGCCGGAAGAAATGTTTGATTTTATAAATGTAAAATAGACTTTGTGTACTTATAATTGTAAATTTAAATTGAGCTTAAAATTAGTTTAAGCAAGACCAGCTTGAGCTAAGCTATATTTTGTTAGGTCGATCATAGAGATGAGCTCGAGCCTAAAAAATATATATGTGACGAGCAAGCTCGTGCAAAAAGAATAAGGCTTGACATGAGCCCGGGATGGAGCCTTATTAATATAAACAAGCCGAGCTCAGCTCCGGCTCGGACTTGTTTTATGCTCCTATGTATGAATATTAGGGTGCAACTAGAAAATTATTACGGAGGGGTAAATTTTAGAGTTCATAAAACTTGCACTTTTGTTTGGATGCAAATTACTAAAATATCCATGTTAACGTTTTTTGCTAGGGACAAAATGCAGATGCTCACAGCTGCTCCCATTGTGTCCCCGTCACTGATGAAAACGGGTATGATTTTTAACACTGGATCAATGGCTAGTTGTGACTATTAAGGTTAAGAAACGGTAGCATACGATTGAAGGTATAACTCAACAACATGTGTGACTTCTGTGGCATAGAGACAGCCACGGTTTGATCTTCTTTAGCCTCACGAGTCTGCTTGAAAAGTATTTAGTGATCAATTTTAGTAAGCCTATCAAATTATTTTACCCATTCTATGTTACTTAGGGTGTGTTTGTTTCATTAAAGATGTTTTTGGTCTAAATCTGACTACCATATCTTACTGGTAAGAGATGGCTAGAAAGTCTAAATCTGAACAAAATAATGTTGTTTGTTTTGTATAATTGTCAAATGATTTTAAATGCTCGCCTACAATTTATTTATTAAACTAACGCAATGCGATAATAAGAACTTATGTAAATATGAAACAAGACTTTTTATCATAAATATAACATAGTTAATTAACACAAGTCTTCAATCTCTTATATAGTAAGCGAAGAAGACAAGTCTCCCACCTCTTCTTGAGTAAGATGTTATATGTCTAACTGGTCATTCGAAAGAAAAAACAAACAAAAAACGTCTGCCTCCTCTACTGGTAAGAGTAAGAGGGCTAGTAAGACTTTTTTTTAAAAAACAAACACACCCTTAGTCCATTTGTACATGTCAAGTTGTGCTGATGCAACGATTGTTTTTGGAGTTTTGTTAAACAAACCAATCAATAAAGACAGCCATTTAAGATCTTTATTATTACCCGTACAGAAGCTTGAGTCTAGACCCTCTTTAACGATCTTATAGGAGCGGCAAAGGATGATGCACTGCCGATACAATCTTTTATTTGTAAGAGTTAGCCGAATTTTGAGCAATTATACTTGTTGGATCATTGTGAAACAATTTTTATTTGCGATAATGCAAATAAAGAAAAGGAGCAAAGTGTTGAACCTGTTACTCTGTTGCAAAACAATCAGTGTATTCTGCTAGTTTTTGGTCAAAAGCATGAAGCTGCAAAGTATAAATTTCTATATTTTAGTAGTCTATCAGTTGGTATGTAACCAAATACGATTGTTGAAAAAAAAATTAGTTAAGCAAGAATTATACTGTAAATAGAACCACGAGATGATTAAAACTGAAACTGAAACTCAACCGTAGTCACAGTTGCACCTCACTTGTAATTTATATAGGAAAAAAGAAAATTATAAAAACTAGAAAATTCATCTCGGCTGAAATAGTTATGGTGTCGACAAATGAACAGCAACCTTGTCTCTCAAAAGTGAGCCACTCTTATCATCATCAGAATCACAAAACAGTGGGCGATAAGCCAAATCACGACAGTTTGAAAACACAAGCTGATCTTGAACTTCATCCTCCTTATCAATCAGTATATTATGCAGAATGCAACATGCAAGAATAATCATTGGTAGTCTGTCTTTATTGGGTCTCCACAAGACTCCTTTAATTATCTTCCAATTCTCTTTCAGCTTCACGAACGCTTCATTTGCCACCTTGTGTGTTCTCAACAACATTTCATTAAACTTCACTTCAGAACCACAAAGTCTAGGGCCCCGATATGGAGTTAGCAACCATTTTAGCAACGGGAAGCTTGAATTACCAACGATATACTCCTCTATTTTATTTCCTTCTGACAAAACCCTTTGTTTCCCATTTAATCTCTCCCCCTTGTTGCATAACTCGAAAAAGGCTGAACTTTTAAGAATACGCTCGTCGGTCAAACATCCAGGCGACCCAGCTGTGATGTTACGGAACCTCAAATCAGGACCTACAATCGCTTGTAAAGTCATGGTTTGGTTTTTCTCTCGGTCAAACCACATCTTTTTTGACGGGTCAGTAGAGACGACAGTCATCAAAATGTGGGTGGTATCAATTACTCCACAACAATTTGGAATGCCCCCTATCTTTTCAAATTGACATTTTAAGTCCTCCATCTCGACTTCAGTTGAAGGCCAGGACAGATGGTGGAGTCCATGTACGTTCAAGGCGTCTACAAAGCGTCTGGTTAGCCGAGCCACTGTCATTTTCTTTACGTTGAGCGAATTTCCAATACTTTGTTGAGATTCACCAGACCCTAACCTTCTTAGAGCAATAGCAACCATATCGTATGGGCTAAACGAATTGCCATTGAGATCAGTGAAGTTTGCACACTTGACCATCATTTCTTCTTTAACGAGCGAACAGATATAGCCAAACGTTTTTGTTGACATTTTGAACATGGATTCAAAACATTGTGAATCTGTTGAATCTTTTAAACTCCCTGAGATAACACAAATCAAACATATAAAGTCTCTGATTACACCAAGAAATGATAAGATATATCATTTTTTACTTTGACAAACAAACATATATATATATATGAACTTTCTAATGATACAGAAAACATATACTGGTTACAGAAAATGGTATAAATATGATCATAACTAGTTTTTCTTTCGCATGTGAGAAAGTTACTAATCTTCTTTTACTTAATCAAGAAACTGATGTACTGATGTTTCTTAGACCAACTTAGTTCTGAAAGCAAAAAACATGAGCATGTGTTGTACTAGATTCAAACCATTCTTGCTAGTTTGACATGAAGAAAGATTATAACACAATAACCCAAAACAAACGTAAGAAACATTAACCGTATGCCTACTGTCAGATCAGATAATAAGGTCACGGGTTCAAGTCAAACAGACAGTCTATTTGCAAAAATGGTAGCCAGATCCTAGCCAAGCATCAAGCCTTGGTCCAGGATCGTTCTTTTATGTCCCTACCAAGCCCCAGAATTAACACATACATAGACTATATAGCATCAAAAATACCATAATCTTAGTTATGGAGTCAAAGTTTGACCTTTTAGTGTCAAATGAGTTGCTTTCTGAACTCAAAGTTAATGAAATCCGTCATTGTAACATTAAAAGTATTAATAAATTAGTAAATTATAAAACCATTTACCAATTACAAAACAATAGTTTTGGGTTTAAGTCTAAAAGCTACAAGGTTAGAACTCTGCAACTTAATCAAACACCGACACTTTTATGTTTAACTTAACAAACATGAATAACATATTAACATAGGAACTACGGAGTGTTTGGAATCACGTTTAAAGCGATTAGACATTTTGAAATAATCATTTAAATAAGCCACTTCCAAAAAACTTCTCCAAAAATGATAATAAGTCCAATTTCAACCAAACACTGGTATACAGGCATAACCGGATAAACCCCCTAACAACAAAACACAAAAAAGGTTCAAACCCTGGCCTCATGTCTCTTGTCTGCGGTTAACGCGATTTGTGTTGTTATGGGACAAAGCCCTGTTGACAACCTCGAGAGGCGATCGAGAGGGTGAGTTACTTTTTCTTCTTCTATATATATGCAGCAACACCAAAGATCAAAACTTTGAAACAAATTTTGGCAAAAACCATCTCAAGAAACACAAAAAATCCCATTAAAACAATCACATTCTAGAAAAGAAACACTAAAGCAAGAAACTTTAAGCATACCCATAAGAAACAAAAGGATCATATGCAGATTAAACACCTTTAAGACCAAAAAAAACATGTGAAAAAACATACGAGGATAAAGAACATACATACCTTGGAACCTTTGAAGAAAGACAGGCCACCAATCTGACGGTTGAGGTTCAGAAAGCGGCGCAGATTTCTTGAATGATTTGGAACCTCTGATGGGACCCATTAGAGTATCAGCAGCAGCAAGAACAAAACCCAAGTTAGGAAAAAACACAAGTCAAAGGTTGTCTGTCTGTTACTATTAAGGATCGAGGATAGATGGAACAAGCATGCAATGATGATGGTTTGCTTTCTTTTCAAACCTTCAAAATTAATAACAACAACAACATTCGATTTTTATAAATAAAACTTGAGGTTATTCTATAAAATATGTGACATTTTGGTCAAGCGTATTTTTTATAAAATGGAACCTTTGTTATTTGGATGAAAAAAGTTAAAATATTATCATAAAATTTTTGGATAACAAAAGGTGTTGTAATGTGAGAAGCTTACAGTCTTGCTTAATACATGTGAGATAATTATAATGTATTATATTATAAGATGGTTAGTTGTTGTTAAAAAAATTGAGATATCGAATATTATTGTTTTAGGTTTTGGTCGTAGAACAGCAACAAACTTTTCCAAATATACTGATTTGGTATGTAAACTCTGAAAAAGTTGTGTAAATATAACGAACTTTCATAAAATGTTTCAATCTACACATTTTAATGACGTGTCACGTTATAAATGGTCAGAATTTCAAGTATGACATGGCATCAAAATATGCATATTAGAACACTTATAAAAGTTCGTTACATTTACATAACTTTTCAAAATACACGTACTAAATCAGTACATTTAAAAAAATCCATTGCTGTTTTACGACCAAAACCCTATTATTTTCTAGGTGCATTTAAGAGGTGATATTAACACATATGCTTTATATAATGTGTGAGACCAAAGATTGTGACCAGCTTTTTAATAAGCATTGTATAAAAACTTAAAAGTTTTGATCACTTTACGAAGGGAAGCATAAAAATAGCTAAAGATAGGAAATTCAAGTCGACTCAACCACCTCTTTAGCAAATTTTGTCAAGTCACTCGACTCCACCCATTTTCTCTTTAACTATTTCACTATATATGTATTTTTATCCACGTGTTACACCAAATCTCGTAACATATATTTTCTAAGAAAGCTTCATTTTTAATTGGACTTTTTTCCGCAGCGATTGAAGGTGATGAATACATCCTTGCAGAAGAGATTATAATCTACATGGGCACTAATGAAACAATAACAAACTGAGAAAAATTTTAGAGTAGTATTTTGGGCGAATGATTAAAAAGTATCATGTTTTTGCACCATTCGCTTCAGTAGGTATGAACAAAACTTTTTGTTTTGTAGGTCTTATCTTTCAAATTCATCCTCTTTAGGGTCTTATCGACATTTTGCCCTCGAAAAAAAAAATTACATATTAGTAAGAGGCAAAAATGTCCAAAAATTCGCAAAATACAGGATGAATTTGAAAGTATACTACCCACAAAAGCAAAAAAATTTGTTCGCTATCCACAAAAACAAATGATGTCAAGTATAATACTTTCTTTTATCGTTTGCCCTATTATTTTACTCCATTTATCCTAAAATAAACCTTGATTTTGAAAATGCACGTGATTATAAAAAATTTCAATCAATACATTGTTCATCAGTTAAATATCGCTTTCACATGGCTACTTCTTTGATTAGTTGAAACGAGTGTTGAAACCCGCGCGATGCAGCGGGATTGGTTTAAAAGGACTTATTTTGTAGCGACACTTGCATTTGATGTTTGGACTTACTTTGCAACGACACGTAAACCTTAAGGACTTTTGCCAAGTTGGGAAACTCGCATTTAATGTTCTGGACTTACTTTTCAATGATGTTAAACCTCGGGGACCATTCTTGCCAAGTTGTGAAACTTTGCATTTAATCTTGGACTTACTTTGCGTGACACTTAAACCCGAGGGACCATTCTTGCCAACTTACGAAAGTTAACTTTGCATTTAATGTTTGGACTTACTGCGGTGACACTTAAACTTGAGGACCATTTTGCCAAGTTACTGAAAATGTTGCAAACATCATTGGACTAACTTTGCAACGACACACAAACCTTAGGGACCATTTTGCCAAGTTGCAAAAGTTAGCAATTAATGTTGAGGACTTAACACGCAACGCCACATGAACCTCAAGGACCATTCTTGCCAACTTGCTGAAGTTTGCAATTAATTCTTGGACGGCGTGTCGTGTGGAGATCGATTCCCCGCATTTTAGTTATATATAGTAATTTGAAAGTTGACACTCAAAAGTATGACTACCAGAAAGAAAAAAATTGTACACTTAAATTGAGACGAGAAATCATAATATATATTTAGAATAATAATGTAATAGATTAGGAATGATAATGATCAAAATGACAGTAATATGAAATTGACTCAGTTTAACCGTAAAAAAGTACAATTTTAGCTTAAGTGAACTGCAAAACCGTTTTTCACGTTTGGCTAAATTACAGACAAACAAGCATAGTCTGTGTAAGAAACTTTGGCATCGTCCCCAACAGGGTCGCCCTTGCATTTTCGAGTTTAAATGTCAAACACGATAATTTCACATCAAAGTTCTTCGCATGAGTTGCATCTACACTTTTAAAATTATATTAACCGTACAAGCAATTTGATCAAACAACAAATACATTTTTCTCAATTTAGTCTTTTGATTCAATAAAATAAAAATCATATAAAGTTTGTCATTATTCAAAATAATCGATCGATACAATTTTTCAACCTTTGTTCGGAAATCATCATCGATGTTTACTATTTTATTTTTTTAGGTGATCTCAAACTATTTAATTTTTTTTTTCACGTAAATTTTCGTTACACGAATAGTCTACAGATTTAACTTAAGGACTGTGTTTATAATCACAAGTGTTCGTTACATAAACAGTCACTAGATTTAACATAGGCAAGGACCATTTTCGCAAATTTTTAAATACTATGTTTGTAATCGTAAGTAAACCACATAATCCTTTTTGCCATTTTTGCATGATGTTTAATATTCGGTAAACCGTAAACATTGACAAATGTTTATATTTAAAATGATAGATATCAAGTTTTTCATATTTGACTCCAATAAAGATTAAAACGAGTGTGGAAATCCATGCGATCGTGGGATTCAGCGACTTACTAGCTTTGTGACACTTAAACTTTAGGGACTAATTTTGCCAAGTTGCTATAGTTAGCAATTAATTCTACTGTGACTTACCTCGCAACGCCTTAAACCTTAAGGATTGTTTTGTCAAGTGTGAAACTTTGATTTAATGTTTGAACTACTGCGGCCACTGAAGCCTGAAAAGGACTATTTTCAGTTGGAAAAATTTAATTAATCGTCTTGCACTATTTTCCTCCCCGCCAATTAGTATATATATATAATTACATAATCGTAGAAAAATGAGTTACTATTCAGCAAAAGTTTAGCTATTATTTTATCGAAAAAGTAAATTCTTATATTTAAACTTTTCTACATTATATGTCTTCGTCTAATAGACAATGGTTTGAGACAAAGAAATAATATAGTAATATTGATTATTTGTTATTAGTTATTAATGCAAGATGCCGCATTGCGGCAGAATGCAGACTGTCATTATATTTTCCGGTGAGAATTATGTTTTAGGTTGCAAAGAACGTATTTTTTGTGGATTTTTGTTTCTTTGTTTGGTGTGTGTTTTTTTAGATGTGTAAATGTTCGGCTTTTATATGGTGCAAACATACATGTGTAGTGTTCTAATATTAGGTTCGGAGTTAAGATTTTTTTTGTAAAACGTTTAAATTAATAATGATATAGTAAATAAATAGCAGTTTTGGTCACAAAGCCTTTCTTTATTACATGGCTTTTAATGTATTGACCATTTGTTATTTCATTTATTGTTATTGATTAATGACTTATTATTTCTTAATAAGGAAATGTTTTTGGTGTTACATTTTTAAGACTACTTCTTTTAACAAGTCCCAAATCTATTATAAAGTAGTATAGATAATACACGTGTACATGCAGTGGCGGATCCAGGATTTGTAACCGTGTGTGGCACGATTTTGGCTTGCTTTGATTTGTGGCTAATTTATATTTTGTTGCTTATTTCAGAGTTACAAATATCGCTTTTTGATCAGCAAGAATTAAAAATCTTGAAAAGGTATAGGAAAAGAAAAATCCAATATCTTACCCACCAGATTTAGGTATACACTAAAATTTATGTCAGATATACTAGCTTTGTCTGTATTTATTTAAGCTAAATTCTTTGTTAACTTTCATCATTTCTACAATAGCATTTGGCTAAGCTAACTTCCTTAGTGATTTTTGTTTTACTTTCACTTTAATTATTTCCGTATGAAGTTATTATAATATGCTCTTACTAAAAGGGCTTTATTAAAGGACTATTTTAGTATTATCTCTTTGTTGTAGAGTGTTGGAATGCATGCAAACCATGCCGAGTGTATTTATTGTCTTATATGTAGCAAAAACACTAGCAAATGAAACTTTTAATACAAATATACTATTTCATGAAGCCAATTCATATGTGGCGCGTGCCACAGGTGGACCATACCTCCCTCCGCCCCTGTGTACACGCGAGTTTTTTATATATGGTGTTTAGAATCAATTATTAATTTATTTTTTTACATTAGACACAAATATTTTTAAAATCATTCCCATTTTTTATCTAGTTTTTTTCTTTATATTTTTGACACTTAAACTTTTATGTTTATTTTTTTTCTTGACTATATATAAGAACGCTTTTTTTTTAACTATTGTCAAATCCGGAATATTTGAGTTTTTTTAGTACATATTTTAAAATAAAAATAACAATAATAAATAAAATATTATCAAATAAGGTATGAATTAATTTTTTTTCAATGAAAAATTCCCACTAAAAGTTTTGTTTTATTATATAAAAGATTATAACAACACTAAAATATTGGCATCTAAAAAGAAAAATAAAAGAATAAAAAATAAAAATAAAAATAAAAAATTATATGACATGTTACTAATTCACGATTTGAAAAAGTTAGAGAAAAATGAAAGTAAACAAATATCTATGGTTGTTAAAAAAAATTATGGGCCATAACAGTGATATTCTAACTTGGGCTGTTTCCTTTAAGGCCTTATTGCCTTAAGTAGCAACCCATTATCTGCATGACAATTTACAAAAAGGATGAAACAAAATACATTAGTCATCAGAAAATGTTTTGTTATGGGAAAAGGTTAGTACATATGTTCATAGCTGTTAAACTCGTACGGGCCAAGTCAAAACACCCTAAAATCATTTTAGAAAATGAACCAACTCATTAGACGACTCTCGAACAGTTGTGACTTGCTGGTTGACTCAAAAGTTCAAGTCAGTATGCGAGTTAAGAGCCGATCCAACTTTAGTAGTTTTGTGCATGGTTCAAGTGACACTAGTATTGTCTATACGGTATCTCTTTCAGGAACGGACTCAACATATAAAATGACATTGTCTCGAGGCATCAACGACCACATTTCTTTTTGGGTGTCGCATATATGGGGCAAAAGCTCTCAAGAAAAATTATAAAAAATAGTTTGGCCCTCCCAAGTCCTATATCGTTTAAGTTACCTTATTGATTTATATGCACTAAAATAAAAACATTAAACAAGTGAATGAGATATAAAATTTAGCGAGAATTGAATCAAGCTGTAAATAGAACGACTCTGATCAAAACTGAAAACTCTATGATAAATTCACTGTTGCACCTCATTTGTAGTTTACAGTATATAAGAAGAAAAAGAGACATCACAAACAGAAAATTCATGACAACTAAAACAGTTATGGCGTCGATCTTCCAGACAGATACACAGAAATCTTATCCCTCAAAACCAAACCATTCTGATCATGATCCGACTCACAAACCACTGGCCGATAATCCAAATCATGGCAGTCAGAAAACACTAGCTTTTCTTGAACTTCATCCTTCATATCAATGAGTATATTATGCAAAATGCAGCAAGCAAGAATAATCAAAGGTAGTCTGTCTTTATTAGGCCTCCACAAGACACCTTTAATTATCTTCCAATTCTCTTTCAGCTTCACAAATGCTTCTTTCGCCACTTTTTGCGTTTTCAACAACCTTTCATTAAACTTCACTTCAGAATCACAAAGTTCGTTTCCCTGATAGGGAGTTAGCAACCAGGTTAGCAACGGCAGCCCAGCATTACCAATGATATATTCCTTTATTTCATTTCCTTCAGATATTTTTTTTGGTTTCCCATTTAATCTTTCACATTTGTTGCATATTTCAAAGAATTTCGACTCTTTAAGAATATAATCATCACTATAACGACCTGGCCATCCTGCGTTGATGTCACGGAACCTCAAATCTGGGCCCACAATTGCTTGTAATGTCATGGTTTGGTTTTTTCTCGGTCGCGCACACATTGGCTGACTGGTCAGCAGTGATGAGAGACATCAAATGTGAGTGGTGTCAATTGCTCCACAACAATTTGAAGTCCCCGATCTTTTCGAATTGATGTTTTAAGTCATCCATCTCGTGTTCAGTTGAAGGCCAGTAGATATGGTGGAGTCCTTTTTCCTTCAAGGAGTCTACAAAGCGTTTAGTTAGCTGAGCCACTACAGTTTTGGTTAGGTTAAATGAGCTCCCGACTGAAATTTGAGACTCGCCGGACCCTAACCGTGTTAGAACAATAGCAACCATATCATATAGGCCCAGCCGGTTGCCATCAAGGTCAATGAACTTTGAACTATTGGTCAACATTTCTTCTTTGACAAGTGAACATATATAATCAAAAGTCTTCATCGACATCTTGAACATGGACTCAAAGCTTCGTGAATCAGTTAAACTCCCTGAGAATTTAAACATACAAGATTCTGATTAGGGTTCATGGAGATTCTTAACGACATCAGGAAATGAAAAGATCTATCAAGATTTGACTTTAGAACAAAGAAATATATGAACTTTATACCAGTTACAGAAACTGGTATTGATATAATCATAACGAGTAGTCTAATAACAAAGATTTGCATATAGGGACTTCATGATAGAACAGTTGTGACTTGTGAGAGTGTGGTCGAAAATAGTAAAGCTTTGACTTTGAAGAGTCAAAACTAGTGCTACATTGTAATCTGTAGTTGAACTTCTGAATAACATATGGTCATTTAGGATGCTATATACCATTGAACTAAGCTTTTAGTAATTCTTTAGGTTTGCATCAACGAAGACTTGTCCCTAACCTAAGTTATGCAGTTACAAAAAAACCATTAGGTTAGGAATGTACCATAAGATTAAACGCTGATCATGTTATGTTTAAAGTTTAAACCTATGTTTCCCTTTTCGTGCAAATCATGCACAGTGTTCGTGTTCTATCAGCATTTGTAAGCTAAGAAATTTACATTTTTTTGTTCTCAAAACAAGCAACTAACTGACTCAATTAATTTCTTAAGGGACTTGAACCTGTGTATCCACTACTAAGATTGGGACAAACAAGTTTCCAAAGCAAAAAAAGAAAAAGAGAATATGGTCTATTAGAATATATTTGTGCTTGCTATTTTCACTTTAGGCCAATTGTTGAATCCTGCGATATGGTCATGGTTCAAGTCAAAGAGACATCATATTTGCAAAAGTACCCAAATCTAGCCAGGCTTTAAGCATTCATGCACCATGATCGACTTTTATGTCCCCTTACGAAGGACCGGAAAGTATATACATCTAATCTATGTAGCATTATAATTCCAACCAAAATTGATCTATGTTAAAGAGTCAAAGTTTGACTATATATATAGTGTCAAACAAATTGCTTTATGCAGTAAACTTAGTGAAACTATTGAAAGAATACTTAAACTAAAGCTTAAAGCAACCTATAAACAATTCCATGGTTAGAACTTTGAAGATCTACCAAACACTTATGATGCTAAACAAACATGAATAGCATAGGAAACAAAACATTAATATTTAACAACATTACACAGAACCACCACATGTATTATTATATGCAGCAAACCAGCAACATTGATTAATATTAAACTAAAAACATAAAAAACAAGTCACATTCTACACAAGATACAAAACTGAATGATAGCCACAAAAGCAAAGGATTACATATGCTTCACAACCAAGATACTTAGAGAAAACAAAGATACAAACATACCATGACGACCCTTTTTGGAAAACTGAAGCCACCAATCTGAAAGTTGAGGTTGAGATAGCGGCAAAGCAGATGTGGTGGCAAGAGCAGCAGCCTTCCTTTTTAATGTTGACCTTCTACTGGGACCCATTAAAGTATCAAGTCAAGAACACAAGTTATGTTTTTTTTTTCAAGGAATAGTCAAAGGATAGATGTCAGTGAAGACGAAGATGGGTCAAGAATGATGGAAAAAAGGCATGCAATGATAGGCTTGTTTTGACAACGTTTGATATTTATACAAGTTTGAGCTAGCTAGGTTCTAAAAACAATGTGTTTCTATATTCTGACAACCTTTGTTACATATGTGAGATTTTGGTAAATCTTATTTGATATAATATTATAATGGAACATTTATTAGCAGGAGAAAAACAAAATATTATTTTACATGTTACAATAACTTTTTACAATGTATTTTTTTGGTTGTTGTAAACATTTAAAAGAAGAGAATGATGACTTGTTTGTACTCATGAGTTATGACTCTTTGAGTTTGTTTGATAAGGTACATTAATAAAATGTTTTTCTGATAGGTTTAGGTCTTTAATTTGTGTCATTTTGTTAACTACTGTTTTAAGTCAAAAGTAAATATCTACTTTTGAGTGAATGACATTGTACAAGAATAATTTTTATTTTCATAGTTTATCTAAAAAGAGAGAAAGATTTTACTTTTCATGTTATGTATTTTATTATAAAGAGAATAGTATGAACGAGTAATTAGGTTGTCGCGCGTTGTGGCAGACCAATTAAAGTCTATTCATTCTGATTTATTTCGGTATCTGGCGCGCTACGTTGGAGTCACTTTGTAGTGTGTTAATCTGGCGGTAATAATATTAGTTCAATTATTTTGTATTTTAAATAATAACTAATAATATGTTGATGTTAATATTATTATTTTTTTCCGTACATTAGTATAAGCTTGTTTTAAAAAATTGACCATCATTGTGTGAAGTTTTTAGGATGTTATGCTGGTACAATTGTATCGGATGAACAACTTAACCTTTTTTGCATTACTACAAAATCAAAAGCCTATAACTGTTTATCATTTATGGCAAAAAGTTCGAAATACATCATCAGATGCATTCTCTTAAATTTTTATATATAAAGCCCTCGTGTCTTTGTTATGAGAAATGAATAGAAGGCGACGATATTTACACATCACAACATATAAAATTTCAGGAAGTAAAGAAAAATGAAATTTGCACTTGAACTATTACAAAAAGTGATGCTATTTTTGAGCAACTTATCCGTGTTTAGAGCATCAGCTGGTAAACCATAAAATGAAGAACCCTAGAATTTATGGTTTACCAGCTCATGCTCTAAACACGGATAAGCTGCTCGAGATGATCCGACTAAGAAAATTCAGAGGTTAGGAGTCTAAAATTTTGCAAGCAGCGTTGAGGGTACTCGATATAATATTAAAGTATTACGCGGCGAAGCTTAAGACTATATCGAGCACCCCAACGCTTCGTGAGAATTTTTAGATTCAAGTAACATTTTCAAGTACAACAGTGAACTGTGGCTTGTTTGTAGGAATTTAAGGAGAAATTATAGTTCAGGAGACAGTGACTATTCTGTAAAACATGGTTTCGCAACATATCAAAATACCGTGCCCTGAATACAACATCCATGCCCGAAAACTATTTTAAAAAACGCATTTGCCAGCAGCCCCATGACCCTATAATGTAGAGCTTGGCATCAAACACAAACATCCCTAAAAATAGCAGTGAACGCTCTCGTTGCGATGTAGCTTGCAAAACATGTTGTTTGGTCCCATAACTAACCTCATTGCTGTTTAGAACATTCTAATCTATTTTTTTGTTCAAACTCTCTTCAGTGGATGTTGTCATTTCTTTTAACTAGTGAGTTATTCAACAGGCATATGCCATCAAACAAACTGTAATTATCTTCATTATCATACAAGCATAGTGAGCATCTCTGCAAAAACCATGCAATGTTTGTACAGAGCAAAAATGATAAAACATCAAATGCCGTCTTTTTTTTAACGTGCAGCTTAAAATATATACTTCACCAACAAGCTCACATTTGCATGCTCTGTAACTACTATACACTTCTTTTAAGTGTATGTTTGGCGTATAGCACATCTCTCTTTTCAAGCAGAACAAAATCCACACTCAAGTCCTTATAGCACATATCACCAATATCAAGTTTTGCATATAGTATTATATTATGTACCGTAATCAGGTTAAGTACGAAAATACCAATGTCGAATCTGCCATTTGTCAATTACCAACACATTCTTTTAGCCAACTTTGAGAGAAAAATGTGTCAAATTGGCAAATGGCGGATTTACGTGTCATTTTCATTGGTATTGTGACGTGTAGATACTATATGTGACGTGTTACTGAACAAGCATTAATTACTTGAAGATCTTCTAGAGAGGGAAGGTGACGAGTTGATGATTTCTTGACCGAGCTCATTTATTTTGTTAAGTAACAACATCTGCTCTGTTTCAAGCTGGATGATGCATTCTTCTTCAACTTCATGTAGACTTTCAAGCTCATTGAGAGATGTCGCCAATTCCTCCAGATTTTCATCTTCAATCAGAGACCGGATTTGCATCATCTTTTGCTTCATCTGGAAAACCCCATGCAACATTGGTTTATAATGGAAAGACAATATATACAAAGAATAAAGATCTACGGAACTTTCATGAACCGGATATATAGAAAAGTAAATATGTATAAAGACTTGAGAGTAGATTTCACAACATGGATAGGGTTTAGGCGGGTTGGGTAGCATGTCAAAACGGGTAAATTTATGGCACGGGTCAAAGAAGGTTGGGTTGACCCATATCACTTTTTTCAAATTGCGTTTACGGATTTTATATATTTATGAATAATTAGCGTGTCGATGTGATTATACAGAATCATCTTATGTCAGTAATGATCTATGTTTATGACAAATGATATGGTGTAATATATACATGGAAAATACAGTTTGGCCAACTTTTAACCTGTTAGACCCTTTGATATAAGAAGCTTATTGCAAAAAACGACAAGCAAAACAAAGATAAAACTCAGTTCTAACCTGGGTAGAAATTTTGTGTCCTCTACTTGACGGTGACTCAGATTCGGAAACTTTCTTTTGTGCTTGTGGAACTTTTCTAGTAACTTGAACATGTATCTCACCCTTCTTAACCCCTTGAAGGGGTATCCACTTATCTGACATCTCATTTGGAGGCAATCTTTGATATTCCACAATGCAATCTCCAATACTTGATGTCGGCAAAAGGGCATTATAGTCTTTTACATGAAGAGCTAAGAGACTTCCATCATCAGGGAATTCAAAAGTTTGATGCCATTGTGGAGTCAAAGTTTTATAATGTATCTGTTCAAGTGTAAAGCAACAAGAACAATGATGTGAGCATACTCTCAAAGATCGACAGGTTGAGTGTATTGATGGTTAGAACTTAGAATAAACAAAAAAACGAAAGAAAGTAGAAATGCATATGATCATCACCTTGGTGCTTCTCCTCTCGTTTCCATAATGTACCCTGACATAAGGATCACTTGTTCCACGGATATCTGCAGCAACAAGATCTCTTCCCTCGATAATAACCAGCTCAATCAAACCTCCTTGTGAATTCTGGTATACATACATTTTGGATCCTTTTTTAGTTATGTTGACGAAAAAAAAAGAAGCTTTAGACTAAAAATTTGATAGTGATATAACACAACTACTACAAATACCTTGGATCCATCATATTCATCAATAGTTGCTGCTTCAATCTGAAGCCGCACTTCACCCTTCTTGACTTTTTCAAGTGGAATCCACACGTCTCTCACTACCCCATCCACTAAACCTTCCAAATTCACCCTTGCATTACCAATATTCTCATCTCCAAAGATGTCTTCATTAAAGCATTTTATCTTTAGATACTCACCATCACTTATCTCTTCATACTCAAACTTTTGATTCCATGCAGGTTGTGAAGCGTTTGTGGCACTTCTTGTTCTTTGGATGGTCTGTCATAATTCATTTCAAGATTTCAGAAAAACAAATTTATGAACATTTATGAAAATCATTTTTTGCATGAATCTACCTTTCCATATTGTAATTTAACATATGATTTTCCACTTCTGTCCTTCTCTAAGAGTTCTTTGCCTTCAACAACAGTTACATAAATCTTCCTTCCAGTTTTCGGTTGTAAATTAGAGGTTGACCCATATAGGGATGACGCTCGTGTGCTAAGATGTGTACCACTCAAGCTATGTAAACCACCAGAAAATTGCCATTCCTTCAATGTAAGTTTCACTTTCAGCTGCAACCCCACAAAACAACGCAGCAGATCAATATACAAAAATTAAAAAGTTTATGCTCGTTTCACCATTTCTAAGAGACTAAGACGCTTAACGTACTATGTCCGGATAAGGATTTTTAAACATCCTTCTACACTTCAGCTTTACAATAGTTTACCAAATCAACCATTTTACAAATCAAATGAGTGTCTGTCACACATTATTTTTCATAATTAAGCAGTCCAATGAAGCACACACACACACACACAAAGTTTGTATACAAAACCACTAGAGACTTGTTTTAGTTTTACATCTAAGAAAAGAAAAGAACAGATAAAGTTAATCTATTTTTAGACAGATGAGGTATGCTGATTAAACTAAAAAAGCAGGCATAAAATTGTCATGGTGGCAAAAGACCATACCTTTGCTGAGCTAGTACCCTCGAATGGGACAACCATTTCAACTTCTTCTCCACAAAACGCAGCATGTTTAGCTATCACGGACGATTCGTCTCCAACCGCCCAAAAGATGGTCGAATCATCCGTGCAGTATCTCAGCTGCAAGGATTTAAATTCAGTTTTCGAAAGACAAACTAGAGTATGCTACTTCAAAGTGTATTTTAAAAATTATAATAAGACATTTGTATTGATTTTTTTAGGGTAATTGGATAAAAACGAAAAAATGCATACCTTAATTTCACAGGTAGCAAGGTAGTCATAATTAACTCTGTCGGATGAACATTCATAAAGATTAAACTTAACAATTCCAGCATCATCATGAAGAAGCATATTGAATGTTGAATCCCATGATGGGTTGGGTCCAGCTACCTCAAGTGTTCTCCTAGTCAAATCTTCGAGTTCAACTTCAACAAATGTATGAAAATCTTTACCCAATTCACGAGATTCTACTACTACTACGGCATCACCTGCCTTATCATCTTCAACACTTATTGATCTTCTTTTGAAACTACTCCTAGATAGTTTACCAGCTGACACAACCGTGACATGGAGTACACCCCCTACAGCCTTTTTCCTTAGGTCCACTGGTGGCAATGCAAGACATCGCCTTCGAGGTTCAACCATTGTCTTATTCAACGATTCAGTACATAATTTAACCTGTAAATGAAGAAAAACACAAAACAAATTGTTACTTGGCAAAACCACAACCTAATGGTATTATAATCGATTCAAGGTTCCTGCTATGTCCTTGAGATTCAGGACGAAAGTAATTGCACCAATTATATCATTTAAAATATAAGCTAATTATCCTCGAGTCAAATGATCTATAGTAGGTTATATGGGTTTAAGATACACACACTTTTGGCAACTTTCAGCCTTTTTGACCCATTTAAGCTAAAAAGACAATTACTTAACCCTTTAAAGATAAATATATCACTTGAATCCCATTCATAATTAGAAATTTGTCAAACTGAGAAGCTTATTACCAGCCATGAAGAAACACCGGGGAAAAATGTTGCAGGTAAGGATTGGCTGCCACCACTTCCAAATGCAACACCAATTCTCACCTCAGGGTTGACACAAACGAGTACAGAACTGCTCTCCCATCTAAAATCGGTGATAAAAGAAGCTGCAAGAAGAGAATCAGGAAAGAGTTATTCATGCATATATTTACATATATAACCAAGATTTTAAAGGTAAACTGGAACGGGTCAAATGTTTTACTTACATCACCCTTAACGTGTACATTATTTACAACAATTTTAGCTGTTCCCATAGGCTTTGCCAACTTAGCTTGCAACATGATACTTATGTCACTAGTGTCCCAATCGAACCCCATACGGATGAATCTCTGCAAAGATATTAATACAAGTTTTCAGTAACAATTTCTCAACAAAAAATAATATATAAATCAATAGCCAAGGGATTTACTACTAGCAATAACAGATTTTATTAACAGTCTAAATTATATTAGAAAAGGTTCATTGGTATAGATATCATATATACCTGATCACCTGCAGTGGACCATTGAGCACCATGCATTCCAAATATAGGAGGGCATGAACCTAACGAGAACTCTAGCAGCTCAATCTTTTCCTGTAATGAGGAACGGTCTATTATTGAATTTCAAAACTTTGTAAGCATAAAAGCGTACAAGATGATTGACAACTTACAATGAGTTTTGGCTTTCTATGCTTAATGCGTCTCTGCATGAAGAAAACCAATTGTAGTTAGTCACTATTGTACAATCACACTGATTTAATATGGGAAAACAACATACTATAATTCTAAAAAATCATTATCTTTATCAAGGTAAAAGAAAAGGGTAGTAACCTCAACAATCGATGAGAATTTCAGTGAAAGCTTTGGACTAATGAATTTCGGCCAAACTTCAATTAAGAGCTTGTTGAGCCACTCGCAATGCTCTAACGGTGTCGTAGGCTGGTGAAGTAAAAAAGAATATTAGAAATGCACGAAGGTTCGTTAAACTGAAGGTTGTCAACAAGTCAGAGGAAGAAAAAAAAGCATACGGATGTTTGTAAAATGAGTTGCTTCCATTTCTTGTTCAAGTCTTGCACAACAATTCGCTGCCTGTGACTTCCATACTGCAGATTTTAACATTAACTTTTTTATCTCCATTTGCCGTTAAAAAATAAAAGTAAAAAAATTTACCTCCATTTTATGCATTATATCAATAGTTTCGATACTAAAATAATGTCATTTATCATGGAATCCCCACATGACAAGATCACAATCTTTTTATATTCAGTATAATCAAAAGTAGTTATATGGTACTTCATCTACCAAAGATTAAAGACCTAAAACCGTAGGTATGAGTACATCAACACCATGTTACTTCATCTAAAGTACTTGATTGAACACTAATTAATTGTTTTATGTGTAACTAATGTCGATTTGTGAGCGTTGTGATTCATGAATGGAACAAAAAGGATGTTACCAGATGAGATTAAAATACTAAACCATGTGAAGTCTTGTTTGATGCACATGGGGATTTCTCAATATACTAATAAAAGCTCTAAATCACACAACCAATAGTAATTGACTAAAGAATCTTGCACTCCTCGGTACCTCGATTATTGCAAGTTTTGAATCTATACATTATTGCCTTAAAAAACCTTTGTGAAAAGAAACAAGACAAATTTGGCTAGCCAGGTGTACAATAGGCAATACCAAGAATCATACAAAGACAACACTCAAAAAACTATATGAAACAAACATTATTAATCCTGCAAATTCTTATTCCATAACTCAAGATAATTTTTGCATACCACTTAACAGAGGAGTAAATGGCATTACCAAATCTATAAGTGCCAGAGAACAACTCCATCAAACTACCAAAAAGATCTTATTCTCTATGCAAACAAATAGTCCATCATTTCCTCTAAAACTAAAAAGTGGAGATAGTATGCAGAGTAGCATACTTGGATTACTATATATGTCTTCTATTTTTGGAATATTCTAAGAATAAAAAGAAACAGACAAAATTGTACTAGTAAACATTAGATTTAGAACTGTAGTATTTGGCACTATATGATAAAGAATAAACACAAAGATCAAAGATGTAATGTAAATGCAAACCTGAATAGTAGCCCAGACAGCAACAGCAAGAGGAACCCAATTAGAAAGATTAAAAAACCATTTCTCAATACTCCACAAAACCAATAACAGAGGAATCAAAAGTGGCAAAACTGGTTTTTCTGCCACCAATTCATTCAAAAACTCAGTTATCTTACTCATATCAATCCTCATACCTTTCTTCTTCATCTTCTTGATGGTTTTATGCATTTTCAACATTCAACAACTACTCAGAACCAAATTCTAAAGAAATATGAAACAGGCAGGTTGACTTTTATGAGACCAAAAAAGAAAAAAAGATGAAACAGCTAGCAGTTACAAACTGATCATCTTCTTAAATATGAAATGTTTTTTATGAGCTAGCTAATAAAATATTGAGTTGAACTAGTTAAGGAGGGGAAACATAAGGTCTTGTTTGATGGCTTTCATAGATGGTGGTCTGAGTGAGGGAAGGGAACATAACATATTAATAGTGAAAGTTGTCATGTGTTTGTGGTGATCTCTTTTTTATATGTGTTGGTTAAAACAACTAAAATACCACATGTTATCTTTGCTTTATATTTTATTCTTTTTTGCTACATCATTCTTTCTTGAAGTCGACATTGTAAAATTCTTCTTTCTTTCATTTTTTCAACAAGTTTATGTAAGATTATGAATAATTGTATATTTTCTAAGAATAATGTTTCGTACATGATAAATATATATGGGATACTGATATGGCTAAACACATAATGCGCCAAGTTCTTTATCTTAATCGATTAATACTCCCCAGTTTAAGCGGGAGACCAAGACTCAAATTGTCACGAACTCAAGAACAAGACGGAAGGTAAACCCTGGTAAAAATATCGTCATCGAAACCAGGTAGGAACATGCAGAACTCGAACTTGACCAGAGAGAACCAAATCACGAACAAATGAATATCAATCTCAATGTCTTTGTGTGCTAATCGCCGAAGCTGGATTAGAGGACAAGTACACGACTCACATTATCACAATAAACAATAGTAGCAGAGGACAACGTATGAAGCTCACGGAGTAAATTCAAGCCAACATGTCTCGGACACAACATTGGCAACACACGATACTCACTCATCACTAGAACGAGAAATCGTTGGGCGACGTTTAGAGGACCATGAAAGTAAGTTGTTGCCAAGAAAACACAACAACTGATGTAGACCGACGGTGGTAGGACAACCAGCCCAATCAAGATCAAGAATAAGCAACCAAGGACTCGATGAGTAGAAGAAAATAATTGTAAACCATAAGCCAAAGTCCCCGAACATCTGTAAAATCCGGCAGGAAGCGGTGAAATAAGGCTCGCGAGGATCATGCATATATAGACAAACTCTGCAGCAAGATAAGTAATATCGGGTCTAGTGAAAGTGAGATCAAGAGAACCCGCAAGACTCGATATAACTTAGGATCAAAACCGGATCACCATCGTCACCTGACTTAGACTCTGCGTCAGCAGAGTCCGGAAGGTTACAACCAACCATATGTGCACGCTCAAAATCTCCATGGCATACTTACGTTGTGACAAAAACATCCCGGAAGAGTCGCGAATCGACACACCCAAAAAATAATTAAGAGCACCCAAATCGGTCATAGAGAACTCCTTATGCAAAGAAGCAATAATCCACTGTAATAAACTATCGAGGAAGCGGTAAGCACAATATCATCCACATAGAGTAATAGAAAAGCAATATCATCACCACATCGATAAATAAATAAAGAAGAATCACACCGACCAAATAAACCCAACAGTAGTAATATAAGCAGCAAACCGCTGAAACCATGCCCGAGGCGCCTACTTAAGACCATAAAGAGATCGCTGTAATAAACAAACATAATCTGGATGCTCTCGATCCCGAAAACCATGTGGTTGATGCATATAAACTGTTTCAACCAAATCACCATGCCAAAACGCATTCTTGACAACAAGCTGATGAACAGGCCCAATGTCGAGAAATAGCTAAACTAAGAACAATCCGAATGGTGCCGGCTTAACAACGGACTAAATGTCTCATCAACATCAACTCCTCCGACTGTGCTACCGTTGGCAAAAGGCGTGCCTTGTACCGACTAAGAGTGCCATAAGCCAAATACTTATGGCGAAATAACACATACACCTAACAACATTGACACCTCGGGACGATGTGAAGTCCAAATTTTATTCTTAATAAGCGCATTATATTCATCATACATAGCATTTCGCCAATTTGGATCATCAAGAGCATCCTTATATGACCTAGGTGAAGGAGAAACAGTGGACACATAACCAGCATACTTAGGATTAGGACGAGTAGTCCCGACACGAAAACGTGTGACCATGGGATGAGTAGATATAACAGGTGGCGGTGGTAAATTAGTTATTGGGGGTTAGGAAGAGGATCATTAAACAAAGGCGTAGGTGATGCAGAAACAGGTGCGTGAGTGGTAGACGTAGGTGGGGCAGGTGAGGTAGGCATAGGGGTAGGCGTAGGTATGGCGACTGGTGGTATAGGAATGGTGTTTAAAATAGGACCAATTGGTGTGGTTTTGATAATTGTGGAAATGAGATTGGAAGAATCTTCCAAAAAATCATATGAAGGGGCGGGTTTGGACGTATTTGATTGAAAAGGAAAAATCGTTTCATCAAAAGTAACATGACGAGAGATAATAATTTTGTTGGTGTTAAGATCAAGACAACGATAACCAAAATGATTGGCAGCATGTCCCAAAAATATGGCAGGTGTAGCACGAGGTCCTAATTTATGATTGGTATCAATATGTGGGTAACAAAGGCATCCAAAAACACGAAGGACACTATAGTCAGGTGTAGCACCAAAAAGTCGATTAAAGGGTATTTCATTGTTAATGGCACGGGAAGGTCGAATATTCAATAAATAAACAGCCATATTAAGAGCTTCAGTCCAATAGTTGGGTGGTAAATGTGCTTGAAACAATAAAGTACGAATAAGATTATTTATGGTATGAATCATGCGTTCAGATTTTCCTTTTTGTTGAGAGGTTCGAGGGCAAGAAAATCAAAACTGGATGCCATGGGTTGAAAATAATTTATGAAAGGCAGTATTATCAAACTCACCACCATGATCACACTGAAACAATTTAATTTCACACTTAAACTGAGTAAGAACATAACTACGAAACAACTGAAATTTAGACAAAACATCAGATTTATTCATTAATAGATAAACCCAAACATACTGAGAATAATGATCAAGAAACAAAACATAATACTTGAAACCAGAAAGACTCGGAATTGGGGATGTCCACAAATCCGAGTGAACAATGTCAAAACAAGAAGTAACAGAACTAGACTTAACAAACGAAAGCTTCACGTGTTTATAAAGCTAACAAGCATGGCAAAGAACGGGAAGCTTCTCTTTATTACAAGAAATAGAATCCCTAGACACAAGAAGCCGCAACACTTCACTTCCTGGATGTCCAAGTCGTTGATGCTACGTATATTGACTGGTAAGATATGCTTGAGGAATTGGAGAAGACTTCGTAACAGGGTAAAGATCACCCGTGCTATCACAACGGGGGAGTACCCGTCGAGTTAGGAAGTCCTTCACAGAAAAACCAAAAGGATCAAATTCAACAGTGCAATAATTATCACGAACAAATTGACGCACAGAAATAAGATTTTTGACAATATGAGGGGTAACTAAAACATTATTTAAACGAAGAGGACGAAATGGAGTAGACAAGACACTATGACCGGAGTTAGTAACGGGAATAAAATGCCCATCACCAACCGCGAGAGACGGATCAAATGCACTCATTAAGAATATCACTAAGACAAAGCACAGAATCATTAAGATGAGAGCTCACACCTATATCCATATTCCAATTTCCAGCAGACGGGTTCTGAAGAGTATTAGTAGCAAAAGCATGTGGCAAGAGAGTCTCTTGACCCGAACCATGTTGACCCGACGCAAGAAGTTGACCCGGGTTAAAAACCCCAGGCTGTTGTGGTTGACCCGAACCCTGCTGTGGACCTGCAACAAACTGAACACCCTGTTGCGGTTGTGAACCAACCGAAAATTGAACACCTGGCTGCAAAGGTGAACCGACTAACTGCTGTGAACCAGGTGGAATATGAGCCCCATGCTGCAAATGTGAACCTGGCAGTAGTGAACCCCCTGGTGAACCCCTAGCTGCGAACCCTGGTGCCAGGCCACCGTACGAACCAACTGATGGCAGACCACGATACGAGCCAACTGGTGGCAGGCCACCGTAACCCAGGCCAAATAAATTGGACATCCCCACGTTTGGGCCTAAAGAGTGGGTCGTATATGGGAAAGATGATACGGTCGATTGGGTCGGCCGAGACAGACAAATGGCAGTATGATACGCAACAGGGGACGAAGCAAGTGGAGCATTGAATTTGTTGGAGAAGACTTAAACCCCAACTTAGCCAACAGGTGTTGCAATGCATCCATATCCGAAGAAGTAAAACCCGACACTTGAGGGGACGAACCAGAACTACGAGGAAGTAAAGTGGACTTCCCATGAACACCATTTTGAAAATATCGACATGCCTCACCAAAACGACAAGAAACTTTAGCAAAAAGAAAGCATGGTTTGTGCACTTTGTCCAAAGGATTGGATGAACGCCAAGTATTAGCATTAGCATTGGCCAATAGAACCATAGAGACAGCGGATGTAGCCTCATGGCGGGTCTTGAACTTTAGACTTCATGCGCATCTCTTGTGTAGTCAACAAAGAACGTACCGTTTTGAGATCGGGAAAGGGTTCCCGACTAACAATAACGGTAGAAATCACATCATATACATTGGGTAAGCCTTCAAGTGCAAACGTAACAATGTCATCATTGCTAAGAGGAGAACCAAGACCATTCAAAACCGAAGCAATGGATTCAATTTTCTGAAAATACGCATCAATAGTTAAGTCCCCAAGTTTCAAGTTACGTAATTCCGCCTTCAAAGCCATAGCTCGTGGGCGTTTGTTGTCCTGAAAGATTCTTTCAAGATAGACCCATGCAGCTTTGGCAGTTGTGGGATTGAGAACATCCAACCTCTTTTGAAGATTTGAGGCAAGTGTGGAGAAATCCAAGACTGATAATAAAGTCAACCTTGAGCCATTCCGCATCCTTTGTAGGTTGTGTGGGAGGTTCGGTAGAGGAGGACGCGGCTGGATCAACGAGATGATCCAAGATGCCATATCCATGACAAAGATGAGAAAAGTAATATACTCATGATGAGTAATTCATCTCATCAACATCTAGTTTAATGGGAACAAAAGTAGTCAAGTGATTCATGGCCATAAGTTTATCAGATAAAGTGAGAACCGGTGGGGGAGGAAGGGGATTTGTAGTCATGGTGATGTGTTAGGGTTTGTAGTGATCGGTTAGGGTGTGTGAAGGAAACTGTCGAACAACACAAGATGATGTTCTAGGGTTAGAGTTTGTAGTGAGATATGTGAAGTGGTACGTAGGATTGAGTAAATATGATTGGTTTAAAGGGCAGTATGCATGCAATCTAAACACCAATAAAAAGGCGAATCGGACAGTAAACAAATATTAAATAAACCAAACAATGAAGTCGGTATATGTAGAAACCAACGATGGATTGTTAAACAAAAAAAAACCAAACAACCAAGTCGACAGGTTATATAGGAAAGCCAACGATCGGCAAACAATGAAACCGTCGACAACACACTGGTCGACAAATACTGAAACCGTCGACAACTCTAGGTCGACAAACAAAGAATCGAAAATAAAAATTATAGTTTATGTGGATCGGTGGGTAGGCTGTGATACCATGTAAGATTATGAATAATTGTATATTGCCTAAGAATAATGTGTGGTACATGATAAATATATATAGGATACAATATGGGCCTAAACACATAACATGCCTAAGCCTTATACTAATCGACTAACAGTTTAAATATTTGTCACTAGCAACAACAGAGAAGCATATGGGACTAATACTATAATAGGGTTGTGTGCAAACGGTCCGAAAAAGTTACCAAACTGTTTAGAACAGAAACCGGACCGATGACCAAGTTTGTCAAAAGTATGGACCAAAACTGAACTGAATGGTTGGTGTGGTTTTGGTTTTGATTTCGGATTCGACTTTGAATGACAAAATTGAAACCCTTTAACTAAAGACTATAAGTTATAAAAATAATTACTAAAAATAAGTTATAATAAGACCATTAAATCTTATTTTAAAATATCTTCTCATATTATCTTATGTCAAAGTAATAAAATTACAAATAACCATCAATTTTAAGATCTTATCTTATACTGTATTTGATAAATATAAAAAGGGTTTTGTTAACCGCAACCCATTAGGTGGTGATTAAGGTTACAATAACTGAAAAACCAATAACTAATTAATACTAAACATTCCATATTTAACAACAATTTTTATGATTATCGTCATTAAATATGTATAATAAAGAAATAATTAGTTCATTAAATGCTAATTTCACATAGATGATGATTCTTATCCACAACCCATTGAGTTGTTGTTAACAAAACCCATATAAAAAACAGACTATTAAATCTGTAAACTATTAAAAAAATGGGATAATATATATGAAGGTCATTCAAGTTTTCATCTTCTAACATATAGGTCACCCATTTATTGAAATGAACTTATAAGCCGCTCAATTATATATTTGTTTTTGTTTACATCAATTCTAGCCAAATTTATGCTTAAAAGCTATAAAATATAAATAAGAAACCAACCTATAACTTATCCAAACAAGACGAATGAAAAGTTTGATGTGAAATACCGATTATACCCTTATTTTAAGTGTAAATTTATATTGTTAGAAGTACTTTAGAAGGATATTATTGAAATTTCGCTACTGGTTTTTATTCATATTAGTTTAATATGTTAGTGTTAGTTTCATTTTTGGCGTTTGATAATTATCAGGATTAAATTTGACTGGAATTGATATAAACGAAGATAAATACATAATTTGGTAGTCTATAAGTTACTTTCGAAAAATGAGTGCTTATATGAGAAAATTTTAAAAGTTGAGTAGCCTCCCGATATATTATCCCTTCAAAAATCGACACATAGAACCATTAAATAAAACCCATGTAAGAAATATTAGACGCGCATGCTAAAAAATTTATTATGTGTAATATTTACACAAAGATCTATTTTTTAATTCAATGAAAACTCATTAGTCTAAAGTAAACATATCATGTTGTAAAAAAAACATTATATTAATCATTTATCTTGACCAAAAGTGATATTTAATTAAGACCTCGTGTTTTCTGACCTCATGTTTCACACTATCAGCTTCTCGATCTCTAAGATCAAACACATGACCAAATGCATGTAGTAAAGCGATCCCGATCACGACAAAAAACATACCACACAAAAACTAATTAAAAACACACACACACACAAACACATGCAAACCATTCGATCGGCTGAGTGACCCAACCACACAAAAGGGGAGGGGGACGCGTGTCTTAAGGTCACCGTAGGGGGCAGGGGGACTCGTTTCTTTGGCGCTAGACCGACATTTGCAAAGGTCGCCACTACGATTGGCCTAATCTAAGATCAACTTTGTTCATTCAAAACAAATTGCAAAAAATAATATAAGAAAAATGAAAAAACATAAAAAGTTCATGTTGCTAAACGTGAAGTTGTAAAAAAACATTATATTAATCATTTATCTTGACCAAAAGTGATATTTAATGAAGACCTCATGTTTTCTGACCTCATGTTTCACACTATCAGCTTCTCGATCTCTAAGATCAAACACATGACCAAAATCGTAGTAGTAAAAGCGATCACAACAAAAACATACCACACAAAACTAATTAAAAAAAACACACACACAAACACATGCAAACCATTCGATCAATTTGGTGATTGACCAAACAAAAAGGGGGGGGGGCGTGTCTTAAGGCCACCGTAGGGCGGGGGACTCGTTTCTTTTGCGCTAGGCAATCGACATTTCAAAGGTCGCCACTACGATTGGCTAATCTAAGATCAACTTTGTTCATTCAAAACAAATTGCAAAAATAATAAAGAAAATGAAAAAACATAAAAGCTCATGTTGCTAAAAGTGAAGTTGTAAAAAAAAATTATATTAATCATTTATCTTGACCAAAAGTGATATTTAATGAAGACCTCATGTTTTCTGACCTCATGTTTCACACTATCAGCTTTTCGATCTCTAAGATCAAACACATGACCAAATGCATGTAGTAAAGCGACCCCGATCACAACAAAAAACATACCACACAAAAACTAATTAAAAAAAACACACACACACACACAAACACATGCAAACCATTCGATTGGCCGAGTGACCCAACCAAACAAAAAAGGGGAGGGGGACGCGTGTCTTAAGGTCACCGTATGGGGCACGGGGACTGGTTTCTAGACCGACATTTGCAAAGGTCGCCACTATGATTGGCCTAATCTAAGATCAACTTTGTTCATTCAAAACAAATTGCAAAAAATAATAAAAGAAAAATGAAAAAACATAAAAAATTCATGTTGCTAAAAGTGAAGTTATAAACAAACAGTTAAGCATAGAATAAACTCCAAACATACTTAAATCTTATCTCAAAAAGATGAGTTGATGATGAATGTTGTTGAATCTTTATTTGTAAAACCCTAAATATAGGATTATGAGGCTGATAGGAGCTGTGTATTAAAATTGAAGAGTTACATGGAATTATAGGAATTTGAGATAAATTTAGCAACTAATGATACATACCAATCTTAAATGTATAATTCCATATATAAACTTTCCTCCAAAAAAGCTCCTTGTTTTGGCTTTTTTAGAAATACAAGTTAAATTGCGTTTGGTGCCTTATATGAAAGCTTTAGCTTTTTGGTTGTGGCCCTTCAATGCTCATAAATTCATGATACACACATGTGTGTCTCCATCAATGACACTCAGCTTCATTTATATATACCTACCTTGTGGTGGATGCTTGCTGTCAGTTTCATACTTTCAACCCAAGTGCTCTATAACACAGTAAAGATTAAGAATAGTGTCTTCAGCATATATACCATCACTGTCACAAGAATTTATACTATTAGCACCACAAAAAACCGATAACTCTTGACAAAAAGTCACAGACCAAACAAATTCATGAGTAACACGAGGTCCCCTATATCCCTTGATAAGAGTTGGCGTCTATACTTAAAACACCCCGATTTTTTTCTGAGATTTTCTTTTGAACATAAACTTAAAACGCTTCTTTGACTCATGGGTTCACAAATGACCCGTTTGTAACCTTTGACTTTCAACGCTTGATTCATTGACTAACCAATAGCATTTCATTCTACTCATATACTTGCGAACATACACTAAAATATTCTAGTCAAACAATATTTTCAGTTTTGGGGTGTAACATATACCAAAGGGAAATACCTTAATAAGAAGTACAGCAGATGAAAAGTTCTACACTTGTATATATATTGTTCTCCAGTAATTTATCTATATTCTATTACAAAGATAACAATCAATTTTTTTTTAACAAACAATCACTTATATAACTATATAAATAACAGCTTAACATACAAAACTGTTATACAACAAATTAAGCTTAAAAAAATAAGAATCAATATAACCTATACTTACACTATCAATCCCGCATGGTGCCATTTGACTCCAGATCGCTAATGTTCTCGATATCCACACTCTCAACATCTAGAATCCTGTCTGGAATGTCAGAAATACCCGTGATACTATCAGCATCGATACTTTTTCCATTAGAAGCCTCTTGTAACTGAAGAGCGTACTCCAAATTCCATAAAACATCACCCATTGATGGTCTCTCATTCCCATTATCGCTTAAACATTTTTCAGCAGTTTCGCCAAATTTTCTTAAAGATTCAAGATTCACACTACCCATTATTTTCTGATCCATGATCTTTTCTAAAGCACCTTTCTTTTGCCACGTCATCGCCCATTCTGCTATATTCACTTGTTCTCTTGGTAATGTTGGGTTTATGGCTGGCCTTGCACATAGAACCTCTAACATCACAACCCCAAATGAATAAACATCCGATTTTTCTGTTAATTGTTGCCTACGAAAATATTCAGGATCCAGATACCCAAAACTGCCCTTCACAGCAGTGCTGACATGGGTTTGATTTATACTCGGGCCAAATTTTGACAGTCCAAAGTCAGCAACTTTAGCATCAAGATTCTCGTCTAACAAGATGTTGGTTGTTTTCACATCTCGGTGTATGATGGTTTCAGATACGCCCGTATGAAGATAATGCAGCCCTTTTGCAGCACCAACCAATATTTCAATCCGCTGTTTCCAAGTCAAAGGGGGGAGGTTTGACCCGTATAAATGTCGTCTGAGGGGGCCGCCAGCCATGAACTCATAAACAAGGATCATTTCGTTTAGTTCTTCGCAGTAGCCTATCAAAGAGACTAAGTGTCTGTGACGAAGTTTTGATAGCATCTCGATTTCTGTCTTGAATTCGAGAAAACCTTGTTGTGATCGAGGATTTCCTCTTTTGACAGCAACCACAAGCCCGTTTTCAAGAACCCCTTTGTACACTTTACCGAACCCGCCTGCCCCCAAAATCAAGGTTTTGTCAAAGTTTCTTGTTGCTACACGAACCTCGGAAAATGATATCATTTGACCTAAACTATGTGAATCCGTGGTCGTTCCACCAAATGTGTTTGAAGAAAATTTGGTTCCTGAATTACCTACATATGTTGGAATAGGTGACTGTGCTACAGAAACATCCTTTTCTTGTTTCTTTTTGTGACGGCAACACAAGAAAAGAATGAACGATAATAGTAAAAGTAGAACAAGTACAAAACCGGCAGCTAAACATGAAAAGAGCACAATCATCCCTCGCATTTTCTTGCTTTTCTTGGTATCACTTGAATCAAGAGGCATAGCTAGTTTCCCATCAAGACTGTCACTAGGATTACTCATTTTCATGATCTCCAAACCATTCAAAAGTGCAGTTGGTATATAGCCAGTTAAATGATTCGGACCAACTTGAACCAAAATATTATCTGAACCCATAGACACATTGGTAAAAAAATCAACAAAATAGGCAGCAGATAACCCTTTTGCCCTATGTGAAATATCCAAAGAGTCGATAGCAGATTGATTATTTATATAAACATTAAACACCAAATCATGTAACTTCGACCCAACGATATCACAAAAATGCAATCTTATAAAGTAACCAAACCCTTGTTCAACTTCAAACCACCACGAAATATTAAACCGTTGGTTATTAACTTTAGCATCCGCCATTTCTTCAGCAGTGGCATAAACCAAATTCGGAGCCACATCACTTGCAACCCCATCATGATACAGAATCAAATCAGGTTTTACACTTACATTCCTAGCCGCAGCAGAATTTACTAAAAACTCCTTATCCGAATCCCATTTCCTCCATAAAGGATCATCCTTCGGTAACAAACCAGAACCACCCATATCAACCCTATACACAGTCTCAAACCCAACACGACCCGGAAGCTGAAAACCATCCCCTAACGGAATAGGAGTCACTTTCGCGCTAAACAACTTATCAGGAATCGAAAGTACTTCAATCCCATTAACAAAAGCAATCGAATTATCCCACGGCAACAAACCCACAACCAATTTGCCAACATTAGCACTACTAACATCGACAACATACTCCTTATAAAGATGGTAACTTTTATTCCCCCTAAAGAACCCAAACTCATGAATCAAAGTAATCCCATTAGCCTCAACAGAAAAAACAGCAGAACTCAAGTCAAATTTACTATTCTCAACAGGGTAAAAATGCAATCTTAACCAATGCCTACCTATCTTTTTAGTACTAAAGGTATAAATAGAACTAGTACTAAAAACCCTAGCAGAAGACAGGATCTTGGGTACTAAACCATTTTCAAAACTGGAAACACTAGAGTGTGAAATAGGTGAAATGGTGACATGGGTATTACTTACATCAGGTTCATAAACCCTACCATCATCTAGCTTAAGTGGTTTATGTGAGCCACAAGTAATCAAGATTGAATCTTTTTGAGTGTTTGGGGAGCATATTACAAATGGGAAATAAAGGGAGCATAGTAGTACTACTAAGGTATAAAGATTTGAATGAATCATTGTTGTTAAGTAACAAAGGTTTAAGATGACATTGTTGAGGAAGTGAAGAAGAAGAAGACATTAAAAGACATGTTTTAGGTGGTGGTGGCAGCTAGAAGACATGTTTTACCTGGTTACAATTTGTTGTTAGTCAGGTATTGAAGTCAGCCACATGTGGATAGAGTATTAAAGATGAGGATTAATTAGAGAGTTTCATTTATGGATGGCAGCTGGGAATGCTCATGCATAGCTTTTTATTAACTGCAAGTAGTTGCAAATTGCAATTGCATAGTTGTATTGTAGTAGACAACACTTTAGATAGTTGTGTTTAGCTGTGTGATTAGTTGCAAGTTTATAGGAGTTTCAGCTTTTAAAATTACATGAAAGTGAATAAGTAGAGCTTTTAGATTGTAAGCCAAACATTTAGGGCCCGTTTGGCTTGTAAATGAGTTATTAGGATTAAGATTATGATTTGATTGGATTTGAATTTATATTAAACGAGGAGGGAGAAAAATTTAATTAAAAAATATAATTTTGTAACAAGAATGATGTGACATGGGCCCATAAATAGGTGAAAGAGAGAGAAAAGTAGGTGGTGATGTGTGTTTTGTAGATGGTAGTTTTGGAGGGTTTGAATCTAAACCCAATTTATACCAAATGAATGTTTTAGGGCCCGTTTGGTTTGTAGTTAGGTTTGGGATTAAGATTTGGATTTGGATTTGGATTAGGATTTGATTTTGGGTTGAAAGAAAAAGTAGGAGAGAGAAAATATATAATAATATAGAATTTTATTTGTTTTATAAATTAGAAAGTAATATTTGTATTATAAAAAATAGTAAGAAAAAAGAAATGAAATAAACTTGTTGTTGAAATGTGAGTTGGGTCCACATGTTTTGAAAGTATATCACAAAAGTCGTCAATTTATTAGCTTTTGACAAGGAAAATATATAGATTGATGCCCATTATTGGGGCCCACTATAACATACCAAACAGCCATTTTTGCGTTAAGTCCAAGTCCACTCCCATCCCTCTAAACCAAACAGACCTTAATCGTTATTGAGTCTAAACCCACCAATAGACCACAACCAAATGGGCCTTATATGAAAACACAAATTTCAGGTTCTAGCTTTAATATTATAAATTCAAGCTTTAGTTTTAGTTTCAACTTTCAACCCATTTAATTTTTTAGAAACAGATATAGGATAATAAAATGAGAGAATAATATAAACTTGCATAGTTAATAGTGGTTTGATATTTTATAAACAAATACGAGGCTTTTTTCTTTAGGTAAAAAGGTTTTCTACCCAGTAAATATATTAACCAAAAAACAATAAGGTTCAGCCAATATGGCAAAACACCAAATTGGCTACGCACCATTTGTGCTTCCTACCTATAAAACTTACAAGAAAGACAAGACAATCTTGTAAAAAAGCAAAAACATACCTAGACGACATAAAAATATAACAAGACAATACAAACGACTAGGAGGCTTTGAATCAACTCTAGCTTTTAACATTGTGGCGAGGCAGGTTCTATACATCAATAAGCCTATCCACCCGACATGTCTTTTTGAAATGAAAAGTAATGAGCTTAAGACACACAGTAGAAAGGATGATCTCAGCAACTTGGTCTTTAGATCTCTTTAAGTCTAGCATTTCGCTCTTGCCAAATAAAATAAGAAAAGGCTGCAAAAACGAGCTTGCCAAGAATACTTGTAACCAAATGCTTTCTAGCAATAGGGATGAGTCAATAAGTAATACCTTCCAATGTCATGGGAATGCATAGTTCGCATCTAGATAAGACATGAACAACCATAACTCCACTTGCAATAAACACTCGAAAAATAAGCGTTCGTGTGAATCGGGTTCTAACTCACATAATGGACATTGAAAGAGGTTTAAGTTAGTATCATCACCAACATCCCATTGTTTCAAAAGATCTCGTGTCTTGAGTTTACGTTGCATAACGAGCCACAAATGAAACGCGTGTCTTGGAATGCAATGAGGATACCATACAACATTTGTCCATACAACTTCTATTCCTCTTGGACGAATATCTTCCCAAACAGTGCCAACCGAAAAAGCTTTGAAAACACCTTCATTATCCCTCCACCACAATGTATCTTGCGAAGACATATTAATATGAGGAACAATAGTATGAAATATTGTTGGGTACTTACTAGCCCAATCACTTGGCCACATCCACGTCCCATTATTAATAGCATCTGCTACTTTGCTTGACGTAGTAAGACCCGCTCCATAAATGTCACGTATAGAAACTTCATCAATAAGTGGACAGTTTGCACACCACCTATCAAACCGCGAAGCGGTCTTCGGTCGCATATTTTATGCCAAAAGAATCTTCGACCATGGGACGACTTGAATTATCTTACGCCAACTCCAACTCGCGGAACCTCGAAAGGAACATCTCAAAAGCTTCACCTCTCAATGTATGTGTGTGAATCCATTTAACCCGAAGAGATTCCTTTACGGTTAGAATGCTCCAAATATGAGAAGTTAAAGAGCAACATTAAAGTCTTTAAGCTCACGGTTCCCAACCCACTTTCACGATACTTAGACTACCCGCTTGTTTTTTATTTTACACCAATTATATATCCCATGTCTTATCCTACCCTTTAGTCATGAAGCGTGTCTATGTGATGCAATGAGCAATCTTTGGTGTCTTGGCCATGGATTTGGTCATGTATCATTGATTTTCTCCACTTCATCGTGACATGTTAGTAATGACGAGTCACCCTTAACCTTTGTCGTGTCTACCCATATTGCCTTCGAGAATTGTTTAGCCCTTAACTCTAGTGATGGAGATTTGTGTAACCGCTAAGCTTATGATAGAATACATGCTATGATCGTGCGATTGAGTGATCACCCGAAATTGACACTTAGAATAGTTGAGAGATTTGAGTGTTTTGTTCCCCTTCGTGAGGTGTTCGCTTTGTTTTATTCTAGCATAAAGGATTTGTAAACTTATATTTTTAGGGTTATGGGAGATATCTTTTAGGAATATTTCTAATAAGGTCTACTTGAGGGCAAGTAGAGTTTAAGTTGGGGGATATTTGATAACATCAAATAGTCCCGAATATTAAGTGTCAATTTCCGATAATACTTGTAACTTATATCATTTATATGGATTTACGCTTGTTTTCCACTTTCGTAAATTACGAGCATGGAGCTAATGAGACGCGAACCGGAGAAATATCTAAAGATTTATCACAAGATGCTATTTTGAAGAAGTTATGGCGAACTCGTCTCTCACATTACGCCGTAACTATCGCGTGACTCGTAAAACCAACTTATCAAAACCAACTTATCTTAAAGGTTACGACGTAACTATATTAGGTCAAATGAGGTTCTACGCTGCTGATACTTACGCCGTAATTCATCGCATTTATTATGACGGCGAGTTTATTGAAGACTACGGCATAACCACTCATGAGATTACGCCGTAACCAGCAGATCTAGTACAAAATACGAGAAAATAGAAGGTTACTGCGTAACTCTTATATTAGTTACACCGTAACCCGGATCCGCCTATAAATACCCACGAATTCCAAAGATTTCTATTCATTCCATTCCACACACAATACTCAGAGAATGTGGGAAAAAGCTCAAGGCAGGTCTAGAGGAGCATACTGAGTCGCTCTCGAGGAGAAATCACTCCCTACGATAAGCATTAGCGTTTATATTTCTTTACTTTCAATTCATGTATTTCGCACCTTGAATATTGAATTGGTTTGTATGATTAATATGAGCTGCTAAGCACCTTTTGGTGCCGGCCTAGTTATGATTCCTTAATTGTTTTGTTTGCGTTTACTTTACTCCGTACAATTATTTATAAGTGTATGCATGCATAGTTTATTGGTAGCCACCCTTGGTTCGGTAGTTTTGAATGGCGACAGAGGCCAATTGCCTAGGAGATATGACTAACTAACCCTAGGTGAGCGGATGAGACGGAAGGGTAAGATATGACCAACCGACGACCTTTCTACTTGTGCGATTCGACCAACCGATCACCTATCGCTTGGATGAACTTAAGAATTAGGGGTGCGTGTCTAAGTTCCTAACGTCGGGCATTCACTATTATAAATCTAGCATGTAGCGGTACTTAATGACTCGCTTAGGGACCAGGAACAACGGGACTTATGAGGGACACCGACTTCTCCTATGGTGGCATCTTTGTCGATAGGTTAGGCGAATTGACCAAATGTTGTCCTCTCGACTTTGACTCCAATCAAGTAATTGTAAGTAAGTGAGCGAGACATAACTAGCTAGGAGGATTAACTAGGTTAGCACCACTTTCCTCTATTGATTTCCCTTTAACATTTATCTGCTTTATTTTATTCTGCTTTAGTAGTTTAATTAATTAAATCCATATCGAAACTATTATTAATCTATGACACCTAGACTTAGTAATAATCCATCACACATAGCTCTTGGGACGACCTCGGTTTTACTGATTACTACACTACACATGACCGGGTACACTGCCCGTTAGTGCACTAGGGTAGACCATAGGTATAACGAGACATTATAAATATTAAGACCTGGTCTATAAAACTTGCATCAAGTTTTTGGCGCCATTGCCGGGGAGTTATATTAGGATTAATATTAATTCTTTCATTTTATTTTAAACTTTTCTCACGATCATATTTCAAGTTTTCAGGTACTATGGAAGTTGTTAACATCGATGACCTCACTCTTGAGGAATACTTGGCGTTGACAAGAGCGGAACAAGGGCCCGGTCTCGAAGACCGGCAATTGGAGCGGATGTCCGCTTCAAATCAAAGACCAATTTATGAGGAGCTTCGTGCTAACCCTTTTTCGTGAAACAGGACGAAGATGCATATGAGCACGTTGAAAATGTCCTATACATTGCAAGCCTTTCCAACATTCCGGCGTGTGTCATGATGTTGTTATGCTAAGGTATTCCTATGACTCTTATTGAGTCGCCGGAAGATGGATCGAAAGATTGCCCGCCTGGGCAATTAATACTGGGCGCCACTTAAGCACTTTATTCGAGATATTGTCCGCCATCGAAGATTTCTAACCGACTTTTGAAATCTATAATTTCAAGCAAGAAGACGATTAAACGTTGTATCAAGCACAGGATAGATACAACGATCTCCTTTATAAGTGTCCTACACATGATCCGAACAACCACAGAAGGTCAACATTTTCTACAAAGGAATTAACGTAACTACAAGGCAAATGTTGGACTATCAAGGACCTATCCCAACATGACTCCTACTCTTGTAATTGAAGCCATTCAAAAATGGCGGATAACTCTCAAAAATGGCACGATAGATGAAGTAAAAGAAACCAAAGCGGAAGTTTTGATGGAATTGCAAAGAATCGCTAGTAAAATTGAAAATCTTAGTCGAGATATCTGTCAAGGTCGAGAAACCGCTCATGCCATCCAAGTAGGTTGTGAAAGTCGCGAGGAGGACATCTAACGAAAAATTGTCCTCGTGTCGACGAAGAAAATATTGAAGAAGCCAAGTATGGAGAAAATCGACCGTTTTACGGAGATAATCGAAATAATAACGGATATCGTGGAAATTACAACCGTGGGCCTTATGGAGAAAGAAAGCCCAGTCTTGAAGAAAAAATCAACAAGTTCCTGGAAAGTTCAGCCCAAAGACAAAAGGAGCAAGATGAGTGGTTAAAAGAATTCCAGGAAAACACTGACAGGAACCTTTCCAAGCACGACACAACCCTGAAAAACCTAGAATCCATGGTGGAAAAGCTCAGTGAAAAAGTAAGGATGAATAACAACAAACCTGAAGGATCTAAACCATCTATGGAATGTAAAGTGATTTTGCCGATGATAACTCAAGGTTCGTGCCAATGATACGGATTCGTGGGATGATCTCGCCGACAGATCCGAAAGTTACGCCAGAATCGCCTTATGAGTTACGACGTAACTATGTTTTTGACAGCGATAACAGGGTTATGAAAAATACTTAGGAAAACGACTCTGACGAATTACGCAGTAACCAAGAATCTCAGTTACGGCATAACTAGGATACGTGGGCAGAAAAATTCCTTCAAGTGGACGAATCAGGAAACGAATGGTCCCACGACATTGACTTGTGCCCTCTGCCCAGATCTAAGAAGAAATATCACTGGTGCAAAATGATACCAGTTGCTAAGGGAGATTGGTATGATCTTTGGGCCTCGTGTGACCCGAGAAATGAGGTTTGTGATGGAGGAAGCAATAAGGATAGGATAAAACCATAACAAATTTATGTGGCCTGCTTATACTGATGATGAAAGACTCAAGAAACTCTCCCTAGAAGATGAAGAAGAGCTGCTTATCACTCACTGGTGTACTCTGGTCATCATAACTGACGAGGAGTCCACACGAGCATGGCCTACATGCAACCCCTTCCGTGAGTATTGCAAAGGCGGGGATAGTGAAAGAGAGGAAGAGTGGACATGCCCTCATAAGCGTGAAAGACATTGTATAAAGTTCGGTGACTTGGCATTTGATGACTGGTACGCAATACAATTCGGGGATGCCAAGATTAACCCGAATCTTCTTAAGAAGCTAAAAATTGATTACGAGGAGCACATTCAGAAAAAGGATGTGGCTATAAAAGACATCTACTGCATGGATGAGCATTTAAGTGAAAGTGACAACAAGAAAATACGCAGTCACTGGTGCAAAAAAGTAAAATCTCCTGGGGAAATTTTCTGGGCGTCCTGCAACCCGTATGACGATATGTGTAACGGGGGAAGCAGCTCTGGGAGAATAGGAAAAGACGAATTCTTTTGGTCCTCAAACAATGATGAGAAGAGAACGAGTTTGCCTTGGCTGGACAACCTTGGATTCGATAGTTGGGTGAAGATTAAGTATGGACATGTTGACACGTTAACCAAGGAGAAGATTTGGAATGAGTACATGGATTGAGAAAATTCAAACGATGAAAGTCTCAACAACATGAGTGAAATAACAATTGATAATGACAAGGAGTTGGTTGGAGATGAAAAAGGAGAATGCAAGCGCGACTAGTGGAGAATCGCTCGATGAAGAATGGTTCAAAGGTACGCTCGATGATGATGACATTGAAGGGATCCTAGATTACCTCGAGTTGCAAGGTAATGAGGAGTTTATCGATCCCGACGATGAAGCTTATGAGCAAAGAGGTGCAAACTCCTTGGGATTCCCTACAAGAGACCACCACCTATTATTGTCGAAAAATTCGAATTCACTCGCTACCACTTGGGACCGGAGGAAAAATTTGTAAAATCCGAAAATCGAAACTAATGAATACCTCGTAACTGCTAAGAATGTCGCTGGATGAGGCATAACTGATAAAAGATATTGAAGAGGTCGGGAAGTCCAAAGGCCCCCATAGAAGCCCATGACTCGAGTCTAACTTAAAGACTCAGAATAAAGAAAAGTGTTCTTTAGGGAGACAACCCGAATTATCCCTCTCTTTGTTTTATTTCCATTTCGTAGGGTTTGTGTTTTCTAACTATTTTTGCGGGAAGCGACGAGTAACCAATTGCCGCAGTTCTCGATTCGAGCAGAGTTACGACGTAACTCATTTTGGTGATTACGCCCGTAACCAACCTTTTAGCAAAGATAATTTTGACGATTACCAATTACGGCGTAATACCATCTCGGTTACGCCGTAACTACTGCTGCGACTTATGTCGGGTTTTGCGATTCTGACGTAACTCCTCAAAAGAGTTACGACGTAACCTTCCTCGGTTTAATTCTTTCATTTTAAAACACGGTAACCTTGTATTAGTATTTTAAATGAACTTTGTGGGTGTGTTCCTTGTAAATCCTCTCGAGACTTCACTCGTCCACTGGGACACCAAGTGGTTTAAAAACTTGTTGCATATGCTAAATGCAACCGTGATTCCTACGAAGTGAGTTAGGTTTGTTTTTCATTTTTCATTTTCATTTTGTCTTTTAGAATTACGCTTGTCGGTAGTGTGATTTCGAGGATTGAAATTTGTTCATGATGCTTATCTGAAGGCACGCCTCTTTTAAGTGGGCCTTCCTTCTTTATGGAGCAAATTTCAAGGAAGTTCTCGCCTAATTCTACCTTCTCTTCACCTTTATTTAATGCCTAGTACAAAGGGACTTTGTACAATTCAAGTGGGAGGACGGAGAAGAATTATCTCTTGAACATTATTTCTCCTCATTTTCTAGTTTATTTTAAAAATTATGCCATTTTAAAATTTTGACATGTTTTTCTTAACCTAACTAGATTAGACCTTAGCCGAGCACATACAACCCTTGATATTATATGGTGAGATTTGCCTTATCCGCTTCTAATATTTTACCCAAATCCACCAAATTATGAGTGTGGGTAGTTTGTAAACTTTAGAACTTGGCCTTTGCATCATTTCGAGACCATAGACGAGGTATGTTGAGTTAGCTCGATGTATTTGGACTTTTCGCTTTAGAAGGCAATATTATAGGATTATCACCCAAACGACCTACCATTGTGTGTCTATCGATTAGTCACATCGACTTTTCGACCCCATGTGAAACCCTTTTGTTGCACTCATCTTTAGTGCAAGATATCCCTAGATACACCCTTCTGAGTCATTCCTTTCATTTTGTTAACCCGATATATTGTTTCGATACACCTATACACCTTAGCCTACCATGTAGTCTTTATTTGTGATTGGAAAGTCATCATTTGCCTAAGTTCAAGGTTCGAGTGGAAAGGTTCGGAAATCACGCTTTAATCGACAACATTCCTGAAGATCAATTAAAGACCCCCCGAATTCTCATTGTTCATCTCAAGTGGGGGGATATTATGTTATGTAAAAAAAATAAATAAATAAAAAAGTGATTCGAAAAAGAAAAAAAAATAGTTGTTATGATATTGTAAAGTGCTATGTTATAAGCACTGTAGTATGAGCTTTACTGATTTAGTATCGAGGAGGCCACCTCGGTCACATTTGAAGATTGGAGCTGGTAGTTATGCCAACAGTTGGAGAAAAGGTAGTGTGCCCATCACGACGTCCTCTAATGGCACATCTACCTTGCATTTCATGATCCGGTTTCTTGACTTCAAAGCTTGAACTTTGGGCGGAAGGTAAGTGGTGATGACTTGGTTATAGATTTAGACTACATGCTTGTTTTTATTTTACACCAATTATATATCCCATGTCTTATCCTACCCTTTAGTCATGAAGCGTGTCTAGGTGATGCAATGAGCAATCTTTGGTGTCTTGGTCATGGATTTGGTCATGTATCATTGATTTTGTCCACTTCGCCGTGACATGTTAGTAATGACGAGTCACCCTTAACCTTTGTCGTGTCTACCCATATTGCCTTCGAGAATTGTTTAGCCCTTAACTCTAGTGATGGAGATTGTGTAACCGTAAGCTTATGATAGAATACATGCTATGGTCACATGCGATTGAGTGATCACCCGAAATTGACACTTAGAATAGTTGAGAGATTTGAGTGTTTTGTTCCCCTTCGTGAGGTGTTCGCTTTGTTTTATTCTAGCATAAGGGATTTGTAAACTTATATTTTCCAAGGTTATGGGAGATATCTTTTAGGAATCTTTCTAATAAGGTCTACTTGAGGCAAGTAGAGTTCAGTGGGGGATATTTGATAATATCAAATAGTCCCGAATATTAAGTGTCAATTTCCGATAATACTTTTAATTTATATCATTTATATGGATTTACGCTTGTTTTCCATTGTTTTCCACTTTCGTAAATTACGAGCATTGGAGCTAATGAGACGCGGCGGAGAAATATCTAAAGATTTATCGGGTATGCTATTTTGAAGAAGTTATGGCGTAACTCGCCTCTCACATTACGCCGTAACTGTTGCGTGACTCGTAAAACCAACTTATCGAAGGTTACCAGAACTTTTCACAAAGGTTACGACGTAACTATATTAGGTCAAATGAGGTTCCAAGTCACTGATACTTTCGCCAGAACTACTACATCTATTACGACGTAACCGAAGTTTATTGAAGATACGGCGAACACTCATGAGGTTACGCCCGTAACCGGCAGATCTAGTGCAAAATTCGAGGAAATAGAAGGTTACTGGCAGAACTCTTATATTGGTTACGCCAGTAACCCGGATCCGCCTATAAATACCCCATGAATTCCAAAGATTTCTATTCATTCCATTCCACACACAACACTCGAGAACGTGGGAAAAAGCTCAAGGTAGGTCTAGAGGAGCATACTGAGTCGTCTCCGAGGAGAAATCACTCCCTACGATAAGCATTAGCGCTTTATATTTCTTTTACTTTCAATTCATGTATTTCGTACCCTTGAATATTGAATTGGTTTGTATGATTAATATGAGCTGCTAAGCACCTTTGGTGTTGGCCTAGTTATGATTCCTTAATTGTTTTGTTCATGTTTACTTTACTCCGCACAATTATTTCTAAGTGTATGCATGCATAGTTTATTGGTAGCCACCCTTGGTTCGGTAGTTTTGAATGGCGATAGAGGCCAATTTCCTAGGAGATATGACCAACCAACCCTAGGTGAGCGGACCGAGACTGGAATGATAAGATATGACCAACCGACGACCCTTTTACTTGTGCGATTCGACCAACCGATCACCTATCGTTTGGATGAACTTAAGAATTAGGGGTCGCGTCTAAGTTCTTAACGGTACGGGCATTCACTATTATAAATCTAGCATGTAGCGGTACTTAATGACTTGGCTTAGGGACCAAGAACAAGCGGGACTTATGAGGGACACCGACTTCTCCGTGGTGGCATCTTTGCCGATAGGTTGTAGGCGAATTAATGACCAAATGTTGTCTCTCGACTTTGACCCCACCAAGTAGATTGAAAGTAAGTGAGACGTAGACATAACTAGCTAGGAGGATTAACTAGGTTAGCACCACTTTTCTCTATTGATTTCCCTTTACCATTTATCTGCTTTATTTTATTCTGCTTTTGTAGTTTAATTAATTAAATCCCTATCGAAACTATTATTAATCTATGACACCTAGACTTAGTAATAATCCATCACACATAGCTCTTAAGACCACGGCTTTACCGATTACTACACTACACACGACCGGGTACACCGCCCGTTAGTGCACTAAGGTAGACCATAGGTATAACGAGACATTATAAATATTAAAACATGGTCAGTAAAACCTGCATCAAATACTTGAAACTTGAAACACTCTTAAATTCATGTGCTAACCCAATAAACTTGGTCACTTGTTAGAGTTCATTTTTACGAACACCTGCATGAGTTAATGTTTACTTTTCTCTTGAAGAGATCGTCTAAGGATTCACTAGTTTCTAAATATACATAACCGTTCGAACAAGTTAGATGATTATTAGAATATCTAAACAGTTTTGTTTAGATTGATCATGTTATAATTATTTGACACATATACTAATCTTTTTTTTTGAACGAACACATATACTAATCTAATAATTGCTTTTATACTAAACTTCAAAATGTAACAAACTCGGTCATATCATTACTAATGGTTAATAATTAATATTATTAGCTAGGACCGAAAGGCTTGCGTCTTAGTGGTATATTTTATTATATGAGAAACTCGTTAACTAAATGATTGTGAGTCGACTTTTAATACATAAAAAGTCTTGAGAGAAACTATAAAGTTTGAAAAGTAAAAAAAAAAAAAAACACGGAAAAAGTCATAAAAGTTGTATTGTTTTGTTAATACAGTGAGTAGAAAAAGTTAAAAGCCTTATGGGCCTCGGTCGTGATCGACAGTGTAAGGTCTCAAGTTCGAGTCTTGTTTAGGGCGATAGGGGTTTTTTCTCGCGTCCGTAAAGGGAAGGGTGTCATTGTCTTCTGGACTGGACCCAACCTGATTGTATGGGCTCGTTACGCTTTCTGCGCTAGAGGTCATGTAGCCACAATTGCCGTTAAAAAAAAATAATAAAAAAAAAAAGTAGGAAAGGTTAAAATAAAATAAAATAAAACTCGGAGATAGAATTGTACCCATATTACCACCCTAATAATATTAGGCCGCCCCCAGGAAGGTCGAGCGATCGACACCCACGATCGATTGTCACTCGATCCTTTATTGTGGCAAATCAATAGATCGGTTCGTTTTGGAGATTAAGGTCGCCTACACGATCGACTGTGGCAAATATTTTGTGTGTAGTTAATTAAATATAAAAGGTATTTTTGTGGGGTATGTTTTTTTGTAGTGAAGGTCGCTCTTATTGGGTACTCCAATCGTCTAAAAGTCATTTGGAGAGAAAAGCGCGCTTAGAAAATGAGAGAGATTAAGGGTGTGTTTCTTTTTTCCCCTAGCTAAGAGATTTGGTTCACAAACTCATTTAATATTATTTCTTTTCTAAGATCCACATAATCTCTTAGCTAAGAAAAAAGGAAACACCTCTAAGATCCCTTACTGGAGTCAGCCTTACAGGTGACAGTTTTCTGTGTGCTCGCAGATTTATCAGTTAAAAATCTAGCTTCAACTTCACTATTTGATACTATAATAATTAACCGACACAAAAGTGGGAGAAATATATTACTGGGTCCTGGATTTTATGTATTAAAAATATCTAATCATCTCTATCTAAAATATTTTATTTAATTATCATAGTTTTCCTTATCAAACACTGCCACATTTAGATATGTGTACCTTTCATTAATGGTGTGACGACGTATATGCCTCTCCGGCCTATAGCCGAAGGGCCCGATACCTGACAACACATATGCCTTTCCGGCCCCTAGCCGAAGGGCACGATACTCCCGGTAAGGGGCTGATACTAACACACAAGTCAAGATAAAGGGTACAATGTCGGTCGTCCGTCCGAAGAGCTCACCGACACGCGGTACCTTTGGCATCTAACACGGATACACTTTGTCTCATCCCGTGGATGTCGGACGACTCAAGGGCGATGTCGAGCGATGTCGATACCGATACTATCAACGGTCCCATGAAATACGACGGCGCGAAGACGAGACGGTGACATCGAGCGATATAAATATCGCATGATTTGGGATTAAGGTATCATTTCACACACATACATTTATACTATACCTTCGGTAAAACACATACTTACTCTTACGGAGTGGGTCCAGGATAACACCGGGCGAGACTAACGCGTCGTTCATCTTAGCGGTATCTGGAAGGCTTACTCTTAAAGCGTCAAGGATAAGCGCAACAACCCACAAAAATTACTTGACATTGCGCCATCCGTGGGACCGTATTCAATCTACCGAGTTGTGGGATGGCGGGTTCGACACCACCGGAAACCGGAGGAAGTTCCGCACCATTGACAAGGGAGGCGGTTGGAAGATGCGTGGCGCTCTCAAGTCAATGATAAAAGAACATAATAGCGGGAGGGATCTTTGTTGAGCCACTACAATTTGGACTTGAGCGAGATGACTCTTGATAAGGACGAGCCAAACAATTAAAAAGAAGGAAATAGTTACGGGAGCAAAGTGAAAGGCGAAGACACAGCGAAACCTTTCAAAGAAGTCTCGAAATCTCCATTCGATGGCGAATCATCGAAGTTTTCCGCCCGAACACAAAATGCCCACCCACATCAAGTTGTATGATGGGTCTCGGACCCCAGACCATCTTAACCGATTCACTTGGGCTGCGGGACACGGGAGTGGCCAATGCCCGTGTGGTGCCGCATGTTCCAACAAGCGTTGGATGGAAAGGCCCGAGGATGGTTTGATGGGCTTCCTCCGGGAAGCATTGATGAATGGGCGGCTTTTAAGGATCAGTTCGAGGCTCGCTTCTCCCTGCACAAAGCTTGTGTCAAGGACCCTACAGAGATCGCCAAGATAGTGAGAAAGGCTAATGAAGCGCTGGGAGTTCAAAGAAAGGTGGACCACGAGGCAGGTTTATCTGAGGTGCTCAGGAGATCATGAGGATCTCCTCATTCATGAGCAGGTGCAAGTGTCCCGAGGCGCCAAGCGATTCGCCGACCACGATCCCTAAGGCGGTGGAGGAGATGATGATTAGGGTCGGCGACTTCGTAAGGTCGGAGGAAGCTTTCGCCGATCGAATTGCCCGAGGGGAACACTATGATACAACCGGAAGAGCCTCGTGGGACCGCTTCCGAAAGGACGAAAGGCCGTCGAGAGTCACTCTGGAGGACAAGAGGAATGAAGGACGGCATGCGTACTCGGGGAGACCGTGGAAGCTCGCACCGCCATGGTGACCGGTCGGCTCGTCGTGCCCATCGCGGTGATCATCGAGGCAAAGGCAACCCCGCCTAACCTGGATTCACTTATAAACCACCCAAAGAAATCTTAGCTCTCGAGCACCATTCGTCTACCCTCAAAGCCGATCGTAATCCCCACGCAAGGAGAATCAAGATAAATCTTGTGATTATCATGGAGAAAGGGCACTATCGAATGATTGCTACCGGCTCAAAAGGCAGATTAGAGATAGCGTTGGAATCGGGGAAGCTAAATCATCTGGTCAAGGATGCGAGGCAAAAGGAAGGAGAGAACCACCAAGGAATGGCCGGGAACTAAAGACAAGGTCATCAACATGATCCGAACACAGCGAGCGGAGAAAAAGGAAGTCATCGTAGGCAGGAGGAAGGTGGATGAATGTGCCTATAACATTCCCTCCTCCCGGACGAGGATGCGCCGATGACCCTCTTATAGTTGAAGCCACGATGGAAGGGTACCTAGTAAGGAGAGTCTTCGTGAGCGAAGGAGCTTGGTGGAGGTGATGTTCGAGCACCGCTCAACAACCTACCTCGTGAGATAAGGAGTCGAATAGGCGAACCTGACGCAATTCTTGGGGTTTCGCGGACAGTAACACGCCAGCTGGGAAAATCGAATTAGGCGTGTCATTCGGAGGCGAGGGTTGTCTGGAAGGTCCGGATGAAATTCACAGTTATTCGAGCACCATCACCATATAATGTCATCTTGGGTAGGACGGGTTGAAGATCCTGCGAGCCATACCTTCTGATTCATTCCATGATGAAGTTCCAACTCCTCGAGGAGTTGCCACGTTGGTTACCCGTTCGTCATCATTTCGGTGTAGGAGGTTGGAAAAGTTGCGAGACCATCGTTCGGGCGGGATAAGGAAGATCTACAAGCACCGAGGGTGGGGTTAACCGAGGAAGTGGCGATCAACCCCGTCTTCACCGAACAAGCCATAGCGATAGGGGTGCAATCGTCCACGAGGGTAAGCGACCTCGAGGAGCTTTACAAAGGAACATCGACATATTCGCATGGGAACCGGCGGATATGACGGAGTCTAGAGGAATCATAGAGCATACCCTAAATGCCAACCCTTGATAGACCCGGTATGTCAAAAGCGCGGATGTTGGGCTGATCGGAGTCAGCAACACAAAGGAGGTAGAAGAATGGATCAAGGCGGCATAATCGGACGATGAAATACCCCACTTGGATATCCAACCCGGTTCGGTGAAGAAGTGTGGCGGAAGGTGGCGCGTGTGCATTGACTTCAAGAATATTAACTCACTTTGTCCTAAAGATTATTACCCGCGAGAGATCATTGGAAGATCGAAGTCGGTCATGGGGTATAAATACAAATGCTTCTTGGATGCTTACAAGGGTATCACCAGTACAAATGGCGAGAGGACGAAGAAAAAACAGCGTTCTACACTGAGCAAGGAACCTACTGCTACACCAAGATGCCCTTCGGCCTGAAGAACGCCGGAGCCACCTATCAACGGATGATAGACTCCGCCTTTCAATCGCAGATAGGGAGGAACCTAGAAGCATATGTAGACGACATGGTCATCAAGAGCAAAGAAGAGCAGGGAATGCTAGAAGACATTGCTGAGACATTCGACAACCTCCGGAAGATCAACATGAAGTTGAATCCTAAAAAATGCTCTTTTGGAATGGAGGAAGGAAAGTTCCTAGGGTACATGGTCACTTCGGAAGGAATCCGAGCAAACCCAAAGAAGACGAAGGCAATAATGGACATGCAATCGCCAAGGACCCTGAAACAAATGCAGAGCCTCAGCGGCAAGTTGGCAGCACTTAATCGTTTCTTGGCTCGTTCGGCTGAAAGGTCTTTACCGTTTTTTGAAACACTCAAAAGCATCACCAAGGAGAATAAGGATGAATACCGGTGGACGGAAGAGGCAGAATCGGCATTCCAGGAGATGAAAAAGTTGATAACGGATCTTCCTCACTAACAACGCCGTCCTCAAAAGAAACATCAGATATGTATCGGCGGCACGCGAGAAGCGGTCGGTCTTGTTCTCCTCACGAGAAAGGAAGGAAGGCGATTACCGAGTTCGTTATGTGAGCGAACACTCAATGAAGCCGAGAAGAACTATGCCCGATTGAAAAATTGGCATTATATACATTACACATGTCGAGAAGACTCGGAGATACTTGAAGCACACCATAAAGGTGATCACGGACCACCGATAAAGCGGATCCTCAACAAGCCGAGCGTCAGGAAGTTGGCTAAGTACTACGTGGAATTGGGTGCATACAACATAACTTACGAACCCCGAACGCAATCAAAGGCCAGATTAGCGACTTCCGCCTAAGCGCCCATCGGAGAAAGCAATGAAGAGTACTTCAACCAACCCATGCCGAAGAAGAAGGAGGAGGGGAAATGGCTCTTATACACGGATGGGGCATCCAATAACAAAGGCTCCGGAGCGGGTCTTGTGCTAATCAATCCGGAAGGAATGGAGTTCACTTATGCCATTCGACTTGAATTCGACAGCACTAATAACGAAGCCGAGTATGAAGCCCTACTGGCAGGGTTAAGAATGGCAGAGAGTATGCAGGTTCGTAGCCTTGAGGTCCGGGTGGACTCTAAGTTGGTGGCTAACCAGATAAACGGAGATTACGTGGCAAGTCATGAAAGTATGATCAAGTACCTAGCAAAGGCAAAGGAGTACATAGCCGTTCGAGAACTTCACCATCCGAACATCCCTGAGGTCGAGAACCAAAAGCGAGATGTTCTCGATGGCCGCCACAGTCGCTTTCGACCACTTGACGAAGGAAGTATTGGTGGAGGTACTAAGGAAAGATCGACGGAAGGCAAAGAAGTTAACAATATTGTTGAAGAGAGGAGACAATGGATGACCCCATCATTCGGTGTCTCGAGGAAGGAGTTCGCCGAAAGACCCCAATGAAGCCCGTAACACGAGGATGAAAATCAATCAATATGTCATGGAAGATGGCATACTTTACAAGAAAGCCTACTTGGTACCTATGATGAGGTGTGTGGGCCCTACAAGCAAACTACGTTATAAGAGATACACATGGGGCGTGTGGTATGCATTCCGGTCCTCGATCGGTCATGGCAAAGGCCATGCGGCAAGGATACTCATCGCCTACAATGCACGGGATGCTAGGAACGAGATAATCAGTGCGACTCTGCCGGATCCACTCCCCGATACCACAACTTCCAAAACCAAGTCGACACCCATCATGGCTCCATGGCCCTTCTACCAATGGGGTATGGACATAGTAGACCTCTACCACCGCGGTAGAAAGGTCAAGTTCCTCTTGGTCGCAATCGACTACTTCACCAGTGGATGAGAAGCGTCACCGGCAAAGATCACAGAAAGGACGTTACGAAGTTCGTATGGGATAACATAGTATGCCGCTTGGTCTCCCCCGTCATCGTCCGAGATAAGCAGAAGCGGTTCGTGGACAACCCTTCAAAAGTTGGTGCGAAAAGCTCAACATCAGCGGTCAATCTGATTGTAGCTCGTCGCATGAGCCAACGGACCGGCAGAAAGAGCTAACAAGAGCTTGATGGAAGGAATCAAAACAAGGTTAGGCGCACAAAGGCGGATGGGTAGATGAAGCGCCGAATGTCCTATGGGCACGGGACTTCCATCAAAACTAGTAACGGAGAGACCCGTTCAGCCTCACTTATGGAAGCGAAGCGGTCATACCGCGAAATAGGCATGCCAACGCATGTGGTAAGGCGGATAAGAAGGGATGGAGGAAGAAGATTCTCACGAACCAGCGAGAACAAAGCGAAGAAGACATCCGTCTCAACCTTGACTTGCTACAAGAACGGAGAGAAGAGGCCGCCGTAATGGAAGCCCGATACAAAACGAAGCTGGAGAAGTACTACAACCGGAATGCACGACTGGTTTCTTTCAAACCGGGGGAGTTCGTGTATCGAAAAAACGAAGCCAGCAGAGCCGAAGATCAAGGCAAATTAGGACCCAAGTGGGAAGGCCCCTATCGGATCAAAGAGGCAAACCTCAACGGCTCGTACAAGTTGGAAACTTTGGACGAAGAGGAAGTACCCCGGAAGTGGCACGCCATGAACTTGAAGAAATGTTTTCTTTAACTTAAAAATATGCATTGTAAGCCCACGGGCATGAATTGCTTTATTCTCACTAAGTAATGATATATATTCCCCCATGGAGGAGGAAAATTTTCCGCAACCATATCTCATGCGTAAAGGGCGGACCGGCGGAGATTAGCTACCTCAGGCCGTGTATCAGGAAAACCCAATTAAAATTAATTTACCCCATGAGTGCAATGACACTAGGAAGGCCCACACCATTCGGTGGCGCGATACCCCGGATAATGCTAAGACATTAAGGGATGAGCCGAGGCATATGTGCCCAAACGGCACGCAGATACCCGTGGGCGTGACGACGCCGAGGATGAGCCACCGGTATACTTACCACCAGCGAAAACACTACCCCAAACAAAAAATGTCGAGTCATTAGGGAAGGCGCGAGATATTTGCTCACGGGCATAATTTAACGCCGAAAGTGTCAAGACGTTAACAAAAAAAAGCGGCATACACGAGCATATACAAACCAAAATTGAGGGTCCGGTATACGGACGGCCCCATCTGATCATAAATAATGATAAATATTGTTCGACATAGCATACAACCAAGGAAGTACAAACAAAGCATCAAATTGTTCAAATACATCAGTTTTAAGGCACGCAGGCCAAATAATGATAACCCTACCCGACACTAAGACGCTCCGGAGGTGCCTGCCCCTGGGGTAGCTCCGGTTCCATCAGGGAGCACATTCATTAAGTCTGCGAGGGGAAGATGATAAGACCGCTTGATCTTCTCAATGTAAGGAAAAGATCTTAGGAACATCTCATCATAAGAAGCCACAAAACCATAACGGCTTCCATGTCAAAATCGTGCGAGTGGCAAGAATCTCCGCGACCTCCTCATCGCTCCGACCAACCTTGAGACCATCCAAATAGCGAGTCTATGGCGGTATTAAAGACACGCCCCAAGCCCGGTGCTCATTGCTCCCATGTAGGCGCCGAACGACCGGAATCAACTCTTTCACATAGTTGAACCCACGATCTCCTCATGCCCAAAGATTCACGGCGAAGTTTCTCGAAATCGACCCTCAGCTGCTGACCTCCTTTCGGATTCATCCAACTCCTCCGACTTTCTCTTGAGGTTTCCTCCAACAATCCCACCTTTTTCTCCCTCTCCTCATCTTTGATCTTTAACTCATTCAACTCCTCTCCAAAGCAACGCAGGCGAACCCATCTCCTCTTCTTCCTAGAGTATAAATCATTATGTGACGTTTGAGATCTGGTTGTCTCGGGCAAGTTTTTGGTTAACCTGCTTGAGCTCGGAGATTACTTTGAGCTTGTAAAGCCGAGCCTCGACACTAGAGCGGTGGAGTGAGCTTTGTAGAGATCCGCATAGTGGTGGCTCAAGCGTTCGAACCTTTGAACACATCAGTAATAGCCATGGTCCCATGACACAACTCGAACCATCCTCTATACAAAGCCCTGTCATCGGCCAAGTCTTCTTGCTCCGACAATATGAAGGGAGGGGCCAGATTACTCATCATGTCCCAAGCTGTGGCATTGTCATTCAGTGGTGTTAAGCGGTAAGCTCCACCAGAATGAACGGTTCCCCAGAACCCCTCCGGCCAAACCCTCATGCAAAAGGAAGACAGACTTGCAAGATTAAAAAGAGCAAACCAAAGTAAGCAAAGCAATTGCAGCGTACCTCCGAAGGTGCTAGCCTTGGCGACACCGTGAGCACCGGTCACCGTCCCACCTGTCCACTCTAGTAAAAAAAAAAAAAAAAAAAACGAAGGATATAAAAAAAAAAATAGGGAAACAAGGTAATAACAATGGACACATCACAAGTTTAAAAGGCATACCTTGGCGGAGACATAAGGACTAACAACGACGGGAGGATCTTCCAATGAGGTGGCCTCGGGACCACGAAGACCGCCGGCTCTGATCACCCTCACCACCAGTTACACTTCTTTGCTCGGGACCGTCTCTGGCCTTGAGCATCGCGGTATTTATGGGCGACGCCGAACGAGTCCGCTGGGAATTATCCGGGCTCGACGATAGATCAATGGAGGGAGTATTGGGTCTTCTCCTTTTAAGCAAGGCGGAGGGACCAGTCGAGCGCTTTTCCTGCTGTTTCCTTTTCTTTTCCTTCGCTTTCAGCACGGACGGATCAGCCTTCTCCACAATCCGTTGCGTCCGGCTAACCTCCGGAACCTCCTTTCCCACTTCCAAGGGTTGGGTCACATGCTGAGGTATCTCCGTCCCCTCGGCAAGAGGAGCACCCTTCCCTAACCTAGACCCTTCTTCAGACCTCAAACGCAAGTAGCGAGACATGGTAATAACTGCACATAAAAAGAAGGCATGGGTACACACAAAAAAAAAATAATAATAATGATAGTAAAATAAAATAAAAGTATGTGTGTTTGCGTTACCATTCTTCTCGATATCCTTAAACTCCTGACGAAAGCGAATGCTTCCGGACAACCTTCACAACCCAACCTCATACAAGAGACCCGAATGGATGGGCCTAAGCTCCACTATCCCTCGCACAACTTCTCACATCGGCATCCCGATATCCCCGAGGAACATCGTCCGAACGCTAGAAGTCCGGATGTCTCCAAGGCATGGCATCCGAATTGCCTCCGGTCTATCAAAAGAAATTATCTTTCCAATTCTTCAAGCTTGAGCAAGTTTCCTTAAAGATCGTCCGGAGAGTTCCCGGTTCGACTAGCGAAGAGAACCAAAGTGTCCCTTGTTTATTCAACTTGTAAAACCCGAAATAGATTCACGGTCGGCTCAATCTCGAGGCTCGAGCAATATACTTCAAACATCACAAGCCTATTCAATCCGATGGGCACAAGTTGTGATATGTGAACCTTGAAATACCTTATCACCCTCGGAAGAAAGGTAGAAAGCAGAACTCGCACTCCGAAAATGTAAAGTACCGCTCATACAACCCAATAGCATCCTTGGCGGTTTCTCCATAGTAAAATCTATCGGAGGTAAACGGGATCGAGGTCCCTAGGAATCCCATAATCGTTAATGAGGCCTTCCGGCTCCCCACCGGGAAAGCACGGAGAGTAAATGTGCATATCCGACTTGGGGACAAGGTCGGGACGGATGCTCGAGAGCGAAGCCATAGAATATCGAAAAGGCAACGCAAACAGAAACGAAACAAAAAGAAAAGTGACGCACCTGAATCTCGCCGGAATACTCGAAGACAAACAGTAATAAAGAGAGGTGAGGTAAAAAACTATGAGTAAAGGTTAAAAGACTTATATAGGCAAAAGAGGTGGGGACACGAAACGTCACGTCGTGTCAGAAGGGGGCGGATCTGAACCGTCAAACGAATACCACCCTCCACGTGGCACGATCCCACGGAAAACGGTAATATATTATTTTAACCTATTTTAACCTAATGGGCTTGGGCCCATTACCCCTAATGAAGCCCACATAACCAGAATTGGCCGAGACACTCCGAATGAAACCAACGGACAACTATATTAAGTATCATGCCACTTGTCAAAAACAAGTAACACGATACTGGGGGGGACATGACGACGTATATGCCTCTCCGGCCTATAGCCGAAGGGCCCGATACCTGACAACACATATGCCTTTCCGCCCTAGTCAAGTGGCACGATACTCCACCGAAGGGCACGATACTCTAACACAACGTCCAAGATAAAGGTACAATGTCGGTCGTCTGTCCGTCAAGAGCTCACGACCGACAAGCATTTTTAGCATCTAGCACAGGATACACTTTGTCTCATCCCGTGGATGTCGGACGACTCAAGGGCGGTGTCGAGCGATGTCGTCACCGATACTATCAACGGTCCCGTGAAGCACGACAGCGCAGAGACAGACGGTGACATCGAGCAAAGATAAATATCGCACATGATTTGGGATTAAGGTATCATTTCACACACACATACATTTATACTATACCTTTCGGTAAAACACATACTTACTCTTACGCCGGAGTCGGGTCCTGGGATAACACCCGGGGCGAGACTAACGCGTCGTTCATCTTAGCAGGTATCTGGAAGGCTTACTCTTAAGGCTGAAGGATAACTGCAACAACCCACAAAAAATTACTTCGACATGGTGCGTTTGTTATGCTGTCATAAATGACAATAGGTATAAGTTTGATAATAGTGGTAGGTCCCTCACTTATTAAAGATCCATACCTAGCTCACTTGATGTATATGGAGTATGGATTATATTTATCATTCATTACTATAATAATGGAACCTCTCATCTTAAACAAACACATTTAATCACATTTATAGTCATAGTCTCATTCTCATAGTGGATACCAAACACACCCTTAATATATTGTAATCACTCCATCTTATAATAAGTTTTTGTATTGTTATTTTAGGATGTTTTAAAATAAGTATTTATTTTGTATTTTAACTAATGAGAAAAGACATTGGTTGGTTGAGAGGATACTTGATTGACGAAAAATATAGTTAATGAGATTTTTTAAAACTTTATATATTTTTAAAATAGACATTTATTTTAAAACAGGGAAGTAAAAAACCATAACTTTGAATGTCTAAGTTGATAATCTATGAACAACAAATGGAATAAGTTATCAGATATCGCGTATTATATTTTAAGCTGAATAGTCTCTAATCAGTTGATTAGATAGTCTCGTGTTTTGTTTAGTTTTCCAGTCGTGATATTTTCAATCAAACTTGAACTTTTACACCATATTATGTTGAACTGGTATAACAAATTAACAATATGATGCGGTGTTGTCGTGTGTCGCATCAACATTAACTTATTATCAAACTTATTGTCAAATGTTCGTACCATTTATCATTTATATATGGGTTTTTAACGTGTGCGGTGCGTTAAGACACCAAAAGGACGGCGGGACTCGCGAAAAGCGACATCGGACCCACAAAAATACACTTTTCAAATAAAATATGTATGTCAGGACGTCCTTTTTCGTGGGTCCCGCCATCCTTTGGTGTAATACGCGCCGGGGGCATACGTTGTAAAACCCTTTATATATATTTCACGTAGACACAAGCAATTACGCGTTATCATTGTTATTATTACGTCAGTTTAAGAATTGTCCTAGCAAAATAATATTACGATAAATATCATTGTTTTGTTCTATGCTCAAAAGTTAAGCCGATTTGGGATAGGGTATTCGAGTGGTGGGGTGTAGGTATGCAAAATCTTTTCTCGCTCGAAGATGTGTTTAATCTCTTTGAAGCTACTACTTATACATGGCTTAAAAGAGATATATAGAAAGGGGTAGTTTGGTCAGTGTGTACTTTATATGGTCGAATAGAAATAAAGTGGTATTTAGTAGGAACGGGTCGCAAATTCCAGATTTGTTCAAGAAAAGGTGTTCGAGTGGATTGATGCTAGGATGAAAAGAGGTAATTTGAAATGGGAGGAATCGACCAGTGGTTTGATTGTTTCGAGCATGTTCTAAGTGACAGCGGCATATCACACCTAGCATGCATCAAGTTGATCTAACTCTAGCTGGTGGTTTTATTCTTCCAGTGTCGTAGCTAGGCCAACGGAGACCCTGTGCAAAACCGCATATATGATAACTAAATATGTCATTAGATTATACTGTAACAATTAGCTCTAATTTTTATGAGTTTTTCATCAGTATCACCTACTTGAAGTAAAGTTTAACAAATATTTAGAACAAAATTTCATATATTGTCAACATTTTGAGGTTGAAAATGAATTGAGACCAAAACTATATAAAGATGTATATATTTTGAAGCCCTTAAAAATTGAGGCCCTGTACGATAACATACCTCACACACCCTCGAATACGGCTATGTATTCTTTTATAGTTTCTGGTTGTGTGGATTTTTGTAGGCTAAGTCATGGTATCTTCCTCTCACTTTGTTGGATGTTTTGATGGTCCCTTCTATATCTTGTAGAGGGATCTTCTCTTTTGTAAGTTTGTTCTTTGTGTTAATATAAATGTTGCGGTTCAAAAAAGAAAATATATTGGTGAAATTACAGTAAAATTGTGTCCTCAACTTTAGTGTAGATCGTTAGTCAGCACAATGTAAACTTTTTTATGGTCTTGGTCTGTTATTTTAGAATTTTATATACAACTCTTTTCTATGGTCTTGGTCTTGGTCATGGCCTTTGCCTCGTGTTTTTTCTTTTTTTAATAGTCGTGTCTGCCTTTTGATTTCGTGCCACTACCTCAGTTAAATCGATCTTTAATAACCAATCAATTCTGACATCTAACTTTTTTATAATATAAATTCTGACATCTAGTAGATATTACGTGCTTTTGGTCATGAAACAATTAACAATATATGATAGAGATATATATAGCTCCACTTGAAAGTTTAAGAGAATGATAATGATAATCTTTTCTATTTAAAATTTTCTGCAAAAGAAGATATTGAATTCCTAGATAAGTCCAAATTAAACTATCACACTATATGTTTTTAAAAAATGTCATTTAATTTTCATCTTTTGGACAGTAAAGGTAGATTTTACGGTTTACAGTTCACATGTTGATATGTTTAGCATGTTATTGGATAATTTTACAAAAGTTATTCTTATTGCGCAAACAAAAAAATAAATAAATAAATAAATTAAGAACATATCATTTTTACTTCTAATTAGAAATTGACTTAGAGCACTTGCAACTTTGGTTTAAAATTGCGTTTTGCGATCTGATGCGCTCAAAGTCCCAAAGGCCGATGCGTAATGTGTGATGCGAATGCGACCGCAATTTAAACGTGATGCATTTAGTATTAAAAAAAAGTAAAAAAATATTTATAAATATTATATTTTTGCTAAGTACAGTACCAAGTAAATGCAACAAACTTATAAATAAATTAGTAATATATTCAAAAGTAGATGATCACATGATGTTAAAATATATCAAAAGTATAATTACAAAATACAAGTCATATCAGTAAAAAAGAATCATAATTTACTCATAATTAAATCAATAGCAAAAGTTAGCGTTATAGAGATTAGTCAAAGTTGAACAATATATGAGTTCTAGCGTTAAATCAAATAAATTAACTCACTTTGTACCTAATAAAATAACATATGTGATTATTATAATCAAAGAAGAACATATGAGTTTTACAACTTGAATCACACAACAGAAAGAAGAAAACTATTCGATTATGCATTAAAGTAAATTAAAAAATTTACTCAGTTTGTGGAATTAGTGATGAAATAAAAATTGGGTAATTTGGATGTAGGGCAAGAACTATGGTTGCCAATATGTATTTTATGGACATCATTTACTAAGGTCCTTACTAAAATAGTCGGGCTTCAGAATCACCTAAATTCCAAATTGCAGAATAATGCATTATTGCTAGCATTACACAAACGCGATAAATTGCGGTCAATTGCGAATGCATTCGAATGACCTCGCATTAGGTGTCATGATGCGAAATTCAAATCAATGCAATGATGCTTGCACTTATGAATGATCGCGATTTTTAAACCAAGCTTGCAACAATAACCCAGTTAAACTTTAACCTCCTGTCACGTCAGCGTCACATCAGCTTTAACATTTCACCTTAACTCACCCAAAAAACACTCACTATCATAACATCCCAACTTCCCAAGGTTAAACTTTAACTCACATATTTTCAAATTCAACCCCTAAACTAAAACAAACACTTCATTTATTTAAAAACATATCATTAATTTGATAACATATTACAATACGAAATTAAAAAAAAAAAAAAAAAAAAAGTTACAACGAAATAAAAAAGACATCGCAAATTAAACATTACAACATAAAGGAAATGACGAAAATACAATCTCTCGACGAGGTTGCAAGTTATATGTTTTGATGATTCGGTCTTTTTCATCATTGATCCAAGCCACGACATTTGGATCTTTGCCATCAGTGTCAATCATCAAAAACTTCATCTCTTCCAACCTTGTTATTGTTTCATCTTTGACTTGCTGGGCCCGATACGCCGCTTGGGTGGTTTCAAGTTTGATATGACACTCGTTTGTCATAGTTTTGGTGAATTGACTTGACGAGCTCGTTCCTCCGGTGCTCGCTCCCCCAGTACTTGTCGTGCTCTCGGATCTTGCTTTCTTGGAAGCACCTTTTTTTCCCATGGGGTGTGGTTGCTCATCATGACCAAACAAAGCCTCGTTTGTTTGGCTTGGGACATCGCCGGTTAAATCAACCGGATACAACGAGTCCCATTTCTTATGCTTACGCAAAATCTCCCAAGCATCATCGAGAGCAAACGGCGTTGATTTATGCTCGTCACGATACATTTGCTTCGCCTGCTTCATGACATCCATCTCATTTTCCCCACTTCTGCTCCCCGCAAGACGTTTGAAAAACCGCTGAACTTTGTGCATTCACGGCTCAACGTTTTCCACTTGCTTGTTATCATATCCTTGTTGCGTCGTTGAAAATTGAGTCTATTGAACTCATTTATGACCTGTAGCCAAAAAGTATCTTTGGTTTGTGCACGCCCGACTATCGGATCCTCCGTAAACAGCTACATAACACCTGGCAAGTAATTCTTCCTCTGTTGGTTGCCAACGCCCAGCAAAGCAATCTTCGTCATCATCATCATCGATTGGTTCTGGGTCTTTGGATTTTTGGACTTTCGCTTAACACGACCTTTGGGCTTCGAGAGACGTGGGTGTTTAGGAATATCATGTGTTCGGTTTGTGAACGTTGTGAGTGTTGTGCGAATGTAGATTTTGAAAATTGGTGTTTAGTGTGTTTTGTTGATGTTGTTGCCAAAACACATATTGTTGATGTTATAGGAAAAGATCTTGGCTCGACATGCCTAGTGGGTTCGGGAAAAGAGACATTGGGGTTTGAAGATGAACCGCGCTCGGCTTGAAGATGAACCCGGTTTGAGGATTCCACCCACCACCGGAAGATTCATGAATGTATAATCGTTGTTGCCTCCCGACATTTTTTTAGTAATTGGAAGTATAAGATTGAGTAGTGGAAGTGTGAAAAAATGTTGTTTTAGTTGCAAGATTTATAGTGGTAAAAATATTTTTTTTTCTTTTTATAAACCGCCGCTTGAAACAAGGGGGAGGGTTTAAAATGATTTTTAAACCCCAACGCTAAGTAGTAGCAGGAGGGTAAACCGATTTTTTTTTTTTTTTTTTTTTTTTTTTTTATAACGCTCGTTATAGCGTTAACGTGGGGATAATGCCGACTTGGTGTGGGTAACCGGGTTAACGGGGTAACGTGGGAATAACGTGTGTGTGTGGGGAGGGGCGTCATGCAAGTGCTCTTATAACTAGAATTTACTTGTCTGCATTTCGCGATGAGTAGACAAATAATTAATTTTTTTATTATTATTAAATTTGTTTGGTTATTGGAATTTTTTGTATAAGTTGGTCAATCTTTATTATAAAAAGTTATCAATTTTTGGTACAAAACTTTTGCGATGTGCTTGATAAGTGAGTTACATATCAATCTTATCTTCGAAAGATACCAAAAGATGAAAGAATAAATTTCCACTTCTCAGTTAAATTCCATATCGTCTTGGATAGCATGGATTGATGGTTTGGCAAGAACTTCGGTAAAACGGGAGAGGATGTACATGATACTTGTGACGACATGATGAAATATTTGGAAGCTTCGAAATAGTGTCATTTTTAATTCTCAACCTATGAGGAAAAGTGACATGTTTGCTTATATCCGTTTATATTCTTTTTTTTGGTTAAAATGTAAAGGCGCCAAATTGTTAAGTTTGCAAAATTGGCTAAAGTATCTTTTTTAAATTTTTTAGCGTCTTGCTAGTTTTGTGTTTATATATTTTGTTTGCAGTTCAAGAAAAAAGGAGGCAAAGCTTATGCTTAAAAAATGTCATTTGCGCTTTAATTAACCGAAATAACTTCGTAAGGAATTATATGATGAACATATTTTCATTAGGAAAGTGGTTTAGTCGTAGAGCATAACATATATTTTTTATACCGACATCATAATTTATCAAATTGAAAAAATGTGATCACGTAGTTTTGGTCATTTACAAGTGGGTTTTGTTGATTGATTCCAAATGGTGGTAGATAATTGGATAATCCGAGTTTAGAAAACCTGATTTGTGTTCAGGTAATGAATTTTGTTTTTCGTGTAATGTTTTTAACTCAGATTAGTTATAATACCGCAAGACGCACGTTTTAAAAAAAAATATTTTATATTAATCTTGAATATTTTGTATTTAAAGGTAATTACATATAATTATATATACTTACGCACTAGAGTTTTCATTATATATTAATATCCATTAGATTTGGTAAAATAAAATTTTGTAGAAATTTCTCTTAGATAACTCAAGATTTAACTATATTTAGCAGACATATATGTTGATGTTCTTATTTAAATTTCACTATCGATATTATGTTATACACAAGACGCGAGTTTAAGAATACATAATTAGCGTCGATGAAGTTAAAATATATTTTAAATTGCAAAATCGTCCTTTTGGTTTGGTTAATTGCACGCGTCTCATGTGGTTCATTAAGTGCAAAACTCGTCATTATTTTGCAATGTTTGCAATCATTTTGGTCCTTCGGCACTAACTTTTAGAAACCATACGGACGATTTTTATAGTGTCAAGGACTAAAATGATTCCAAACAAGTCAAAAAATAAAACGATTTTGCACTTAATGAACTATATGATTTAAACGCAATCAATTGACCAAACCACAAGGACGATTTTTGCAATTTACTCTATATTCTTTAAAGTTTTTAAAAAATGTTTTCTACATATCCTTATATAAATAAATAAAATTCATGATTCATTGTTATAAGACAATCACGTATATATATTTTTCATATTACATTACCCCGACTTACAACTCGATAATTATATTTTCGCTTTCAAAATTTAGCCGTATTTAATATTCAAATTCGTGTCCACATAATCATACTTTTAAAATAAAATAAATGAGTAATTATCGAACTTATATAAGAAAAGAAATATTTTGATATTTATAATCTTGTGCATATTTATATGTTGTAATTTTAAAACCACATATATATTGTATTTTTAATATATAAAGTATAGGTGGTATAAAGTATAAAGGGAATTTGTTTAATTTTTAAAGTTATTATAAAACATGGAAACTTATAATATTACACTTAACCTTATATAATTTGTAAAAATTCAACCACTAAAGTTTTATTAATTACCTCATCTTTTTAAGTTTTGTTTTTACAAATTTGACACCCATGTTTTTATGTGTTTTTCTTCAAGAAAATTCTCCATTAAATTTACTTAAGGTTGAATTAAAATCAATTTAATTTTGATTTTTATAAACCAATCACATCTCACGATTTTGCTTACCTGTGTACCCTCAATAAGCTCACGTATTTCTAACCGTATAACATGCGTATCCGACTCACATATTCCAACATTCTTACCATAAAATTCCCTATATAGGCACTAAAACACATCTTTGGTATATTAAAATACATTCATGTATTATCTAAATGAGCAACTCAATTTAATTATACATTCATACCTTGAAAGGCGTGAAAATCCTTCTACGACAATCATGTGTTGATACTTAATCCTCTTCTAAAAACGACACACAAAAAAATTGCATTACACTTTAAGTATGTGCGATAAGATCATAAATCGCAAAACCACTAACACGTTGCATTATAGTGAGGATAACAACAAAGTTAGTCATAACATCAAATAAGAAAACTTGATTAGAACTAAAGGGTGTTTGGTATGCTTATTAAATGTGCTAGTGAGGATAACAACAAAGTTAGTCATAACATCAAATAAGAAAACTTGAGTAGAACTAAAGGGGTGTTTGGTATGCTTATTAAATGTGCTTATTGGCTTATTCAATTACCATAACACAATAAGTTTATGATAAAGCTATGCTTTTTGAGAAGCTTAGTAAAAAAACCCGAACTCACAACTAATTCTATCATAGCTAGTGTGTTTATAATAAAAACACAAATATTAAGTTACTAAAAGTTGTGTGTATAACAAAAAGTTAAACCATAAAAAGTTACTAAAACTATCACCAGATAAGATGTTCAAAGCTCATTGGCGTCTCTTTCGGATTCTATTCGAAGCAAAAAGAGGTTAACACAAAATCATAAGTATAGAAGAATGGTTGATCTCACATCCGTGACACCAACTCAATAACATTATCGCAAAGATAAGAACGTAATAACCCGATTAAAACTATATATTCTTGCTTAATAATTCTCATGTACATACTTTTATTTCTTTACAACGCCAACTATTATGTTGTTTTTTTTTTTTTTTTTTTTTTTTTTTGGATGAAACATCACGTCAATGAATAAAGTTAGGTTATCACCTATGTCTTTTTATTTATTTTTTTTTTTTTTTTTTTTTTTTAATTTAGGAGGTGATTGTTATGAAATAAGGATTGTGATGCGTGCATTTTTTTTTTAATTTAAGGAAAACACCTTCTGAATTAACTAATGACTATCAAACTCATGTGTTTGTTTGTTTGTTTTTTTTAACGTTTTTAACTGACATACATGTTGAGGTTGACTTTGACGTTGTTGTTTAACTTTAACTACTGATATCATGTTGTACAAAATGTGCGAGTTTAGTAGCATATAATGAGCGTTGATGAAGTTAAAATATGCGCCGTAAAGTTTTTAAAATGTTTTTATGATATCCATATATAAATTTTAAATAATAATTCACTTAGTCGTTGTTATAAGTAGAATCGCGTATATTTATTTTCATATCACAAGAACTCGGCTACCATTTGATATTTATATTCCGTTAGTCCATTACTAATATTATAAAGTATAGTGTATAAAGTGTAAGGTTATTTTTTTTTTTAAAGTTATTAAAAACATGGAAACTGTAATTTTACACTTAGCTCTATATAATTTATAATTTATTTAAAATTCAATCACCAAAGTTTTATTAATTACTCCTCTTTTTAAGTTTATGTTTTCATAAATTTGACACTTATATTTTATGCATTTTTTTCTTAACTAAATTTCTCCACCAAAATTATTAAGTTTGACCAAAACCAATTTAATTTGACTTTCTATCGACTGATCATATTGCTCGATTTTGCCTACGTGGCAAATTCGAGCCTCCTATTGGTTTAATTTTTTTTTCAATAAGAAGGGTTTTACAAAAACACTCCGAAATGATGTAATTCTTTTATTATATAAAAGATTATAACATAATCACATAGTGCTATCACAAATTAGGATAAAAAAGACAGCTTATAAAAATATAAAACGTCTAAATAGTTGTTAAACTTGTAAAACAAGAAAAGAAGTATGAAAAATTGTCGTAGCAAATGGGCCATGGAAGGTGACGATAACAACCGTTTTTTCCATGGGCTTGTTAATCACAGGAAAAGTAGCAACTCGATTCATGGGATGCAGATTGGAGATGAGTGGGTTACAAGGCCCAAGATGGTAAAAAACCATGTTTTAAATTTTTTCAGGTCTAAGTTCAGCGAGGAGTACAAGGATAGACCGAAGGTGGAATGTAACCTGGTGAATACCATCACTAATTTGGAGGCCGAGGAGCTGGTTTCGGGGTTCTCCACCCAGGAGATAAAGAAAGCGGTTATGGAATGTGGGGATGATAGGGCCCCGGGTCCCGATGGCTTTACCTTCAAGTTCATTAAACGTTTTTGGGACAGTTTTGAATCGGATTTCTCAGAGGTTTTTCAAGCTTTTTATATGAATGGTAAGTAAAATAAAGGGTGTAATTCGGCTTTTATCACTTTGATCCCTAAAACCAAAGACCCCGGGAACCTGGATGACTACCGGCCAATAACGTTAGTCGGCATCATGAGTAAGGTAGTGTCTAAGGTATTGGCGAATCGGCTTAAAAAGGTTATTAGTCCGCTAATCTCGGAAAATCAGACTACCTTCTTAAGTGATAGGTCGATTTTGGACGGGCCTTTATTTTTGAACGAGATTATTGCGTGGCTGAAGAAAAAGAAGAGTAAAACGTTTTTGTTCAAAGTGGATTTTAAAAGGGTACGACAATGTAAACTGGGGGTTCCTGATTTCGGTCATGACTCAAATGGGGTTCCCGGATCGATGGTGTAAGTGGATATATGGTATTCTGGAATCTGCTAGGTCGGCGGTGCTTGTTAATGGGTCTCCAACTGACGAATTCCAATGCTCTAAAGGAATGAGACAGGGCGATCCTATATCACCCTTTTTATTCTTGATCATTATGGAGGCTTTGTCAAATATGACGAAGAAAGCTAGTAGTTTCGGGATGCTCCCTTGTATATCTCTTCCAAACCGAGGCTCTATTTTTATGTGGATGATGCTTTGTTTGTTGGGGAATGGTCCTTGCCAAATCTTAAAAAGGTATCAAGAATTCTTAGGTGTTTTCATTTAAGCTCGGGTTTGAGCATCAACATAGGTAAGTCCCGTATCCATGGCGTGGGGGTGGAGGCATCTGAAGTCGATAGTGTGGCAAGGGCTGTGTCTTGTCTATCTGACTCGGTTCCCTTTGTCCACCTTGGTATTAAAATCGGAGGAAACATGAATCGAGTGGCGAGCTGGGAATTTTTGTTGATATTTTTAAGAAGAGGTTGTCCAGGTGGAAGGCTTCTTGCCTGTCGATTGGCGGAAGGGTGACCCTCATCAATTCCGTGTTGGAAAATCTTCCCACATATTATCTCTCTTTGTTTAAAGCTCCAAAGAAAGTTTTAGAGGACTTAGAAAGAATTATGAAACGGTTCCTATTGGGGGTACGGAGGACAGTAACAAAATCCATTGGGTTTCGTGGGAGAGAGTTGCCTCTCCGTTAAGGCTGGTGGTCTTGGTTTAAGTAGACTTTGGGAGACCAATGTGGCGTTGTTGTCTAAGTGGATTTGGAGGTATAGAACTGAACCGGGAAGTTTATGGAGAAAGGTGATCAACTCGTTGCATGACTCTATAGGAAGTTGGTCCCCCCTTCCTGTTTGTAGATCGAGATCTAGTGTTTGGAACATTATTGTGAAGACTTGTGAGAAGAGTAAAGTGGACGGTATTTGCCTGTTCCAAATGGTCAAAGGTATTATTGGTAATGGAAAAAGCATCAGGTTCTGGCTCGATCCGTGGGTGTGCAATGAGCCTCTTAAAGATGTTTTGCCTGGTCTTTTCAAGAAAATGAAAGAGAAGAAATGTCTAGTTGTTGATAGGTTCGAAGAGAGTATCAATCGTTTCGGGGGGATTGGCGACATAGTTGGTGGGCAGCTAGTAGATGATGGGTCTGGAGATAGCGCCAACTTTGATCAAATGATGGAGGGGATTAAGTTGAGTGATAGTGATGACAGATGGGTTTGGCGTGGGCGGGATCAAACGGAGTTCAGTGTCAAGGCGGTTAAAGAGTTCTTAAACAGTGGTAGAGATTATAGTTCCAGGTATGTCTTTAGATGGTCGAAGTGGGTGCCTAAAAAGTGCAACATCTTTATGTGGAGAGTGGGTATGGATCGTATTCAAACGGCTATGGCACTTAGGCGGAGGAACTGCCTTATTGCCTCATCCATGTGCGGTATGTGCGACGACGAGGAGGAAGAGGTGGAACATCTTTTCTGCCATTGCATTGTTGCAACCCAGGTTTGGTACCGTATAAGTCGCTGGTGCAAAACCAATCCGATGTTCATGTTTTCGGTGAAGGATCTTTTTGATCTCCATAAAACGGTAGGCTTCAACAAAAAGAAGAGGAAATCTTTAAAGGGCTTATTTTTATTACGTGTTGGTGCCTTTGGATAGCGCGAAATGAAAAAAGGTTTTCCAATGGCTCCATATCGGGTGAGAAGATTTTCCAAAATGTTAAGTCTCTCGGTTTCTTGTGGTATAGGAATAGATCTAAAGGAAGTTCGATTAGTTGGAAAGAATGGTGTAATTTTGATCGATTGTAAGGTTTTGTTTGCCGTCCGCTATTTGATGGTTCGTGCATTGTGAATAATATTAAACTTTCAAAAAAAAAAAGGTAGATTCACTGCTTTTGAATACCAAGTGTTATGACTTTGGAAATGTGGTAGTAAATTCACAAACATTCATAATGCACAGGAAATTGATGACTTTTATGTTATTCAGTAATTTCTATTTCACTCAAAGATATGTTTTTAATGCACTTAAAAAAAAAAGGTTATTAGTTTCATACACACTTTGACTTTAAAATACACACTTTGGCTACTTTAATACCTATAATAGGTCAAAGGTACAACTAAATACACTAAAAAGTTAACATTGATAATTGGGCAAATATCATTTGCTCGTAAATAGTGACAGACATAATTAAGTTGGACTCTTAAATGAAGTCATAGGCTTAGCTTCTTGAAACACCAATCTTATATTTGTAACTTCTTCTTTTTTTTTTATTATTATTTTATTTATTAATTATATTTACAACTTTTTAAAAACGTGTATAAAACGCCAGTATAAAGCGCATGTGTATAAAGCGCATATATTTTAAAAATAATAAGAAAAGAAATTTTTTCAAGAAAATTAATTTTGTAGTTAATTACAAATGGTCGTTAGTATAAGGACTAACGTTGAAATAATAAAATAAACGGTCGTTCACTTAATCGACTCCAGCAGGTCAAACAGTTCACCGATACACACTAACTAAAACAAGTTGTGAAAAACTTTTTTCTAAAAGTGGATATTTTTTCCAAAAGTAAATTATGAAAAATACGCTTTTAAGATTAAATCGCGTTTTTTATGCATCAAAATTGGTTTTGACCCAACTTCTTTGGACTTTTTTCATCAAAATAACATTCGCGATCTAACTAAAACAAGTTGAAAATTTTGTGCATCAAAATTGCTTTTGTGCATTAAAAAACGTATCAAAACTCAAAATTATAAAAATGTTTTCACAAAAGTTTTATGCACCAACATACCCGATCTTGTGGAATGTTTTTGAAATTTTTGAGAATTTTTATAAATAAAAAATATTTTTATTATTTTTACGGATATTTGTCTTTTATTTTAACTTTACCCTATATAAAAAATTTAATTAAAAATTAAACTAAAAGTAAAGACAAAATAAATTATAAGATGTATTAATTACAAAACTAAAGAAAAAATAAAAGATGTATTAAAATAATATTAAAAAAGTAATCATTATTTAATAATATGTTAATGGTCAAAGATAATCATTAATACACATTTTGACCTATAAGTGTATTGGTTCAGTCAAAAGTGTGTATTAATCGAGAAACAAAAAAAAAATAAAATAAAAATAAAAAAATAAATGATTATACAAACCTATCCGAGATTGCGTTAAAGCATGTGCCATCACAATTTTTTTTCTCAAATACCACGTGAAGTGTTACTACATCCTTTTTAACAATACCCGAGTCTTTAAACCAGAAGCAAAGACAGTAAGAGCAGAGTGGGCACGTAACCTTTTAATTAGAAAAGTTGTATTATAATTGTTTTTAAATATTTTATTACTTTTGTAGTTTGTTCTACGAACTATTTGTAATGTAATTTAAAAAAAAAAAATCAAAGTTTGCCCCACAATGATAACTTTCTCATTTCGCCTATGCTTAGAATAACAAAACACATACCACTTTTGGTTTAACAAAAAGAATATGTTCATCTCATTTAAGTGTTACAAAACAATGTGTCTTATTAGGCAGGGCACGGTCGTGACTAGACATGACTCTGTTACATCAGTTTTTTTTCTTCGACGACTAGACATGACCAAATTACCACTGTGATGTCCGAGTTAATTTTTTATTTTATTTTATTCAAATATTTTAAATAACAAATTTAAAATTCATTAAAAATAAAAACATTACATAAATTATTCAAATAACCATTAAAAAATTACGCAAACTATTCAAATAACATTAAAAACATAACAAAAATTTGTCATCGTCATCGTCATCGTCGCTTGCGTCTTCGTCTTCATTCTCTTGACTGACTTAATTTCTACGATTTCTCCAAATGTGTTCGATCAAATCAGTAGATGAGTTGATGAGTCAATTAACTCCTGAGTAACTAATAACAATTCTTCATGCGATCTTAAAGGATCATGATCATGGTGGCCCTCATCTTGGAACCATGTGGGATATATCGTCCGCTGATAAGGTTTTAAAATGTACCATTTTGAGGGGTCGTTTAAGTCCTTATTTGATCACTTTTGTATCCGTTATTGCTTAATATCGTTCCTTTTCACCTTTTAGGTCTCTTGAAGGCAAAATCTTTGGAATGGCACTTATTTGGACGAAAAGGCGCGAATATATGAAGAAAATGGCCAAAGTCAAAATCGAGACACTCACGCTGTTGAATTAGAAGGCGACGCCAAGTGCTAATGGCGACGCCGTCCAAAATTATTGTGACGGTCCGTAACCCAAAACTCGATTTTCAAGTGACGACGCCTAGTTGTAAAAGAGTAGGCCGTCGCTACTCGGACGGCCCAGATGCAATCCAGACGACGCCGGTCGAAGAGGACGGCCACGGACTTAAGGCGACGCCGCCGCAAGGTTAATGTGGCCGAGACGAAACCCTAACGACGGCGACACACGACGCCACAAAACATAAGTGACGCCGTCGCAATTGTAATCTTATATATAGAATCCAATTTTCGCTTTTATGTGGAGAGTCTTTGGAGTAAAACCTAAAACCGAACCTAAGGTGTCTTGTACAAGATTTTAGGGTTTTAAACCCTATCTTACATCAAGATAAGTCTTTACTTCATTAATTCAATTATGTCTTTGATTGTTTGTGTGTATGCTTGCATGTTCTCCATGTCCGGCTAATTTATTTATGTGTTTGCTTAGGAAGTATGAAACTTAATTATTGAATATTGATTGGTTGTTTCTCATCTTAGTTGATTAATGATCTAGTAATGCGATAGGTCATTCGTTGTGTACTTAATGCTTGATTCATCTTTGTGAACCTTAGAATATAATTACCGAGTAGTTGTAGGCTAAACCATCCAAAGAGCGCTTTAGAGAGGGATTGGGTTTGTAGACGAGACCTTTGGTAAGTTCAAAGAGTTAGGGAGAAACGCATACCTACAACTTTAGACACACAACTAACTAGGAATAAGGACGTGACAATTCAACCACCAATAGGAGATAATTAAGGAGTAATACAAACTAAGTAAACACATCTTTAAACTATCATACGAGCACACATTAATTAGACATAGACTCCCACAACCTTAGTTTAGATAATTAGATAATAGTAGAGTAATCGGTAGAAATACCAACCCCCAAATCCAATACCCGAGATTCGTACCTTTCCATTTCATAAAACATAAAAGATAAAAATAATCTTCCTCAACCTTAACCTTAGCGTAGTAACTCTTTACTAGCATTCCTATTCCCCAGAGAACGATATCAATACCCGTGGCTTACCCTAATTACTACACTACAACGATTAGGTTCATCGCCTAGGGTGTTATAAAACTTGCTCAAGAAAAGGAAGTTTCCTTGACCCCGAACGACGCGTAGCGTTATCAAGTTGTGGCGCGCCACGGGAATAGAATAGCTATTTAGTAGTCCACCTCGCTTAGGTTCTTTGCTTGATTCCTATCAAGTAAATTTTTCTTATTTTTTAGCTTTCTTAGTCTATCCCCTTCTTCGTAACCTTTGTTCGTAACCCCATCACTTTTCATCATGGAAGGTGATAACCCACTACCATTCATCAACCTACCGCCAAATGACCCGCCAAGAGCCCGTACTCTTGGTGAATACTCGAGACCAAGCCACCTAGGCTATAGGAACACCATTGAGCTTCCGACCAAGCCCAAACTACGGCCCGCGATCCGACACCATCCGGTTGGTGCAAACGGATGTGCATTCCATGGACTTCGTTCAAGATCCAAATCAAGATCCGAGGATTTCTCAAAATCGCCGATTCCATCGACCTTGATGCTACTACTCGGGAGACCACGCGCCGCGTCTCTTCCATTCTCTCTCACGGACCAAGCTAGTAATTGGCTTGAGCGACTTCCAGCCGGCTCCATCTCAAGTGGGATGATCTTACTTCTCGCTTCCTTGCTCAATTTTTCCCACCGGGAAAACCACTAAGCTTAGGAATGACATCTTGATGTTCCAACAACGTCAAGGTGAATCTCTCGAAGCATGGACCCGATTCAAGGACTTACTTCATAAAGTCCTCATCACGGCATTGATCTTTCGCTCCAAGTCCAAATCTTTTATGATCATGTCAACTTCCCACTAAGCGATCTATTGACCAAGCGGCGGTGGAAAACTTAGTGATCTCACCGCGGAAGAATCATGGGGTATAATAGAGGACCTCGCCTCTATGACAACGAAAGTTGGGATGACCCCGTGAGTTGCCCAAACCGTTAAGGCAATCTCCTTGCCTCCTTCCGATCAGTAGGATGATCGAACTTGAAGATCAAGTTAGATTCCTCATGAGCTCATACGAAACTCCTAAATCTTCACACCATGTGAACAAAGCTTCTTCTTCGTGTGAGCCGTGTTGTGATCCTCATAACACGCAGCAACAAAGACCCGCTCCCGAGAACATGCTTCCGCTGACTACGCATCCTCGCGTATTAATGGAACGGAGGAAGATTCCCTACAACACCGGACCTAGGAATTTCAATGAAACCCGAGAGGCATGGAAAGGCAAGCCCGATTTCACTGGGACAAACCAAAGAATTCACCTCTAATGATTTCTCATGGCCCCACCTAACGGTCCTAACCAACAAAATGTCGAAGGGATGTTGCAAAACCTAGTTGCATCCCAAGAAACCCAAATGGCTAAGCTCTCGGACCGCTTTAACCATCAACAAGCCGAGATGGATAGGAAAATAGACAACCTTTTGAAAGCCATAGCTAATAGTGATAAGAAGGTTAGTGCTATCTCAACTCCCGAGCCTTCAGGTATAGAGATTAAGGATCCAAGCAAGCTAACGAAGTATGTCCAATTCGTCAATACCATCGCTTTAGTTGAACCTAATGAAACAAATGACGAAGAGGACTATACACTTGTGGATGATGAAACACCCGAGGAGGTAGATGAAGTAGACATTGACTATTTCAACAAATTTCCTACGGAAGAAGAACTATCTCGCCACCCTCACTTAGTGCGTGACCTCCGTTACATGTATGTTAGGAAAAGTCCTCGAATCAAGTTTGGGAACCCTTGGAATCTTAACATACCATGTGTCATAGGACACCTTTTTGTGGCAAAAGCCTACATTGATCGCAAATCTCCAATCAATATAATGACTAGCACCTATTACAATTGGATATTGAAGAAACCTATTCCAACTAGGCAAGACCCCAATGATCCTAATGTTAGTTGCAATTTTCTAGGAAGAATTAAGGGATTGCCCGTTTATGTAGGTAGTTTCACGTTTCCTACGGATTTCATAATTGTGGATGATATTAGCACGGCCATGACCCTAGCTTGTCCCATGTTATTCTAGGAAAACCTTTCATAGAAAGCACCGGATGACCTATGACCCTCGTTAGGAGTAGTGCGATTCAAGAATGAGACCGATGACATAGCTTACCAAATGCCGCTTAAGATTGAGAAGTTTTCATCACTCTAATGATGAAAAGGAACTTAAACTGTCGGTCTATTGTAGGAATGATGAGGATAGGGAGAAGGGTGTTGATTATGTTATGGCTAAGATTTTCGGATTCTATAAGGATTGCTTGAGCCTAGGACCGAATATAGGACCGATTGGGAGAGGATGAACTCTTAGAGAAGCGCATTTTAGGCACTTCTACAACATGGAACCTCCCATTAGAAACCGTCAAGAGGGCGGCAATGAGAAAACGTAGGAGTACGACTATGAGTCTAGCTACAAGACTCTTAAATAAAGAAAAGCGCTTCGTGGAGGCAACCCATGCTTAATTGTTTGCTTGTTAGTGTCATATATTTTTATTAATTGTTTATCCTCATGTTTAAATTTGTAAAATGCTTTATTTTGTTTTTAACCTCGCCTTAATTGCATATAAAGGTATTTTACATAAGGGATAAGTGTAGGGAGGATTACACACGTTTTCAAAAGAAACGTAAACATGAGAATAACAATTAACTAAAAGATATATATGTTTGTTTGTTCGAGTCAAATGCTTGTATCGAGTCATAATGGATGTTTTTATGAAATTTTTCCGATTCTAAAATGTAAATTTTCCGAATTTTTCCGTAAAATCGCAGACCGGTTTTGTCGGGATAACCGACGGTCAGATTGCAACTCGACGGCGTCGGGAAGGAGTAAAACATCGATTACTTTTTTTTCTCGTTTTCGAGCTACTTATAAATTTTTGGAATTTTCGTGTCTTAATTTTCTTAGAAATTCGTAAACATCCATTCCACAAGCATTATATCCTAGTTTAAATCGAGTCTTATATATATTATTACCGCGATTTTACGCGAAGGTTTCGTTTGTTTTCTTCAAGTGTGCGAGTTTAGTTTGTCAAGAAGAAGTTGCATAAGATTGGAGGAGCTTTTCATAATAATTCTTCTTGGAAAAGAGTTTAACCACCACTTTACACGGATCCTACCGAGCTAATCGGGAGTATTAGTTTTTTCGCTTTTAATTACCTTCTTTATCATAACTTTGATATTTTCTGGGAACATTGGGGACAATGTTCGGTTTAAGTGTAGGAGGGAAAATAAAACGGAACTTTGAAACTATGCTTATCCTTGATTATTTGCTTTGTCCAAATGTGATTGTGTAATAAACCATGAGAAAATGTCGGTTAGGGTAATTTTGGCACCAAATTTAAAATTTTTCATGACATATAGGAGTGGGCTATTAGTCTTAACAAAAGCGTCTCATGGATAGAAAATTATATGACTAGCACAAAACCCTTTACCACCCAAATTCCACCAAAATGTGAGGATCGCCCTTAGATTAGTAGGAATTAAAGCATTCATCTTTAATGCTTAGAGTGTGAACCGGTAGTATATTAGATTCTAGAACTTGTTTTGTGATGCATTCGAGATCGCATGAGTGAGGCTACACTTGTGTAGTTAGGAATAACTAAATGATAAGAGGCATTAGGATAACCCTTGTTTGACACCGTAATATAATTACTTCTTCCACATCGGTTGAGTAATTCCCACACCCTTTGCGTTGTACTCATCTTTAGTACACGATACCCCTAGTTAACCCCTCGAGCCTATCCTTTTCGCGGTTCTCGTGATATTTCGGTTTTGAATATCAATGAAGAGCATTGTTTACACCCCACCCCAAATATACACCCAAATCGCCTTAGCCTACCCCTTAAGCACTTACTTTTAGTGAAAATGTTTGTTATCACCCCAAACCCTTAGTTCAATTATCTAGTTGCTTGCATAAGTTGCTAAGTCGAGTCATATCCTTTGTATACAGATTTTGGGACGATTGGGATTCATGGGAAAAGTTAAAGTTTATGAAATGACGGAAGGAACGTTAAATTCAAATTCCCTTTGTTTGCATAATAATGTACCCCAAGTGTTTGATCTTTTCAAATCGGGTCAAATTAGTGTTAGAATAATAAAACTCAAGTGTAGGGATATGCCTATAAATCCTAGTATTTTGATGTTATCGTAGAGGATGGTAAAGTAAAAGTGTATGAAAAAAAAAAAAAAAAAAAAAAAAAAAAAAAAAAAAAAAAGAGAAAAAGAAAAAATAAAGTGCAAAAAAAAAAAAAAAAAAAACCATACTGCTACCATCCTACATCTATCTTTAAATTTATGTTTGTTTATTTCGATTACCTAGAGTTTTAGAGTGTCGAGTCTTGGCTTAGCAACGCCATTCTTCGTATGCATTTAACATAGAGATTTTTGACTTACCACCACTAAATAGCCTATCCCACCAAAACCCTTATTTCCCTACCGTAAGCCTAACATTACAACCCTTTAAAGACCTCTTTGATAGTCTTTCCTAGGTGCTTACGCCAAAGCGATCGAGGTTTGATCTATTCTCAAGCCTATGGTAATCTATGTACTAGGACCGGTTAATGAGTGTTTATCTTCCATTTCCAATTTTGTTATATTTCATATATACACCCGAGAGAGATGAGTATCCAAACACCCCATGTGAGGTGCTAGTATGTAATTCCGTGCTTGTTATGACTTTGCGGGCTTATATGTGTTGTGGACCGTTTTGAATTAATGCCTCATGACCCCTAACTTATAAATTAATTGGCTAAAGCACATTTGCTTGAGGACAAGCAAATAACAAGTGTAGGGATATTTGATAAGGTTTTAAAGGTACCATTTTGAGGGTCGTTTAAGTCCTTATTTGATCACTTTGTATCCGTTATTGCTTAATATCGCTCCTATTCACTTTTAGGTCTCTTGAAGGCAAAATGGAATGACACTTATTTGGACGAAAAGCGCGAATATATGAAGAAAATGGCCAAAGTCAAAATCGAGACACTCACTGCTTTCGAAATTAGAAGGCGACGCGTCGGTGCTAATGGCGACGCCGTCCCAAAATTATTGTGACGGTCCGTAACCCAAAACTCGATTTTCAAGTGACGACGTCTAGTTGTAAAAGAGTAGGCCGTCGCTACTCGACGGCCTAGATGCAATCCAGACGACGCCGAAGTCGAAGAGGACGGCCACGGACTTAAGGTGGCGCCGCCGCAAGGTTAACGTGGTCGAGACGAAACCCCAATGACGGCGACACGGCGGCCACAAAACATAAGGTGACGCCGTCGCAATTGTAATCTTATATATAGAATCCGAATTTTTCGGTCTTTATGTGGAGAGTCTTTGGAGTAAAACCTAAAACCGAACCTAAGGTGTCTTATACAAGATTTTAGGGTTTTAAACCTATCTTACATCAAGATAAGTCTTTACTTCATTAATTCAATTATGTCTTTGATTGTTTGTGTGTATGCTTGCATGTTCTCCATGTCCCGCTAATTTATTTATGTGTTTGCTTAGGAAGTATGAAACTTAATTATTGAATATTGATTGGTTGTTTCTTATCTTAGTTGATTAATGATCTAGTAATGCGATAGGTCATTCGTTGTGTACTTAATGCTTGATTCATCTTTGTGAACCTTAGAATATAATTACCCGAGTAGTTGTAGGCTAAACCATCCAAAGAGCGCCTTAGAGTAGGAGTTTATCATCCTAGTGGGTTTGTAGACGAGACCCTTTGGTAAGTTCAAAGAGTTGGGAGAAACGATACCCTACAACTTTAGACACACAACGCAACTAGGAATAAGGACGTGACAATTCAACCACCAATAGGAGATAATTAAGGAGTAATACAAACTAAGTAAACACATCTTTAAACTATCATACGAGCACACATTAATTAGACATAGACTCCCACAACCTTAGTTTAGATAATTAGATAATAGTAGAGTAATCGCTAGAAATACCAACCCCCCAAATCCAATACCCGAGATTCGTACCTTTCCATTTCATAAAACATAAAAAGATAAAAAATAATCTTCCTCAACCTTAACCTTAGCGTAGTAACTCCTTACTAGCATTCCTATTCCCCTAGAGAACGATATCAATACCCGTGGCTTACCCTAATTACTACACTACAACGATTAGGTTCACTGCCTAGGGTGTTATAAAACTTGCTCGAAGAAAAGGAAGTTTCCTTGACCCCGAACGACGCGTGTAGCGTTATCATCCGCTCCTTGTGTTGAATGACCATAGTATGTAATATGATACATGTATACACAATATCTTGGAGATCCTGTTTATACAGCCCTCGAGCCGGAACTTTAAACATTTTCCACATCTTCTTCAACACACCAAAAGCTCGTTCCACATCTTTCCTTGCTGCTTCGTGCTTCCTCTTGTACAATATTCTTTTATTATCACCTGTGGGAGGATTTGAAATGGACTTAATAAGAACGGACCATTGTCGATATATCCCGTAAGTAAGATAATATCCCTTTTTATAAGGTACATCGTTAACCTCGAATTCAAGGTTCGGTGCTCTCCCAGATTTGATATCTGTTGGGTTCAGTAAATACCCAAACCCCTTAATCTAGGATTTGAATAGAAAATAGCCCAAGCGTTTAATCCGTTAACACTAACAGGTCACTGAGTGCATAGTCTCTCGATGAGTCATCTTCAAGATACTCGTGTGAGGCGAAGAAGAAGTCTCTCCACCGATGGCGGAACTTAAAGGGTGAAGACCGAGTCAAGAAGAAGATGATGGATTCGGTGGTGATGACAATAACTCATCGAATCCCTAAGACTCTCTCCAACTACTTACATCAAGACAAACCAAGTAGAAGATCAAGGATGTAAAGATCAAGAAAGAGCGGGACAAGGCGGAAAAGGTTGAATCGAGATAAGACGAAGTCCTTATCAACCAAAGTCAACTTTCACCTCGAATGGCAAAGATCGTGCTCTGTCATCAATGAATTTAGGAAAGTAGTCTTGTCTCTTACCTAGAATAGTCTTTAGAATGTGAGACAAAATACATCGATATTTTGTCTTCAGATGATGTCGGTTGTCACTTAGAAAGAGTCAAACATCATACATGTATAAATAGCATAAGAGATGGAGTGAAAAGGTTAAGCTTGTGAATTGTAAAACACACATACACGCAACCATCTTTTCACTCCTCCAAATACAACTTAGTTCCGAGATAGCTCGGTGAGCTCAAGAGTTGTGCTCGACTTAGCCCGAGCTTAGAGGAGTCACTCAACTTTGTCATTTCAATCCCAAGTACTATTCGCAAGTACTTGGGTAACGATTCTTTGTTGATTTATTTCTAATAAGAATATGATGTTGAAAATTACTTAGTGTGCTTTTCTTATGTTAATTTCAGTCATAGTTCACTATTAACTTGTTTTATATACTTAAACTGTTTTAAACGATAGTGAACGGGGAACAACAATATCATTGAAATGGGGGAACGATGTAAAACGTTTACGTCGTTATTCATCCCGGGGACACTAAAGAACGCATGCCAAATCCATAAATCTTGGGAGACGACCGCTTCCAATAAAATGAATGGACGTGGCCCGTAATCACTCCTAGCATATTGGCCTCTCAAACTATTTGGGCAATTCTCCCACTCCCAACTTGTACAATCAATGCTTCCCATCATCCCAGGAAACCCATGCTTATGCTCGTGATGATCATATAATCTTTCAAGGTCAGAATATGTGGGCTTTCGCAAAAACTCAGCACCACATAAATCCATGATTGCCTTGCAAAACTTACGGAGACATTCACAGGATGTTGTTGCAGCCACTTGCAAATTCTCGTCAAGAGAATCAGGAACGGCCGCGTACCCCAATTGACGAATTGTCGCAGTACACTTTACCAATGGGCTAATACCAGGTATGCCCCTAGCATCAAGAGTTTGTTGAAAATAAGAAGAATAATCGGTTACCTCTCGAACAATTCGTATGAATAGTTCTCGGCTCATTCGGAACCGCCGACAGAATGTTCTTCCGTCATATTGCGGGTTTTCAGAGAAGTATGCCGTCACTAAACGATTATGAGCACCCTCATGATCCCTACGTATGTACTTTCGTCGATCTTTTGGTTGTGACGCATTGCACGCGTTCCAAGCAAACTCCGTAAACTCACTCATAACTTCTTCATCATCGTCGGAAGACGAAAGAATCAAAAAATAGCTCGTAAGACATAATTAAGAGAATGTGTTTGAAGGTATTGATAAAAATGTTGTTTGAAATTGTGTGTTTAGAAATGTGTTTGAGGTTGGTATTTATAGAGTTGTAAAGTGGTGAATTTTTTTATTTTATTTTTATTTATTTTTTTAATATCAAATGGATACTTTTTTTGGATTTGTGTGTGTAATAATCGGTCAAATTTTGACCCTTCTCTCCAAAACCTCAACCGACGACCGATGGTGACCTTTTGGCCACAGTGGTGACGACCGAGCAAAATATCGGTCGACGATCCCAAGGACCGATCGACTGTGCTTAGCTTTATATGTAGACTTAAGGGTTTGTTTAAAAGTTAAAAACATACAATAAGAAGTATATCTAATTGGTTGAAAGCAATTAAATTTAATGGCGGATAATTACAAATCATTTACACATGTCAGAATTTGTTAAACATAACTCTATGTTTACCTCTGGACCAATAAACATTAAAATGAGATTATAAACTTATTAAATTTTCGATAAACTCATAAGTCCACAAAATAAAGTGTCATTTGTTTTTTCAGAGCTTTTACCTTTTCATCTGCAAACCATGTCTGCAGAAGAAGAGGTAGATCTAAAGTCTTCATCTGCATGGATAAAAAGCGTTTATTTTTGTGTTATTGAAGTACTTCTTTTATTTTCTATTTTTTTTTTCTTTTTTTGCGCTATAAATCCTTTTGTAATATGGTTCAGATGGGATAATCGTAAAAAAAAAATTAAGAAAACGTAAAATAACAGACAAAAATGTAAAAAAATGAACGAAAACATAAAAAAACGGACGAAAAAAATACAAAAATGTAAGAAAACGGATTAAAACGTAAAAAAGACGAAAACGAAAAAAAATGGACGAAACCGTAAAAAATGGGTGAAAACGTAAATAAAAAGACCGAAATGTAAAAGAGATGCAAGATATTGAGAAAAAGATGTAAGGTTTGTGAAAGAAGAGGTAAGGAGTGAAAGAAGAGGTAAGAAGTGAAAGATAATGTCTGAAATTTAGAAGAGGAAAGAAGTGAAAAGAAACATTTATGTCTGCAAAAAAACAAACAAGAAACATTTGCCCTCCTGCAAACAAAAGAAGTGAAAAGAGGAAAAAAATACTTATTGAGAAAAAACAAACGACACCTAAACTTAAAAAAACACCCGTTAAATTGAAACCGAAACTTAAAAGATAACAAAAGAATTAACAAATTGTAATTCTCCCGTTAAAGAGTAGATATTTTTTAGACAAAAATAGCAATATATTAAAGTAAATTGTTGTGTTTTATTCTCACAAGGATCTGTTTTGATTTTAGGTAGCGAAAATTACCTAGGAGGCATCTGCACGGACCATTTGTCCTGCAGAGGTCCTATTTTTTCCTAATATTCAAAAAGGCCTCTCATTTCGCTTCAAATTGGCAGAGAAGTCATTATAGGACACGTGTCAACACCCCATTTAATAGAACTGAATTTTTTAAAAAAAGTACTTCGCCTCAAATTTGAAGAGAAATCTTACACAACGGGCCCCCACCACCATTAACCTGAAAAATAAAAAAAAAAAAGTACATCACAACAAATTTGATGAGAAATCTTAAACAACGGGCCCCACCACCATCTTTTATCTGACAAAGTAACATATTCCATTAGTCTCAAAATGATTATCTTTTGAATTCATACAATGTTTCTTCATTGTCTAGCAAAGATGCATGCCTTATTTTGATCACATAATACTATACACGAAATATGACATGAATAGAGACTACTCAGGTACCTTATAGAGATAAAGATGTGACTAGTATACAAGAAATATGACATTAGTTTGACTTGTTAGGAAATAAAATATTTTTATCACATAATATTATACATGAAATATGACACATGTTAATTACTTTTTGCAAACACACATGGTAATATTACACTATATATAACACATCCACGAAATTGAATGTATATACATCTTCACAATACTTACAAAAAGAAAATGGCCTTGAATTTACATAAATTCAAATGTATGTTACATTACGGTGAAATAAAGCGCGGTGTCATTATGGATCATGATATAACCTATTCAGGGTTAGTTGAAATGGCGGTGAATAAGTTTAAATTGAAGCAAAATGCCTTAGTAAATTTAAATGTGAAAGTCCCTTCAGCTAACTTTCGACTCGATGTTACAGATGACAACGAGGTAAACTTTTTTGTTCAGTGTGCTTTAGAGTCTCCTGCTGAACTTGTACACTTGTATGTTTCTCAATCTCAAATAATGGAAGTGACAATTCAAGTTTTCTTTAATAAAGAACTTGAATAATACACCTGCTCATATTTCTTTAATAAAGTCTTGACAATCAATTTAAAACATTGTATCTTATTCATATTATTTTGTGGAATATTTCACACACTTTGGCACACAATATTACATTCTTGTTAACTCTATTTGTTGGTAATGAAATTAAAAAATGACATATTCTATTAATAATTATTAAAAGTTCAATAAGATTTGTAGTGTCTTACGTTAAAAATAAGCATGCATCTTTCTAGACAATGAAGAAACATTGTATGAATTCAAAAGATAATCATTTGGACTAATGGAATATATTCTTTGTCGGATAAAAGATGGTGGTGGGGCAGTTGTGTAATATTTCTCCTCAAATTTCTGTGATGTACTTTTTATTTTTTCTTTTTCGGTTAATGGTGGTGGCGTCGTTGTAAGATTTCTTCAAATTGGCGCAAGATTTTTATTTTATTTTAAATGGGGTGTTGATCGTGTCTATAACGACTTCTCCGCCAATTTAAAGCGAAATGGCGCCTTTTGGATAATGGGAAAAAATAGGACCTCTGCAGGACAAGTGGTCCGTGCGGAGGCCTCCTAGGTAATTTTCGCTTTTAGGTATGTTATGCCATACAGTTTTTTGAGTTTTTATTACACATAGTTGTGTTTTCATGTTTACCATATGAAGTATGAAAGAGCACCAAAAGAAGACAAGCCTAATCCATCCTGAGACACAAACTGCATTCACTATCCACACATGTCATATCCCTTCATCAAATAAATAAAATAAAAATAAAGAAGCTGCCATGAAGAAGATATAGCAAACTAGCTTCTTTCTAAAGAGCACAAAAATGGCAGTTTCATCTCTTTCATTCTCATCTGCTACATTAGCCAATAAGGTAACTTTTCTAACTATTTTAACCTTTATACAAACTGTCTCAAGTCTTTGCCTCGCTTACATTGTAAGTTCGATCAAAGGATTTACCATTTCGATTAGAAAGTTGGTCACTTAATGTTGTATTGACTTTGCAGTTGAATCTGCCGATAAAGCCTTCTACTATTACATGTTCTTGGCCAACCATCATCTCATCAACAAAAGATTCATCTCTTGATGAAGAAAGTAAGCTTACTTTCAGAGTATTATCCTATTTATATTTAGCTAGCTTTGACACTCAAACCCAAAACCTTATTGAATGAACCGACACCTCTATGCTTGATGCAGTTTTATTTTACTATCAAGGTTTTCAACTTCTTTGATCCAAGTAGCTATAGAGTTAAATGCAAACGTCCTTTCTTACGGTCTATAAGAAGTTTTATGATTTTGCGGCTACTAAACGAGAACCCAAAAGTTATGTTTCTCTCAATTTAAACAAGAAACCTTGTATGAAACAGGATTGGAAAATTGCAAGAGAAGGTCACTTCTTATAGGACTTGGAGCTTCAAGCTTACTGCCTACAAAAATTCTTTTGGCTCAAGGTATACTAATCAGTTTCTAAACGATTATTTCATGTATCCTTATGCTAGTTTTTAAACTATTATGCATGTTCAATCTCATACTTCTAAATTGTCTTAATTAATAAGAGTAATCATAACCATATCATACAGTTTTCAGGGTGGCCTTGTTAATATTCTAAAGCTCTTGCATTGTTAATGTACACAGAAAAACCACCTAACTATGATGAATTTGTAGACGTCAAAGACGGTTATTCATATTATTATCCCTCAGATTGGAGGGTAAGCTGCATCCGAAGCCACCAAATTTGATCCATTTTGACTCAAAAGTTTGCTCACGCATAATTTGTTTTTCCAGGAATTTGATTTCAGAGGACATGATTCTGCATTTAAGGATCGGTACTTGCAATTACAAAATGTAAGACTTAGCTTCATACCGACCAGTAAAACAGATATCCGTGATATGGGTCCAATAGAGAAGGTAAAAAACACGTGGCTCTTTAGCTAAACAACTTTTCCTAGTTTTATTCGAGTTCTAAAGCACCCAGTTTCATTTTGTAGGTTGTAGCCCACTTGGTGAAACATGTGTACTCGACACCGACTCAGGTCCCAGATGTGTTTGATATGCAAGAGGTCTGAATCCTTAATATCTTGCCCAATCATATTTTATGAATCCCTAAACAAGGTTTCTTTAATCTTTGACAAACGCTTGTTTAATGGTTATACATTGCAGAGGACTACGGATGGTAAAACCTACTACACATTTGAGTATACATTAACCTCACCAAACTTCGGCCGAGCAGCTTTCGCAACCATAGCTGTTGGAAATGGTAAGACAGTATCATATAAGCTAAAATCGGCAAAATGGGTGGGTCGGGTAACACGTAACAACGGACTCGGGTATTTTGATGCCAGTTGGGTCGACCCATTCCCCTTTTACCTAAAATTCTCGATTTGCCCCATTCAAATAATAGGTATGAACAGCCACCTTTACAGAATACCAACATTAATTTATGTGGATTTGAACTCCTGAAACAGGGAGATACTACACACTAATTGTTGGAGCAAATGAGCGAAGATGGAGAAGAGTAAGAAACCAGCTTAAAGTGGTAGCAGACTCATTCAAGGTGCTCGACATCTAATAGCAGGGATATCATCTGTATATTTGGTTTTCATAAGTACAATGTAAAAAGCAATAGTACTCTTAAGCCGCATGCTTTATTGATCACATGCCATTTTGAAAGTTGTAGCAGCAAACGTAACGAGTAAATGATGAGCAAAAGAGTCTATAATGAATCTAAACCTCTTTATATACAAAAGGATTACAATAAATACGTTTACTCAATCCCTTCTTAAGCCTCGTAAACATCCACAAAATTTAAAAGGATATACAAATGTACAACAGTCAGATTATAAAGAGAAACACACGACTGGTATTGAAAAGAATAAGAAAAAGAAGGCAAACAAACACCTGAAAACTAATTCTATGATCAACAAATCAATATATTATGGAAACTCGGCAAAGCCTCTAACCTGTAAATGCCGTGCCTCCAAAAGAATATGCAATCTGACTTCCGAACCGAAATCTACAACCCTAAGCCTGAATTGCCCAGACCGTAAAGGCTACATCCACCACCATCACGCCATGTGTCACCACCCATAAGCTTGTTCAGAACTGCAGATGGCTGACATTATGAGTCAGTTTAACAATGTGCATGCATATCCATTTGTCTATATTAGTCTATGCTGACGCTTCCCAAAGTGAGGTTGCATTAACCGCACATACAAACCATTCTTTCCCATTAAAGAATCGTGGGACCCTTCCTCAACGATCTTACCCCCGTTAAGAACAACAATGTTATCAACATGCCTCATCATAGCAGCTCTATGAGCTATAAGAATGGTTGTTTTGTTTCCCATGACTAAAGTATCGAGAGCCTCTTGAACCACCCGACTTGACTCAGACTCAATCGATGAACTAGCCTCGTCCAATAGTAAAATAGGTGCATTCTTCAACACAACTCGAGCAATTGCAATCCTCTGCTTCTGGCCAGGTGTTAAATCCACGCCCCTCATTCCCACGTGAGTATCATAACCATGAGGTAAGTTGCTGATGAAATGGTGAGCATTTGCTATTCTTGCAGCTTCTTTGATCTCAGCCTCGCTGGCGTTGTGCCTTGCATATATGATATTTTCCCGAATCGTGGTTGAAAAGATTATGGGTTCTTGTTGAACAAGACCAAGATGATTTCTCAACCATCTCAAATTAAATTGCTTTAAGTCTCGTCCATCTAGCATCACCTGACCAGCAACTGGATCATAAAATCTTTCTATCAACGAAATTATAGTGCTTTTCCCAGAACCCGAAACCCCGACAACCGCCACTGTTTGACCACCAGTGACTTTGAGACTGAAATTGCTCAGAACCAAAATCTCGGGGCGAGTTGGATAAGCAAAGTCAACATTTTTCAACTCGATGCTTCCATAAACATTTGGAGGCTTCAAAGCAGAAGGATCATCTGGCTCAATCTTGGGTACTCTATCTATTATCTCAAAAACTGATATTAAAGACTTTCTTCTTTTGAGAATATATGGAGCCAGACCGAAAGGCTCCACAAGAGCAAAGGTTGCAAAAGAGAAGACCATGTACTCTTTGAGAGCAGTTGGGAGATCTATATAATTGTTCTTAACGCAGAGGGCAGTGTACCATAAGAGAATGGCATTACAGGCAAAAAGAAGAAACTGTGAAAAACCAAAGGCAAAACCAATAGCCACGCCATGAAAGAAGCTTTGATAGAATATCTTGCTTAATTGCAATCTGTAAAGCTCCATAACTTTGTTACCAGCACAGAATGCAACAACAGTGTATATATTTCTAACCGCATCCTCAAGAACCAAAGATGCTTTTCTGTGCATCTCCTGTATCCCCTTTGAAAATCCAGCTAACCAAAGTTTCTGCATATTTGAAATCAACAAGTAGAATATTAGATGATAATTCTTGATGTTTTATAACTTTGAAAAGACATAGTAACAAAGATTACCTGAGCAATGGCAGAAAGAGTCAGAACTGGCAATGTGGCTATAGCCACAAGAGCCAAACGCCAATGTAGAATCACTCCTATTGCAATTGCTACTAAAACAGCTGCACAATCTTGAATAAGTATAGAAAGTCGGTTGCTGAAAGCTGCTCTCACAAATGTTGCATCATTTGCTAATCGCATGGACAATGTATCAGCACTGTTCTCTTCATCATCAAACCATCCAACTTCATTCCGAAGCATTGCTGTAAAATACAAATTTGATTACACTGATCCATATAGCGAAAGAAAAGAGAAAGCATTGCTGTCAATTTGGGTTGTATTTGACCTCTGCTGGGTCAAAAAGGTAAGAAATTAGCTTAATAGAAAAAGGTCCAAACAGGTGAAAGTCGCCCACAGTTTATTTCAGTGCATAAAACAGCCTATACATTATTTCTTCTACAAATATGGATATTCCAGAATAAGAAAATTAAATAATTTGGTAAAATGTATTTCTGGTTTACCAGACCCAAAAGCGTACGAGGCCCGATTTAACAAGTACCAAAATTACACGTTTGGTATCTAAGAACATTGTTTACAAGAAGTTTACTAACCAGAAAACATCATTCTTCGAACTCGTTCAGTCATCTTCTCTCCCATTATACCGAAGTAAAAGTGCTGCAAAAAGTTTGCAACTACAGTCACAACACCCATGCAGGCAATAATCAAGCACCATTTGTCTACTTCATCACGTATGTGGTGGTGTCTGTCAATTTCATTTCTATAGTACGCTGTCACTATTAATGCAATAACATAAGCAAGAAGAGGGTTAAAAGAACCAAATATTGCAGCACCCGTACTTCCTAAAACAGCATACAACCATTCAGCTAAACTCAACTCTATAAGTCTCCAAATTGATGGTTCTTTCTTATGTTGTTTTTCTTTTACCGGTTGAACCCTGATTGGCTTTTCAGTAAGTTGGGAATTAGGTCGACTAAAGGTTTGTGAATGTGAACGTTCACTTTGTGGATCAGATGTTAACAAGGGTGAAATAGGTGATTCGGGATTAGAGCCGTTAGATGTTTGTCTACGAATAGCATGAACATCAAGCTTCGGTAACTCGGGTAGTCTTCTTTCGAAACTGTCTTGTCTTTTTATTGTGGGTTCTTTGTTTGTTCCATCTAATGAATACCCGTTTTCTTTTTCAGTTGGGATCGGATTTTTTGGCGATTCATATGACCCGTAAGCAGAATCTTGAGGGCGAATTGCGTGTACGTTAGAAGCTCGTTGAAGTGATGGTGATTTGGCAAATTTAGGAGATGTTGGTTCTGAAGAATCTTTTTCTATCTGTAAAGCTGCAGTTTCATTGTAGGTTCTCGTAGGCATCCTACAACAATAAATAGGTATCAGAACAGAAGCATCCATAAATACTCACAAAAGTGCAAAACTTATAACCGGAAACTAAAGATGTTGGTTATATTTTATCGCCGACGTGTCAAAATGGGTGAGATACAACAATCCAAAATAGAGTTATAAAGAAAGGTCAAATGGATCGAACATGAAGTGTATTTTCCAATGCAATAAATATAGAACGGATTAACCAAAAAAGTTGATAAAAAAGAGTGTTTTAAAAACTGTACCTGGAATCATTGTTTGACCCATTAACAGACCTTCCCATTTTACCAACTTTACCAAAAATAAACAATCACGAAAAAGAATACTTGTAATCGAAGTCTACCTTCTTGGAAGTTTGGCTGCTTCTTCACATCTAAGAAGTTCTGCGTATAATCCATCCGAGGCTATTAATTCATCGTGTGTCCCGATCTGCATTAACTGACCATCCTCCATCACAGGAATAAAATCAGCATTTTTTATTAAAGAAAGCCGACGAGCAATAATGATAGTTGACCGTCCTAATATCAAGAGATCCAAAGTCTCCTGAACAGATCTTTCAGCTTCAAAGTCTAGTCCACCTGTCACCTCATCAAGAAGAAGAATAGACGGGTTCGAAAGCACTGCCCTTGCAACATATAGCCTTATTTTTTGTTCTTCTATTAATGATAAACCAGCTCTACCTATCTGAAAGTAAAAAAAAGAAAGTTCCTTTGATTTAGGTTGGAAATCATAAATAAATAAATAAAAGAGAACCACCATCACAGCCTTATAATTCTACCTGTGTGTCATATCCTTTCTCAAGTGAGGTAATAAATGTATGTGCATGAGCGATTTTTGCTGCATCTTCAATTTGAAGTGCAGTGGCATCTCTGCCATAAGCAATATTGTCTCTTATACTCAAGCTTAACAAAGCAGGTTCTGAGTCACTAAGCCAATTTGGCTTCTTAGCCATTCCAATTTCAGATTTTTGATATTCTCCCCATCCAAAAGAACTTCGCCTGAATGACAAAAAATAAAAAAGTCATGGCTGTAATTTCATGATATACACAAACAGATTAAGATCATTAATAGTTTCCAAAAAGATGAAGCAGTTTAATACCTAAAGTAGGATCATAGAAGCGTTCCATAAGTGGTATAATACTACTTTTACCAGAGCCATTTCTTCCAACAAGTGCAACAGTTTTTTTGGCTGGAACAGTTAGGTAAAATCCACTTAAAATAGGAATTTCAGGACGAGACAAGTAACTGAAATACACGTTTCGAAATTCGATGTTTCCTTGTACATTAGCAAGAGTGTTTCCATCATGATCAACGGTTGAGGATGAACGACTAATCATCTCGAAAAGTCGATATGCAGCAATTCTCCCTTGCTCAAACGAATAGAAGTTGGTCGCAGCTTGATTGAGTCCCCTTTGAAAAAAATGGCATTCACAGATATTTTAGTATTTATGTATTATGTACGAGAGGAGAGAATTAGAAGCGAAAAAATGGCATTCATTAATATATACTTGGGTCAAAAGGAAAGCAAGATACGTACAGGCCACTTAGAATGACAGCAAACAGGGCGGTCACAATTTCTCCACCATGAGCTTTTCTATGTGTAACCAAAAACCTTCCAACATAAAGTTGCAAGGCACAAGAGCAAATTGCAAGCCCATATGTGAATCCAAGCCCAAGTCCTTGCACAAGACTTATTAATATGCCATATCTCAATGTAGCTTGTAATGAAGCTGCATAAGAATATTTTGCTAATGTTTCATTTGTAAAAGCATATAAGGTCCTAACAAAGGAAACTGCCTGCAAAATGAAAAGTAATACTACATTAGCATAATTCATCAAGTTTCTTATTCAAATAATATGGTAGTCTGTTCACTGTTGTAACTGTAACTTATTAAACGAAGAAGGGGTTAGGAGTATGCTTTCACTATTTAGCTCCCATAGTTCCCTACTTCCCTACAATATTCCTTGACATTAAAAGTATCGCGCCATTCAAAAGAAATCTCTCATTCAGCAGACTCAATATAAGATGATTTTTCAATTGCCGCTCATTTGGGACAGAGCCTATATTCATACAGTCTGACAAACAACCCATCATGAATGAAAACCAAATTAGACTAGATGGGCCAGAGCCATTTTCAGATGGGCCGTACCCAGAAGGTTATGAACTTATGATCTAGTTGCTTTCTCTCTAAGCTATGTAATTAGTCACATAGATAACACATCCTTATGTATAACATACAATTAAAATACAACGCCCTATCAGGTTTTATAACACCACAAACAAACTATAGACTTAATTAAACAGCACAAACAGGCTATAGCTACTACCACCTCTATGGTATTCACTTTATCAAAGGGGAAAAGGTAACAAGGTAAATAAAGTAACCTGTTCAGCAACACTTGCTGCTTCAGCATATGCATCTTGGATACTCTCAGCAAGCCTGTGCAGAAATATATTTGATATTCCTCCTGCAGCAACAATAAAGGGTCCAGTGGCTAAAGTGATAAGGGCAATTTGCCAACAGTTGATGAAGGCAATTGCAAGGCCACTGAAGAATGTAGCCATGTTATGAATATAGTTTCCAACCTGCAATATTAAAAATAATCAGATATATCAAATAACTACATGCTTGATTACCACAAGCAAATATCAGTGGACCTACCTTTTCACTAAGAGCAGACTGGATAAGTAATACATCACTCAATACTTGGCTCACAATGTCTCCGTTATTCCCATAAGTGTCGAAAAAACTCATATCTTGATTTAGTAGTACTTGTACATATCTTGACCTGATAACGGCAGTCTGTCTTTCTCCGGTAAGAATCCAACATGACACCTCTGAATGCAAAAAAAAATAGAAATCACAGCTGATATAAGAAATTATCTACGTGAAAGTATAAGGGAAATGCAACTATTTTATCATACTATTTACCTATCCAGCCAGCAGCAAAAACACCACCAGCAATATAGAGAAGGATGAGAGCAAGCTGCAGAAATCATGATCAAAATGTCACTTGATGGAGAAAAAAATCAATGCTTAAGAGGTAACATCAGTGCAATATGAAATCATAAAAGGTCATTACAACTTTATATACTATCTAAGTATCAAACTAGCTTATCCAAAGACACTCTGAAGCATATCTAGACTCGGTTTAAATGCTATATCTTAGATTATGTGTGTATGGTGGTAAAACTTCATTCTTTAGCTTATGTTTCATAACCTCACAAAACGAGAATTTTATAATTATTTCACGGAAATTCTAGAGAGAAGTTATTATCGTTGTCAGCTTAAGCCTTTAGCAACGAAAAAGCTTTGCGAATTTAACTCTCTGCACAAATCATGCATCTATATTATCAATAGTCAATAAAAGAATGAAAGCATGGATTTAAAAGGACACTTGATATAAGATAGCTCCTGGTAGTCTAAGGTAAAAGAATAATAGAGTGTAATGCTTCCACCGTTCAATACTTTATACCCACTCCTTCATGGTAAATAAGATTGGCTACAGTGAAGGGTACACAAAGATAAAAAAAAAAATGCCACAAACCACAAAATGGTTGGATGCCACGAAAAAAAAATGATCGGCAGATAGATGATTCGCATGATTGCAGTGGTCTTGGACTGTCGTCCAAATTTCAGAAAATCCCAGTTCTATACATGCTATAGTTCCAACTGGGGTCTTCATACAAGTTCATTTATATTTCAGTTGAAATAACACTATCTATAAACTGATAATGCACGTCACTGTCCATTACAAAAGACTAATATCTATCTATTATCTGTGACACCGAGAAAATGCAAAGGCTAGCTACCAGTCCTAACAACACATGCCCAGGTCATTTAAATACTCAGCAGCTGTGTGAAACATGTAAGGCACCCATTCAAGGTGATCCTCCATTCATATTCCCGCACTAACTAGAAAACTTTTATTTACGGTATTCGCAACAGCTGTGCTTAATGAGGAAACTATTTTGCAGATAAACACATTTTCAGGCGCAATGTTTCATTCTGAGACCATGCAGACAGATGCCTAGTAATGTCCATTGCAAGCAATTTGCTTGATGATAAAGGCCAAGCAACACAGGTCGCTTTAATCACCCTCAGAAAAAAGAGGCCAGTCTTCTTTTTAAGCTTGGGCATACCACTAAAATATATCTAAAATCCTTAAAATCATTTTATCAGTTCAACACATCCTTATGCCAAATATTCTAAAGTGGACAACAACCTTATCCAAATTACAGTTAGCACCAGCAGACAGATATCTGTGCATGGTCTTAACCTGGTTGCAACTATGGCTTAGTCAAACGGTTAACCCCATCTTCAACACATACTAAAAGGAATAGATGTGTATAAAAAGGACAATAGTAGATAACAGTTAGCACGATAGATGCTACCACAGCAGTCTCAAGTCTCAACTTCAAACCTAACTCACATTAAAACCATATTAGTAGGCATAAGAGTACAAAGTGAACATCATGTGGCATAAGGATACTATTACCATGAGCTAGATATTAGCCAAGGGATATCAGGTCACACTTATCTACATTAACGAACCTTACTAGAACTTCCATGTTTCTTTCTTATTAGAAACGCCGATTATACATTAAATATCAATAGGGACAACGAATCGTAAGGCAGCCTAAACGCCTTCTACCAGGAATTCCATATTGTAGGCCTTTGAAAGACTGAAGTCTTAACTTCCAAATGCAACATCGGCTACTTAATTCCACCTAATGTCACAATAATATTACTAGCAATTAGTGCCCCATATAACTTCAGCCGAATCCCATGAACTTACCGTGCCTTACATATCTTACAAAACTGCTTATTTGAGGGTTGCCAAGGAAGGGTCGGAAACAGTCACGGGATTCCCCGGTTAGTCCGCGTACTGCGTACATCTATGTCAAAGACTCGCCCTACCCGGGTAACCTGACAGGGAAAACCTCATCCGTTTAAGCGTTTAATAAGCAGCAGAAGCAGTTTGAATAACACAAAACTGCTTCTGCTTAAAAATAAGCAGCTAAAAAGAAAAAATAAGCAATCCCAAAAAGCTCTAGAAAATATACGCCTTTCAATGAGTAATTTAACCAGCAATAGCATCGAAGTCTAAAGAACAACCTATTCACAACACCATTAAGGATCCATGTTCAAGTTACCCGGGGAACTCAAGCCTTTTTGTCGCTAATTGGCATCACTAGTTACTGAATAACTAAGCTACAGTTCCACTATAAACATCATATATAATTACAAAATAACTTACTAAAAATAGCTCAAAATATCAACACTTACATCTTTAAACTTATCAAATAGCACCTTTTCATTGTCACAACCACCGATTAATCACAAGACCGTTGCCTTATAAAACCAAATAGTAGCAACGAATACTAAACTACAACCTTGGTAGTAATTCCCTATAGTCTTTCACAATACATAAATGACATCACTAGTTACTCAACTTCTTAGCTACACCAAACATAATCACAACATAACTTACTAAAAATAGCTTCAAAAAACAAAACCTTACATCTTTAAACTTTTAAAAAAAAAGCACATCTTCATCTTACGACATAGAGCAAATTTTGTAAAAAACCTCAATTTTTTTCTTAAAACCACCCGGTCTCAAATAAAAATATGTTTCTCGTCTTGCTTAGGAGGTGTTTGTTTAAGCTTATTTGTGGGCTTACAAGCTTATGTGATTTCGGCTTATATTTCATAAGTTCGAATTTCCAGCTTATTTTGAGACTTATGGGTCATATAAGCTTACAATGATATAGTAAGCTTATATAATAAGCTCATAGGTCTCAAAATAAGCTACAAAATTTGAGCTTATGAAAAATAAGCCGAATTTACACAAGCTCATAAGCCCACAAAATAAGCTTAAACCAACACCCCCTTGAGTTTTTCCAAAAAGCACCTGGTCTAAATTTATCCCTGATCACTACATACTAAAATTATTCGCTACATTTCTACTAACACCATCAAAAACAATAACAAAACAAAACCTTACATCTATAAAAAAACTACGTTTCTCGCCTTGTTTAGTTTATCCTAAACGCACCCAGAGGCAGAGACAGGAGGAGGCAGGGTGGGCGCGAAAAAAATTGTAGTGTAAATTTTTTTAAATATCTGACTATTTTCGTAATTCGCCCCCCTAACAAACCGATTTGCAGCGTACTTTCTAAAAATGATCAAAGTTTGCCTCCTTGACCATAACTTTCTGTCCGCCCCTAATTCTCGCCTTGTTTAGTTTATCCTAAACGCACCTAGTCTATTTTTATCCCAATTCCGTCCCTGATCAACGACATATCATCACTACCTACTCAAAAACAAAACATCTGCGAAAACCGCAACTTACGTCTTTAAACTTATCAAAAAGCACATCCGGATCCTCACTCCCATGGGCAAGCAGCTGCACAATCTTAGCAAAATAATGCAAATAAATCACAAGCGCCGTCCCATGCGCCGCAGCCGCAACCGATCCAACAACCATAAGACACCAATCCACCTTATCCGCACACACAAAAAGCTTCGAAAACGGCACCGCAGCTGGCGGCGCCTCCATTTCTTCGTTCTCATCGTCCATGTCCTCATCTCCTTGGTCAACTTGCAAGTCGTTAGCGTTGCCTCCTACGTCTGTGTACGGCGAGGGTGATTCGGGTGGCTCGGAGACTTCTGAGACCGGTGTTAGTGGTTGTATGTGCGGTGGTGACCATCCGAATAAGCCTCTTTGGATCATCATGTTTGGTGAATTTTGAAACCCTAGTTTTATGTAATTGAGTTAATAGACATCAAATTTTGGGGTTTGGTTGATTGATTGTGGTTTACTGTTTGTGTGTGTGTGTTTTAGTGTGTGAGAAAAGTATAAAGGTGGGGGTGACTCGGTCAAAGAAGGCGTGAAATGAAGAGTTGACTCGCTAACGGAACTTTCTTTTTTCTTTTTGGTTGGTTGGTTGGTTATTAGTTGAACAAAATGATCCTTGAATTTTGGGTATCTATATATCCTTTGTTGAAAGTATCAAGTTATGGGTTATTAAAAAATAAAAAAATACAAAAGTTTTTCAAAATTTGATTTAAGTTACTAATTTTTTTTCTTTCTAATTAGATTAGGAAGACTGCAGGCCCTGGCAATGGCCCCAATGCAGACAATTAACGATACGATGATAGAGTGGTGCGGTGGTGTAGTGGTCCGGTGGTGGAGGGTTTTGTGGTGGTGAGGATGGTGGTTGATGAGATGTGTGAAATAGAGAAGATTTTAGATGTGTTTTGAGTGAGTTGTGATAAAAGAGTATTAAATATGCCTTTACATATGTCTTTCTCTCTCATTTGACCATTCCACATTTTCACTTTTCCACTTTGACTGTTTTTCTATTTTATGTAGTATAGATTACTCAACTTCACGAGTTTATTAATACGCTAATGAACCTTTTAAATGATTACATGGCTTATTATTTATAATACAAAATGGTCTTTGTGGTTAGTCGGGTTTCACGGATTTGGTCATTAAACCACTATTTCTGTTAGTTTGACCGTTTCGCCCATTTTCTTATGTTTTCATACATTTTTATATGTTTTCGTCCGTTTTTATACATTTTCGTCAGTTTTTATACGCTTTCGCCAGTTTTTCTTACGTTTTTTGGCCCGTTGTCATACATTTTATCCGTTTTCGTTCGTTTTTATAAGTTCTCGTTCGTTTTCATACGTTTTAATCCTTTTTCGTCTATTTTTATATGTTTTCGTCCGTTTTTATACTCTTTCGCCAGTTTTTCTTACGTTTTCGCCCGTTTTCCTTATGTTTTCATTCATTTTTATTCGTTTACGTCTGGTTTTATACATTTATATTCGTTTTCATCCATACTAATACATTTTCATCCATTTTTATATGCTTTCGCCAGTTTTTCTTATGCTCTTTGTCCGTTTTCTTAGGTTTTCATATGTTTTCTTACACTTCCATAAGTTTTCTTCCGTTTTTATCCATCTTTTTACGTTTTCGTACGTCTTTAAATTGTTTTCGTCTATTTTTATACGTTTTTCTTATCTTTTCATACGTTTTTATCCGTTATAATATGTTTTTGTCCATTTTTATACGTATGAAAACATAAGAAAGCGTTTAAAAATAGATAAAAATGGATAAAAACGTATGAAAACGTATAAAAACATATATAAATGGATAAATACGTAAGAAAAACGTATAAAACGGACAAAAAATAGACGAAAACGAATAAAAACGTATGAAAACGTATAAAAATGAATAAAAACGTATAAAAACGAACTAAAATGTATGAAAACATATAAAAACATATAAAAACGGACAAAAATGTATAAAAACGGGAAAAAAAAACGTATAAAAACGGACGAAAACGTATAAACGAACGAAAACATATAAAAATGGACGAAAACGGATAAAAATTTATGAAAACTTTAGAAAACGGGCGAAAGCATATAAAATGAATGTAATGTATAAGAATGGATGAAAACGAATAAGAACGTATAAAAACGAACGAAATTTATAAAAACGAATAAAAACATATGAAAACGGGGGAAAACGTAAGAAAACTGGCGAAAGTGTATAAAAACAGAAAAAAATATGTATATAAACGGACGAAAACATATAAAAACGAACGAAAACGTAAAAAAAATTGACAAAAACGTAAGAAAGCGTATGAAAACATAAGAAAACGGGCAAAAACGTAAGAAAAACTGGCGACGACGTATAAACACGGTCAAACTAACAGAAATAGTAGTTTAGGGACTAAATCCGTGAAACCCGAATAACCACAAATACCGTTTGTACTTAAAAAATAAACCATGTCATCATTTAAAAGGTTCAGTAACATATTTAACAAATTGATGAAGTTGAGTAACCTGGTTGAACAAAAAAAATAGTAACTTAGGGCAAGTTTTTGGTAAACCTTAATAATTTTTTTTGTGTAATAACTAATAACCCATCAAGTTATCAATCAGTTCGTTTAGAGCACATCCAATATTAGCACCAAATGTACTAAAAATTGTAAAAGTAACATTTTTATAGCATGTAGTTGCATCAAGTAAAAAATGCTTCAAAGTATAACACTAAGAGCACAAGGTGAGGAAGATACAAATAACACGTTATTGGTATGCCACATCATCGCCACATCATACATCTTCTAATAACATATCAATAACTAAAACATCATCCCTCATAACACACAACTAACATGTTATTGGGTCCCACAAAATACCCCACTAAAAATACACACTCACTTACAATACAAAAAAAGAAAAGAGAAAAAAAAACACAAGAATGCAAATGGCTTGAGCCATTGCATTGGCTCAAAACGTTTGGCTCACGAATGGCACGATGCTCCGGTATGGTTGGCACATGAATGACATGTATTTGGCACACCAATGGCACCTCATACCTTGTGCTCTAAATTTTTTCACTATAAGAGCAGACGGTATCGTAACCGTTAACACGTTATTCGACCTGATTCTTGCTCGATGGCGTGTCATCTCCATACCGGCCCAGGCGCCAATCGTGAGCCATTCGTCTTTGAGCCAGTGAAATGGCTTACGCCAACCGTTTATTTGTGTTGTTGTTTTTTTGGACCTACTTTGGAAATTACTCATGAACCACCTTGAGCTTAAGTTGAAAGAAGAAAGGAAAAAAAAAAAAAAACAAAACAAAAAGGAAGAAAATGAAATCGGAAATAAAATGAAAAAGATGAAGTGAGTAGGTGTTCACTTTTTTTCTTGATATTGGAGCAAAAGTAGTACAGTACTTTTTTTCTTGTGTTGATGCATAATCTGGCGCGGGCAGGATTCAACTACTCTCCCTTGGCCGTTCCTCGTCTTCTCGAGCCCTAAGTAGACCTGTCAACAAAGAGAACCCGTTAGGAGTGGACCCGAGGCCGTAGCCCCGGGGTCCACCTCCGACGGTCAAGTTAGTATGCGATGTAGCATGTATCAAAGTTAGTGTTAGAGATAACCTGTCATGTATTTATAGGGCATGGATTAGGGTTTAGGCATAGAGTGGGTCATTGTCACGGGCTCGACCCATTCTGGGCGGTCCGGACCATACGTCCACAAGCCCCCAAGTCTAGTATGAGATAGCGCATGGCTATGTTATGCTAAACTTAAGTTCTGCTCATGGCGCGTGGGTGAAAGTGGATCCCGTCGCATCCCGGATAAGGCGTACCTTTTGTACCGATGGCGACAGCATGATGCGACATAAAACGCGCTTCAGAGGCAGGCGGTGTTGTCTTGCGACAAAGAGGTGCGACGAAGACGTGCTTCAGTATGGCAGTCTTGTATTGTCTTGGCGACAAAGAGTGCGACGGAAGATGTGCTTCAGAGCGAAGTGCGCGTTGCGCGACAAAGAAGTGCGACATAAGACGTCGCTGCGCGCGATTACATCCGCCTTTACAACCGACAGAGGACGCCTCCCAACGGCAAGATGGTGGGAATATTTAAACCGTCTTTGTACCGAGCTTGCAATAACTTACATACAACTGCTTCCAAATATACCGCATGACGCGCACGGAAAGCGGTGAGTAGTATATACCCTAGTAGCCCCCAAGTTTGATGGTGCTACTCATGTAGGAGCATTAAACTTATTTAATCTGCGAAAACACCGAATGCAAAGATTAAAGTATATGCCGCGAATCGCAAAGATATAAAACCTAATGAAGTTAAGCAATATATAGCACATAACATATAAGAAAATTGGCGGTGCGCACCCGTCGTGGGATGCGCATCGAGCGAAATAATTAATTGTTTTTGTTTTTTAATGTATAAAATAAAAACTCGGATGGATGTATCGTGATCGCGACTAATAGATGCGAGATGGATTTATCGAACCGCATAGACTCGAACGTTTGTGGATGATCGCAGATGTATATACCACGGCCTTTGTCCGGCGCATCATGGCGATTGACTAGCATCGTGGTGTTCGCGCACGCGTTTCTGCGAAGATGTCCGAACGCGCGACCTAATGCGGGTAGATTTATCGCGAATGCGTTGTTCGAGCCGAACATGCCTACCAACCGTAAAATAGATGATCTGCGCGAATTAATTCGCGCTAAAAAATAAAATAGTCCGATCGTGCGGATATTTTCTTAGGTCCGATCGCGGACTAAAATATAAAATAGGTCCGATCGTGCGGACTTTTCTTTTCTAGTATCTTATGTAAAGAAATATCATGATCCTTATATTTGTATGATCATGAGAATATAATGCATGTACAGTTAGATTATATAATGAATGCATGCATGTATCTTCACTGCATCTGAAGTATTAATTGCGAATGGTATTTTAAAGCATTAATTGCGAATGACACTTTAAAGCATGCATGTAAGACTATACTTTAAAGGTGCGGATATTCTATATCAGAATATACGGTCAATCGATAATAGGGATTTAGAGTTACCGACTTTAGAAATTGATTTCTGCTTTCGGTAATATGAGAACACGAAACATAGTTTATTCGTGGTCCCACGGATGGCGCCAACTTGTTGATGCATAATCTGGCGCGGGCAGGATTCAACGACTCTCCTTTGGCCGTTCGTCGCCTTCTCGAGCCCCAAGTAGACTGTCAACAAAGAGAACCTCGTTAGAGTGACCGAGGTCGTGGCCGGGTCCACCTCCGATGGTCAAGTTAGTATGCGATGTAGCATGTTTCAAAGTTAGGGTTAGAGATAACACATGTCATGTATTTATAGGGCATGGATTAGGGTTTAGGCATAGAGTGGCCCGCTGTCTGCCGGGCCTGACCCATTCCTAGCCCAGTCCGGACCATACGTCCACATCTTGATATTGCAATAAAAGTATTACTGTACTTATTTAATGTAATTTACATTTAACTTAAATCAAATGTGTTTGTTTATGTATTGTATTTTTATTTTATGTATTATAATTTTATTTTATGTTTAATAAAATGTGTTAGTTTTTAAATAAAATAAAAAATATAAAAGTGGGACCCAATAATATGTTAGTGGTGTGTTATGAGGGAGAGGTGTTTGAGTTATTGGTGTGTTATTGGGGGGTGTATGATGTGGCGCTGAGGTGGCATACCAATAACGTCTTATTGGTATCTTTCATACCTTGTGCTCTAACATTTTTAACTAGTTTAAAGTACACGTTGACAAACCAAATAGGAGGGGGGAAAATAGAATAACATATATTGATATCGAGCTCATTATAACCTATTAATTGAAGACTTATAAAAATATGGTTTATAAATCAGATTCTAAAAATTTAATTAAGTATCAACGCTTTAACAAATATATAGTGTTTAAATAAGGTGAATACTAAATATTATTAGTGAGAAATATAGTGTATCATTATAAAGTGATTTATTATTCATAGCACTAAATTAGTGCTAAAATTGGAGAGGGTTTTTGCATCTTTTGGTACTAAATTAGTGCAAAGTAGATATTAGTGACAACATTGGAGATGCTTTTACCGTCTAAAATTGTACAACATGAAGCTGTGGAGATACTATTCATAGTGTAAAAAGTACTTTGTAAATATTTATTTTAGGTTTGACATTGACCTCGTTGCTCGTACATTTTGAGGTTTTGAACAAAGGTCATGCTATTGAGGCACCCCAAAGGCTATGGGGTGCTTGACAAGTAGAAAATGAGGTGCTTTGTACTTTTCTAATCATTGGGTGGGGGAATGTTTTTTCTCGATTTTCGTGCCAAAATCTTTAAAAATTTGTTTTTTTGGGTGCTTGGTTAGCTGTAGTGGTTTTTTACAAGTTTTTTTACTTTTAGTTTTACAACTTTTTTTAGTTTTTTACAAGTTTTTTTTTACAAGTTTTTTTTTTTTAGTTTTTTACAAGTTTTTTTTTTTAGTTTTACAAGTTTTTTTTACAGTTTTATAACTTTTTAGAAAAAAACGTAGTCGGAAAATTTTTGAGGCTCAGATTCGAAGGTTGCTAAGTGAGATTTTATCTCCCTTTACCGTCCATTCGGTTTCGGTTATCATCATCGCCTCGGAAAGTTTTAAGGCTCAAAAATCATCATCGCCTCGGAAATTTTTTGAAAAAGACTCAAATTCGAAGGTTGCAAAGTGAGATAAAAATCTCACTTTACCGTCCATTCGGTTTCGGTTATCATCATCGCCTCACAAGTCACAACAGTTCTCAAAGGGTCATGTCTAACAAAGCACCCCATTTTCTACTAGCCAAGCACAACATGTCTCAAAACTACACAAGTGCACAAGTCACAACAGCAGTCTAACCAAGCACTCCATTTTCTACTAGCCAAGCACCAACAGGTATCAAAACTGCACAAGTCACAACAGTCTCAAACCGCGCAAGTCTAACCAAGCACAAACACGTTTTCATTATGCAAGTGGTAAGTAGGATTCCTTCTCGCAAAAGTTCACAAGAAAGTAAACAAGTCTGAGCATTTCAAACTTTATAATGCCACAAGAAAGAACAACACCAACCAAAGAACAAGCAACAACACAAACTAGCAAGAAAGCAACAACACCAACTAGCAAATTCCACCAACCACAACAAGCAACAACACCAGCTAGCAAGAAAGCAACAGACCACAAGTGTCACAACCACCACAACAAGCAACAACACCACAAGCAACAACCATGTCTAGTTCACCATTTGACACACAAGGTAAAAACTTATCGAATAGGCTCGGATTATTAGCTCATTATATCATGTTGGTCGCAAATTTGAATGTTGCAAAGTGAGGTAGAAACTCACTTTATCATCCATTCTTTGTCATGCCAAAACTCTTAAGTTTTTAAAAACAAAAAAATCATCGTTGCGTTTTTTTTTTTTTTTTTTTTTTTAATATGCTTATTTCATTGAAAGTTGTAAAGTGAGCTAAAATCATCACTTTACCATTCAAGAATGAAACCTGCATTACCAAACAAGACCAAATGGGGTGCTTGGCTAGAGTATCACCTACAAAACATCACCACAAAGTCTAATAAGCAACAACACCACAACATCGAAACATCACCACAACAGATACCATTTTTTTTTTTTTTTTTTTTTTTTTTTTTTTTTCGGATCTAACAAGTTTTAGATTTAAAAAATTAGTCTTACCACATAAACAAATACCAAATCTTTTATCTTTTATCTTTTTCAAGATCTAAAAGCTTGTTAGATAAAAAAAATCAACGAAACCAACCCACAACATCGAAACATCACAACAAGATACCATTTTTTATACACCGTCCTCCGGTTCTTCCTCATCTTTTATTACTGACCCGTCTCGCTGATTTAGCACGAGCGAGATTGCCGGATTGAGGAGACGATTTGAGTTAGAGTTTCGTGCGGGACGGATGGCAACATCATTGGAGCGACTACGCCCGGGCGTGATTGATCTTAGTTTCTAGTTATATTGTGATTTTGTGAACCATGTATCAACTATTAATCTATAACAAGATTGGTTATTTATGTATTCGAAGCTTCTAATTTTGTGAACCATGATATTATTGATTTATGTTGTAAATAATTATACAAATTCTTTTTAGGATCGCAACAATAAAAACTTTATTGTGTCGTTGTCGACGGGACTTATAATTGAAAGAACATCCCAAAGCCCAAAAGTTGTGGTCAAGATTACGACGTGTCTTTATCAAGGTAAATAATTAAACGCTTGCTTATTTACGTAAATATATCAATAACTTGTTTGTTAAGAATACATTTCTTATAATTGTTTCACCACGTAATGTAGGGGATCAAGACTATGGGTGTCGATACTTTATGTCAAATGATGTATTTCAACAAAAGTACTTTGGTCAAGGCTCTTCTTCAACGCAGTCATTTCAAACTGCTAAACTAAAGATAACACGATCAACATGCTATTGTCTCAAAACAATTTGTTGAAGGCAAGAATAAAGACGTTGGAGGCATCATCGGAATTGGCAAGAAATCCAGGTTGATCACGCATGTCAGTCGAGTGGAATACTCTATGAACTTATAGATGACATTAATAATCTTCATGTGGAGTAGATTTCGTTGTAGTAGTACTAGCATTTATTGTTGTACTTGTTTAATGTTTTAATGTTTAATGTTTTATTGTTATTGTTTAATTAAATGGAAAAAATACACAATTAAAAAAGCATAAAGTAAAAAACTACACAAATAAATATACTATACATATAAAAACACTACACAAATAAATACACTATACATACAAAAACACTACACAATTTAAATAATACTACACAAATTAACTCTACACAATTAAATACAAAAAAAAAAAAAGAAAAAAATGGTTAATAACGCAATAAAGCATCATACTTGTCTCAAAATCGGTTCGACGATCAAACTAAAAAATACCTTTTTGGCTATTCGACCAAACTATTTTGTCCTTTATAGGCATTAATTACCTTTGATGGCCGGGTTCTGCCACATCACCGGTTTCTTTGCCACATATTCCTTCCACATCATTTTTTTTTTTTGGTCTTTTCTCATTCCACGTAGGACCAAGCAAATACATATACAACACATTATTTATTTCTTCCCCAAACCCAAATGTTCTTCCCAAACCAAAATCTTCTTCCCCAAATCAAAACCTTAAGAACCCTAAAAATGGCGCACGACAATTGAGCTTCAATTAGTAACTCATACTTGTAATCCCTTTTATTTTACGTGAATGGCGGCCTCGTCCTCGTCCTCCCGTTATAATCAAAGGAGATATTCTAAAGAAGAAATTGCGCGTATGACGCATTGTATTTGTAAGTTCCCAATCTATGAGCAGGTTTCATGGACTCCTGAGAATCCCGGAAGAAGATTCAAAGCTTGTCCCACTGTGTAAGTTGTAATACACAAATCCATTTTGTTTTGTTGAGTATTGTATATTGACTGTATATTTACAAGTGTTTATGTTTTTCTAAAGAATAAAGACAAGAAATGTGAGGTATATGGATTCCTTGATGATGAGTTGCCATCGGAGTACTACAAAGACCTCATGTTCAATCTTCATATGGACAACAAGAAGCTTGAGTCCAACATTGACGCTTTAACACCGCAAGATGATTCCGAAAGGTGGTTTCAAACAAGCGTCAAGATGACTTTCCAACGGAAGCTATTTACCAAGAATCAAGGAACTCAAGTTGAAGGCCAAAGTTTACGACATGTATTTGGTTGGTTGTGTTTGTTTCATGGTTCTAGTTTTCATCTTCGTTGTTGTTATTGTTCTTGTGTCCGTTAGGAATTAGCATCGAGGTTGTGTTGTTGCACGTTCTTGACAAATATTGCCTTATTGTAATATTCTCATGGTCATGGTGAACAAAAGTTAAGTGGTTTTGTATGACTGACATTGGCCATATGCTATTAGTTATTCTTTGTTAATGTTAAATGTATTTTCACTTGATGGTTGCTTCTTTGATAATTACAGACTTTGGGCATATTGTATTACTTATCTGTTTTTGGGCATCATGTTTTTATCTTTGTCACTGATATGTCATTGGTGTCCAGTTACTGCACCAAATGGTTTTTTTACAACATTTACTTACCGAATGGCCTTTTTCATGTGAACAAACAAGGATGTGCATAAATGGTGTTCTTTCATAACATAAGATAATGTATCTGCAACAGCAGCATACATTGTTACAACCAGAACACTTGCATGCAAAGTTCTTTACAATGCCCTTCAAGACACAAAATAGGGCTATGTAGTGGCATCAACAGTAGCACTACATGAACTATCTTACACAAGTTTATAGTGGCAATAAGTGCAGCACTATATAAGTTTCAGTTGCTAATAAAAGTAGGCCCTTCAGTGAACAGAATAGGGCTAGCTAATTATACATACACATTGATTGTTTGTAGGAGTTTGAAGGTTCTACTCTAGGACAATTTCATTGTCCACACTTGAACCTGGTCCTGTAGCTGGTGTAGCTAATTTTTTACCCAAGATTCTTTGACTTGGCAACCTTGGTGGTAGCATTGCAACTTTGCCTTTTTGTCGTGGTTGTTCCATTTGGTTTGCGTCAGCAGATCTTGTTTGTCTTTCAACAACCTTAGTCGTTCATCCACCCTCCTAGCAAGCACCTTTACCAATCGTTGATCCTCTTCGACCCCTACCTCCTCCTGTCATTCTTCTTGTTTCCACAATCTCTGATTGAGCTAATCTCCTAGCTCTTGTCAAAACAGGTCTGGGAATTATACTAGGTCCTCCAACTTGTGATTCTTGTGTACCTATGAACATATACAGATAAACTGTACTTCAGTCACGCAGAAGCAAATTACTATAAACAATGTAAAATGTTTGTCAAATCGACACTACTCACTAAACAAACCCATTACAAAGTAATGTGACATCAAATGTACCTGGTATGTTAGCTTGATTAGTAGCTGTTTCAGTTCTGCCAGGCATACCCGAGTTCATATTTTGTTGTTCCTCAATCGTATCAGAACTTGCAGGATCGACAGCCAACCAAGTTCCCATTCTTGCAACTCTCTGCGCTTGAATTAGTCTTCCACTCGGGTTTTCCTCCTCTCATCTTCAAGTGACCCTATTTGAACTTCCCCTCTTTTGTTTCTTTGTTTTCCTAAATAAAATGTCGACCATCTCCTAACACCCTCTAATGTTTCAAGCTCCCATTTCATACTCATTCAAGTCATTGTTAACAAACCTTGGAATGTCATGGTCATCTACTAACTCGGTTCAACATTCTTTTCCTTAAATGGCCTACCAGCTTTCCTTTTCCTTAGTGGCGGTGGTTTTGGTGGATTTGAGCATCCCTTTCTATTATGACATGTTTCACCACGCTCGACAGTCATAACGATTCTGCGCCGAGTAATCTTAGTTGTTGATTTTTTTTCATGTGAAGCCCTAACCCTCTTTCTCTTAGGCCTACCAGCATAGTCTTAGGAATGGGGCCTAAAATCCTTGAAAGATTACTAACATCGGGCCAAAAGTCTATCCCACTTGTTGGTTTCATATAATCGACTATAGGTAGACATGTATTTTCCTTCCTAAAACAATCAGGTACATACTCCTCTACCATCCTACGGAGTTTAAATATACATGCTATAGCGTGGCAGCAGGGCAAACCTGATACCTGCCACATTCTGCAAGAGCATGTTCGATTTGGCTCATCAACCCTGAATGCTTCATATCCTTTCCTCACTTCAAAGATGTTACCCCCACAAGAGACTACATGCCAGAACCTGTCAACATTACGACAATTACCAAAATGTTACTGACGGCAAGTACAGTCTCAATTTACAGCCGAATATAAGCATTTGTTTATAGGTATTATTAAAGAATTTATTTACCTTTGTTGATCTTTTGAGTGTTCAAGTATACTCTGAATGTTGGGGCAAATATCACCATTCCATTTATCCATTAGCAGCCGCATGGTATGCATCCTCTCCATAACAATTACTCTCATGGACTCCAACATAGTTATAATCGGTTTGTGTCTTATGCTTACCAAAACAAGATTGAAGCACTCGCTAAACCCATTCTCCACAAACCTCACAAAGATACACCTTCTTTGAAAAAGCCTCGACCATGTCTTGGCTCTTTTTCATCAGTAATCATGGGCTCTTGGATTAGCTATTTTATCTTATCCATCACCTTGTTGTGTAAAGTCAGTACGATGCTTTGAGGTTGCCCAAAATAGTTGTCGATACTCAACACCGTGAAACTTTTTAGGAACCCTTCAGTAAATACGACGGGCACATTGTCATGCTCGCAAGTGGCATAACCTCCTTCACCGCTTCAATTAGCCCCCGATCCAATTATTAATAAACATTGATAAGTATGCAAGGCATCAAATAACAAAAGATGAAACCGGATGAGTAAAACTAACACGCACCTTATGTTGGTCCGACATCGGTGTTAACCTCGACCAAGTGGAATATCCAAGTCACACCCAACAGGTTGTAAAACCACCCAGTTGTCTTTATTTTCATCTGTTACACACCCAAGCAACGGGAATATGTGGTTATTACCGTCCCTACCCACCGCAGTTAGAATCTCCCTATGTTTGGTTTCTTCAAAAACAACCATCTAACGCCAAAATCCTTCTACATCCTATTTTCCACCCTTCTTTCAACCCACTAAAACACATAAAACCGTCAAAGTATGTCTTTTCATCGGATTTCTTGTGACGCCTACCTTAACCGTACTACCTACATTTGAGTCCACCAAAGCCTTAGCATATGATCTTAGTAAACCATAATGGTCCCGGATAGTTCGTCCCTCTCATTAAGAGCATATGTCCTAGCATTACGAAATTGGGTACGGCTAACGTGGCACTTATATTTTCTTAAGACCAGTTCTTGTAAGTTAGTGATTGTAATATTTGGATTCATCCTAATCTTATCTCCAAACTGCCTACCTATCCACTTAAAGTTAACCAACCTACCGTAATGGAAGCTACGAACACAAGTGTGATTATCTACCAAAGATATCACCTGAAATGTCTTCTCTGATTTGAGCATCTTGCCGTAACACCTCCACGGGCAGTCACAATTCCCAGCCTTCTCTGAAGGGTACTTGTTGTACGAAGTCTGTTTTCCTACCGACGGATCCCTTAGAGTCTCCTTTTCGTCCACATTTTGCTATAACCTTTGTCTTCGTGCTCTCTCGAACCAAAGTGAGAAACCATTAGCTGCGTAGTATGTTAGGCACTCCTTGAAACTATCAAGATCCGGAAATTGTTGCCCAAGTCGCAAACATAAATTGTAATTAGTTATAAGCAACATAAACATCTTGAAATGGTAATCTTTCATAAACGTAAAGTGAAAAGATATATTGAAATGGATTACGCTTGGTTTTTTCAATCTCCAGTGTGTCTCGAATCGTAAATTGGGTACTTGTCATCCTTGTTGAAGCTTAGAGAGTCGCAAGGGGTCGGTTATTCCAAAGACCTTTTCCTTTAATGTCCTTCAACAAGTGTGCCATATACTTTTCATGTTCACGAACCAACGGTCCTAAACCAGTTGGGCCATCTCCAAGCACATGATCTTGTTCTGTTTGATCGACATCATCCTCGTTTTCTTCGTCCACATCTTGGTCGTTCTGCTCGTCAGAAGAAAGATTATTGGAATTTTGTCGCATCTTTCTTAGGTTAATAACCTCGTCGTCTCCATTGCTCAAGTAATCGTACGACTTATCAGATTCCACCTCAGACTCGTAAGACTCATACACAGAAGAATAATGTGCGAGTTACCCTTGTTTTTGCACTTTCACCTTCCGAGTTAGTGTCATAGTATTCATCAACGTCGGTGTCACCTTCGTAATCTTATGAAGCGACGGATTCATGTTCTCAGAATGACTATACCTTTGGTTGCACGGACACCGCACGGGTATAAGCGCCTTCTTTGCAATTTTTTGGCGTGTCATGACAGACTTACCCTTATCAAGTTTCTTCTACCTTGCAAGCACAACATCTGATAAGTCACCATCTGACGCACCATCCATTTGCAACCCATCTGTATCATTACCCGGTACAGACGGGCCTCCTAAGTATTTCGTCGTCCACATTGATGTCAGTGTCGCCAACCATTTGATTATCGTCAGGCCTTACAAAAGTGTAACAACATAAATCATTAGTAGGCATACAATATATAATAAAAACAAAACAATATTATAACAACGTGTATTCACCGATACTTATTAGTGTCCAAAGCCATATCAATCTCCTCAACACCGACAGTATACTAGTTTCCATATGCTTATGACAACCCTCATTCTCCAACGACATATTGTTTCAACACCAACGTTTCGACTACATTATCAACTACAACGTTGTACTCCCTATAGACCTCTTCTTCGATTAGCATAGGATAATCATCGTAAAGTCATCGTCCGCATTATAAACTCTAGTGAAGGTAACCTTCGTCAAAATCCTTTCTAAGTTGGTGCATCTTTTACTGGGAGGAGACCTTAAATAAGGCGACCAGCTTCTTCCTCACCCACGCAACCAACTCCTCACAAGACATATTCCCAAGATCTTTTTTCATCTTATTATGTTTCTTTCTTTTTGACGTAACTTCTGAGTCTGAACTATCTAGTCTTAGGTTTCCATGGTAATATGGTGCTAAGTTTTGTGGGGAATGAGCAACAAACAACTCGATTGTCTGAAATTGTTTAGCTTGCTCATATAAATACACAACATATGCATCCCTTTCAATTATCTTTAAACCACCAGTGTCTATGTCTAATGTAGGAATGCACATGTATAGAGCCCATATGTTATTCTTAATCTTTGCAACTAAGATATCTAATGAGGCTACACTTAATCCTATCTTTTGACGAGGCCTCCATTACAATCTCCCTACCATAATCGTACCTTAAAGGGTCAAACATAAATACACCATTATAGTGTATTTTGAAGACCACATCTTGTGGTACTTCCATGAAACCAGTATAACTTGAAAAAAAATTTAAAAACCCTATTTGGGGAAATCGGGTAATAAAACATTAAATATGAAGAGCAATATACCTTTTGTCTACCCAATTTGGGGAAAGAGACAATCAATTGATAAATGTGTGTGGATTAGGGTTTCAAAAGTGTTTTGGGGATCTTGGATAAACTGTAAGTGTCAATCCTTATAATGGATAAGGAAATCCACTTTGGATGTAGTTGTAATCTTGAAATCGTCCTTGTTTAATGTAAACCTCGTACCTCGTCGTACGGCAACTTCCACGTGTGTAGGAACGAGGTGAACGTGTGTTTATCTCATGTCTATGTACGAGGATTCCAGCGTGGGAGATGAGTTGGTAACAACGAGGATGAACATAACCGGGTACCGGTTATGTAAGTGGTATAATGCGTATAAAAGACAAAATAATCGGGTCAAATAGCCAAAAGAGGTATTTTTTTAATTTGATACGTCGAACTGATTTTTGTGACAAGTATGATGCTTTAATAGGTTATTAACCCAAAAAAAAAGTACAAAAGGATGGGTCATACGGATCGTACGGATGAAGCACAAGCTATGGGGTGCTTGGCTAGTGGAATATGGGGTGCTTGGTTAGACTGCGCCTTTGAACAAAAGTAAGCATTGTTTTGTCATATTTTTCAGGATTCTTGACAATAAAGTGATTAACATGTTATTGCTATATATCGATATAGATTATATTGTATTATTGTTATATATTTACATCAGTTAGGTTTGTGAGAAAATTTCGCCAATGATAGTGATTTAAGATGACACATACTAATGTTTTATCGAGTATCCATGTACAAAACATATCGAAAAGTCTGCATATTAAAGAGGTTTTAAGGACCACGAGTGTTGGTGGAGGTGGAGCTACCAATTTGAAGTCGATGTATTGTTACCATGTTCATAGAATTTTAGCAAATTAATGTATTACTATTAGCTAAGCATCCAGACTTTTGCATATGTCTTCGTCATATATTAACTCATTGACTAAAGATACCACGACAAATATACCATAAAACACACCTTATGAACCATTTGAGTTTTTTTTTTTTTTTTTTTTTTTTTTTTTTTGAACAGAGATAACATATCACACCTCACAATGGAGGTAATTTAACACAATAAATTACATCGAACATAATGGGTAAAATCGAAACCGACTACCAAACAAAATACACAGGTAAAAGTTAAGTTCAAAATAAAACATACACCATAATAACCGCGACAGACATAAAGAACACCATACAAGTGGGGAATCACTAAGGTGAACTTTTGGTAACACAACCATATAAAGATGAATACAAAAGACATAAAACATACAAAGAAGATAAAACTAAGCATCCTTAAAGTAGTCAGACCTAAACCAAACATATCTAAAGTCGAAACCCAAAATAGCAGCAATCCATCGATGACGGACCACAAAAGAACCATTTGAGTTAATAGAGAAACTTTTAAGCATGAGCATAAAAAAATTAAACATAAAGAAGATTTATACGGAACTCTATGACATAAACAACATTATATGCAAAAGAAACGAGGTTTGATAGGTAAATAGATGAAAGTATAGGGGTGTGAAACGAAACTATATTGTCATCTCGCAGTCATCGAGGACGGACAGCTGTCCAGTCGCAGTGGGGGACGCAAACATTATATAGGGAACATGAAACTTTTTCTCCATATTTCTCTTTTTATTTTATTTTTTATTTTTAAATATTTGAATTAATTAAAAAATAATATAAAAAATAAATAAAACTTAGGGGTGTGATGATTGAAGTTGCCAGTCCATTTTATCTGTTGCATTTGCACTTTTATGGACCATCATTCATTTCCCATCAAAAACCTCTTTTTTTTTTTTATTCACATTTTAATTCAAGTGTCAACATTTTTATGTGAAAAATCATTATCATTTGTATACGACAGATTTGAGTAATAGTCACATTTGCCGTTCTTTAAAGAATAGGCTAGAAGAAAACGAAGTTTTGTTTCATTAAATAATACACTCTCCGTATTAAAATTATTGTCATGAAAGAAAAATTACATGTTTAATAAAAATAAAACCACTATAAATTTTAATCATTCAAATAGAATTTTTCCCTAATTTTTACTTCAAAAAAAAAGTGAACAATTATTTTGAGACATCCTAAAAAGAAAATATGGACTATTATTTTAAGACAAAGAAAGTACTATTTAAAATGCCAAACATAATGTGGATTGCGAAAAAGCGGACGTGATGCCGATATAGCACCCTCTCAATAGAGGGAGAAACCGCTCTTTAGCATCTTGTGTGTCTACTAACTCATTGGAATCCTCGACGTTATAGAGAGAATACTTATGTATATATGTATATCTTAAATTGTGTTCTCACAACTCCACTACTCGGGCCATCTTCCTGAAAATCCCTACCACTCTTTCCTGCGTGCTTCTTTCAGCCCTATACACCCTTTATGTAAAGGGATTATATTCAGTTATTTTAGATTAAAGACTACATATTGTCATGAAATCCTTAGGGTGCGTTTAGTTGGAGAAAAAATTCTTATGTTTTCTATCTCTAATTTTATAAAAATTTGAAAGAGAAATTTATCTCCACAAAGCACTTACAAATATAGAAAACGCGTTTAGTTGATGTTTGTATTTTCTATTTTGAAGAAGGGGAAAGAGGATTGTGGGTTATAAAGGAAAACAACTAAAATTTGTTTTTTAATTTTTCTTGTTAAATTAGAAAATAAATAATTTTGTGTTTTACAAAATATTTTGTTGAAAAACTTTGATTTAAACGGAATCTTTATTTTCTTTATTTTCAACAAAACATTTTGTAAAAAACAATGTTATTTTCCCCCGACTAAACTAACCCTTACTAATTCTAATGAATAAGCTTAAGTAAACGTGTCATTTATTTTATGAGTAATATTTAAATAAGCTTTACCTAAATACAACCAATGTTCTACTAGAAAACACATGAACATATAAAGCGTCACGTCTTTGTAATACCTTTTAGATTCCAAACAAAAACCTGGTTGTATTTTAATATACTACGTAATAATAAATAACAATATCATGAAAATTATGATATGTAGATATCGAATCCAAATATTCCACGCATACAAAATAAGCATCTCGTATGTCTCACGTTCTAATTTTCTTTAACCACGTTTGACTCCAAATAACTATTTCATATTCATTTAAAATAATCCCACACAAATGGCAAACGCTATAATCCAACAAAATTCGTATCAAACTTTGTTTTCCTAAAATGATCTAGACTTTTTAGCCGACTAATTCATAAGCTTTACGCAATTGTTATAGCAAACTTGATAAAGCCGATTATCAAACAAGTTCATGCTTACAAGTTACAAGTTGGCAGGGACGGAATCAAGAATTTTTCCGCGAGTGTCCAGGAACTCTATGGATTTTTTCGATGTAATGTTAGTTTATGAAAAAACAAAAAAACTATATTTTTTTTTCTAAATGCATCTTAAATACACCTGGTCAATCGAAATAAGCTTCTATTATATCGCAGTTCTAAAAAATTTGTGCACCCGATTATATTTGGTTTGAGTTATGTTCTTGCAAGTTGGTTACGATAACAAGTTGAATTAAAAATTTGTTCTTGTCACCCGCATTTCTGTTTCATGTTATTTAAATTCAAGTGTAATTTGTTTATTAAGGTTTAATTGTGCTACTTGGATTTGTTAATTAGGATAGTTAAAAGCTTGTTTTTGGGTTGGTTAATGAGCTTCTTGTTAGATCATACACTTTACTTTATCACTGGGTGCATGCAAAACTGAAATTGTATAATCAAGTTGCAACTTTAGGTCCACATCAACAACATTTTCAGCATCAAGAAAAACAATCTAAAAGGTATAATTTCAAGATGTTTGTTTATTATTGTTGCAATTCCTACCAAACACCTTAAATACACCAACCATACAAAACAGGTAACCAAACATCATTGAAGTTCTATGTATTGAAGTATATTAGCTGGATGGTTTCAGAAATAATTTGAAGGTTGCAGATGGTTTATAAGCATCAAATGGTTTTAAGCACATCATAGGTAATGAAAAGCACAACATACCCAATCCCGCAAAAGCGGGGTATGGGGGAGGTAGGAATATGAAGAGCAAAAACCATAAAATATAATTTAACAAGCACATCAGAACAAAATAACTCCAACTACTGAAGTATGATCCATTAGCATATTTGAATCCGCAATTCAAAACAAACATAAGAAGTTTGAAACTCTATTCAAGACAACAAAACTAACAATGTCGAAAATGATAACACCCTCTTCCAACCGTTCAACTTAGATTATTCCAATTTTGTTTGCAACATCCAAGGCATCAAAATCTGGAGTTAACTTGACATATGCCTTCTTCGTTCCATCAGGTCTGCAGTATATTCAAACACAGCATAAGCATATAAACTTTGTCAAAATGAAAAGGTTCTATAATAACAAATGCAAAGAGTAATACTCCGTATTACTTATATTTTGTCACCTCAAAAAGCTAGCTACAATTAAAAGTATTAAAGATAAAAGGTGTGTTTACGACAATTGATAGATATACCTGATCAAGGTGTTGACCTTCTTGGTCTGGATGTCGTACATCTTCTTGACAGCAGCCTTAATCTTCTTCTTGTCAGCACGGAGATCAACGATGAAAACAAGGGTGTTGTTGTCTTCAATCTTCTTCATTGCAGATTCTGTGGTCAATGGGTATTTGAGAATCTGGTAGTGGTCTAATTTGTTTCTTGGGGAAGCACTGATACTTTGGGTTCCTGTCGGTCTTCAAAGTCTTTGGACGGTGGAAGGTAACCTTGGTCCTGATCTTCTTGGCCTTCTTCTTGAAGGTAGAGCCGGTCTTCACAGCCTTGGCTGTCTTCAAAGCCTGAGACTTTGCATCACCTTTCTTTGTGGCGTCAGCTGCAAAAAAAAAAGGAAAAAAAAATACATTAGTTATGGCAGAATTAGCTAAAGAAACAAGTAATACTATCACTAATATAAGACCAAAAACAAAAACATAATACAATTGCTACCGTTTATGGCAAATACCTAGGACAACATATACTGTAATATTTATGACAACAACTACCAAAATATGCAAATAGTCTAATGATATGCCTACAGATAATGAAGATTACTAACCTTTGACACAACACTAGCTCATTACAACTAATATACATCTAACATGCCAAGCATATGTCCACTATATCATATGTTACCTATGTAAGCTAACTGCAACAAATCAAACATAACTTCATAAATAACTAAGAACCTCCTATTTGCAACTAGTAAGGTACTTAGTTGCTGATCCATTTAAGTTAACTAACGGCGCGAATTAGTAAGCATATTTGTTTTTCTTATTCTCAAAAATAATAATTATAACAATAGTAATAGTATGTAAACCATATATAAAACACACCAACACGCTTCTCCCATGAGCCATGACACCCGCCAAATATACTCAATCTCCCACCGGATCCCCCAATCACCTTGTCTACAACTTCTAGTGTTCTTACACAAACACAACGATCACCATAATTGAGGCTTTAAGTTACTTGAAGACACAAAACCACGTCCGGCTATCAGTTACAATTAACATACACAAACACGCTCAGTTTTAAACCAAATTGTAACCATAGCTCACGCGTGTTTATGTAAATTGCAACCAGATATCCAGAGTGTTTTGTGTCTGCACCTTAACCCAAAACCCCAATGGTGTTATTGGTAGCATTTTTATCACTATTATCATTCACAAACAATTAAAAAAAAGTAAAAAAATAAAAACAACTCCCATTTCACAAAAAAAAACATATTTTGACCTATGTACACAACATATAATTACATCCATACAGCAAAAATTACTTATATATCTATACAATGTCTTATTTAAGGCATAAACTAATGTAATGCTAAATAAACTTTTTTTACCCAAACTGTTACATAGTCCTAGTAAAAAATTATAACTTCAGCCTTTCATGTTATAACTCATACTACCAACAAATATATTACATAATGGTATTAACTAGTAGTATAAACCTATTATATATAATATAATGAAACATAAAATGAGCTGATTAAAAATGCAAACCTTTAGGGGCCATTGTTGACTGAAGCTACTTCAATAACCTGCATATATTTTATACAAATGAATCAGTTATATAACTTTAATGAGAATCAAACATATAAATGAAGAGATGGATACCTGCTGTAAAAGGGGGGCGGCTGCTACTAGGGTTTTGAAATGTGGTGTGATGTTACTTATATTATGTCTTTATGGGCCATAGGGTTTCCACTTGTTATGACTACAAGCCCATTTATTTAGCCCAATAGCCCACTTGACTACATTACTTAAGTTTAAAATGACAAGAAAAATATAGTAATTAAAACGAAAGTAACATGTTCTATATGAATCCGAAAAGGTTCATAACTTGACTAACTCTAGCAAAAAATGTTGATAATTGATAATGTTGGCCGGAACATTTATGACGCCCAAAGACAATATGTGAAAGACAATGTTCAAACTGACTCAACTACGCTCTTAATGTTCAAACTGACTCAACTGCTCTCTTAGGAAAGTTTCCTCTCGTGTTAAGGAACATGAACAATTTTTTGCAGTGTCGTTTTACTAGGAACAGAGTGAGCTGTGCATGGCTCCAAAGTTACTTCTTGTGAGATTTGAACTTGAGTCTCCGTTAGAGAATCTCAAGTCTCAACAACTATATTGGTGCATACCCGGCTTGTAACATATATCCTTGGTCATGATTAGTTTGGTTATCAAAGGAAATGTGTATTGTTTCACTTTACTTTCTCATCAATTCTTCCCAAATTTTGGTGTAGGATTATACTTCAATATTATTTTTGATCATTTTCGAAAAAATAAGTGTTGAACCAGCTAACCAAGATATGCCACTGAATCAAGTTGGAAGCTTGGATTTATAAAAGTACCAACTTTTTTGCTTATAACATACATATTCACTTATTGTCGGTAGTTATGCTCTCTCGGGTATATCGGAAACTATATAGGTCTGTAACACAATAATAGTATTGAAAAACGTAAGCATGGTAACTATCTGTTTGTTTTAGAATTCTGAGTCTTCTTGTATTTGCACTAATGGAAAGTATTCTAGTATATTGATCAAAACATTGTTCGAGTAAACATGTAAACTTAGTCAAGGCTGAACTCAATAAAGTGTCGACTAGTTTCACAAACCAAATTTACAAGTCGGCCACTATGTTAACAATGGCATTAAGCGACTTTTAGCTAGAGCTCAAGCTGTTAGAACAAGTAAAGTTGTGACACAATCCAGCGACATTCTTGTTCATTGACCTGCATTCATCTCCTAGAAAAAGTACCCCGTGATACACTGAGATCAAAAGTAACATCACGTCTTCATATTATACTTCAGCATGAGGTCAATAGCAAGTCTTGTGGGTAAATAAAACCTTACATTACGTATAGAAGGGATAAAAACACAACCCTTATATATAACCACAGTGCATTTCAAAATAACCCACATAAATTAACTGCAATTCGAATAACTGTCGGAACAAGCACCAAAACTTTGTCTAATCACACTGCAAAATCAAACTCACACAAATAAAAAATCTTAAAAGCACTACATACTGGTATTTAAAGTACGACCTTTTTCCAAAAATGAGTTCTATAGATATTATATTTATGAAATGACACAATCTCAGTGTCGGCCGCCCCTGTTTCTCCTAGAGGTAACAGTTGTCCAGCCATCTGCATCCACCGTTGGTGCAGGTGCAGGTGCAGGTGCCCGCGGTGGTTCACTAATAGCCATCTCCGACATGTTTGAAGCCGGGTCAAAATCATCTCCCATCTCCATTGACTCATCCCCTGAACTTGATGTTGTGTCTGAATCATCTAAGCCACCCACCTGACAAATTACATGAACAAGAATTAAATAAAACTATAGTTTCTCGCTCATAGTAGTCTGACTAGTCTCACACTTAATAAGGGGAACAATAACGTCTCAGATCAACTATATTTAAAACCATGTAGCTTGTTATTCATTAAAACTAACAAGAAGAATATCTGATGTGTTTTACAAGAAATAAGGGTGTCCCAAAAAAAATTACCAGCTTGATTTTCAAATGGAACTTATTGGCTATACAGTTCGGTAATATCAAAAGGGGGTGATAAAAAGAGCTTGACGTGGTACCTGCATGGGAAGGGGCGAAGTAGGAATCGACTGCCTTAGTCTTTCGACCGAGACAAAGTTACCTTCCAAACATTCTTCATGCATAATCATTAGGTTGTCTGCTATCTGATTGCATAGAAATTTAATATAGTTATAAGAGGACATACCTATACAAAAAAATGATCAAGATAAGACGTATAAAGTATAAATGCTAGGATGGATGTCAAAGAACAACTTAAAAGACAGCAATTCTTTATGTATGTGAAAGCAATCACTAAACTAGTTGGACAGTTTGAAACAATGTTAGGTTAGTAATGAAAAATGTTGAAGCCACCTGTGATAATTTTCTAAAGTCATATTACAAAAAGACCAACTACAACCCATGTAAAAAACCAAGAGAGTCAAAGGACTCCTTTTATGATTACCTCCTCAATGCTACCGTCATCAATCTCGGTATTAAGAGAGAGCATGAAATCATCAAGTAAATTCTCCAATTCATCCACGTACAATGCCTCTGAAAATCAGCCAAGATAAATATTGTCAAGAGAGAAACGCAAAGAAAGATGCAGGTTCAATATAAAACCGCTAAGAACAAAAAACAAGCACAACTACATGATTATAAACTCTAAAAGCTCCCACGAGAGTTTAACACATCCAGCAATGGAGACCAAAAGGTTTGGCATGTAACACAGTTCTAATTTTAAAGCACTGAATCGCAAGAGTCATTTCAGTAACTAAGTAGCCTTCCTAGGCATAAAAGCACATTTTGACAATAATTAAGAAGTAACAGACCCGATCAACGGTTCATACTTTATATGCCAGAGAAAATGACCCATTTACCGAGTTAGACAGAAATGTGTTTTACATATTTATCTACATACTATCATTGTAGCCAAATAATTTCCGCAAAACGTTTGGCTAGAAGCCTAAGTGTTGTACCATAAGCATGAACATTCCACTAAAAGATGGAAACAATCTGACTTCTGACTTCGTAGCTAGCTTTAAACAAATATTTGTTAAACCATTTAACCATCACAAATCACAATTATGTCTAAAAGTTCATGAACATACAATAACACATCTATTTTTCTGGCAGTCAACAATATTACAGGAGCAATTACTTACATGTCATAATTTTAATGATCACAATTATGTCTAAAAATTCAAGAACATACATTAACACGCCTTTTTTTTTTTTTTTTTTTTTTCTGTCACACCATTTAACCATTACAATTAAGTCTAACACTCTGAAAGCGCAATAATTTCTAATTTTTACAAACAATCAACATTTCAGGGGCAATTACTACAAAACTGATTACTTTCACCAAAACAATGAAAACATAATCATAATTACTTCTAACAAACACTCAAAACCGATTAACCCCCACAATCATTTTACATGCACATCCAAACACGACACAACAATCATCAAACAAGAAAAGCCATTGACTTTATACTCGACAAATGATAAATCTTGATTAACAAAATAGAAACCAACTAAGGGGGTGTTTGATTAAGCTTATGTGGTTTTCAGTCTAGGTTTAGTAAGCTCACTTTCTGTGGCTTATTTTGAAACTTTTCGGCTTATATAAGCTTATCATGTCATAACAAGCTTATGTGAGACGAAAAGTTTCAAAATATGAGCTTATGAAACATAAGCCGAAAACTAAATAAGCTATAAGCCCGCTATATAAGCTTAAACAAACAAGAAAAGCCATTGACTTTATACTCGAAAAATGATAAATCTTGATTACCAAAATAGAAACCAACCAAGGGTTTTTTTAAGCTTATATAGCGGGCTTATAGCTTATGTGGTTCTCGGTCTAGGTTTCATAAGCTCACTTTTTGTGGCTTCTTCTGAAACTTTTCGGCATACATAAGCTTATCATGCCAGAATAAGCTTATCATGTGAGCCGAAAAGTTACCAAATAAGCTATAAGGCAGCTATATAAGGTTAAACAAACAATGAATAAAATATATACCAGCAGGCCTGATGAGCCAACGATAGATATCAAGAGCAAGCTGGTGCGCCTTCTGCCTGGTATCGCGGCCGCCCCATTCGTTATGAATGGCCATTTGAAGAGCACTCCATCGGCCCAGAATCAAATCAATACCTTCCCTTAACTGATTCACAGCATCTGCTGTTAGCTGAGCTGGCACCACCATCACCTCTTTAACAACAAAACCCATACAAGAATTGTTGTAAAGTATTCATTTATATTAATAGGTTGAATTTTTTTTTATAAAACTGAACTAACTGTATATAAAAATATAATATGATTAGCTAAAATGAAAAGAAAATAAGATTAACATGATATGAAGTGAATTGTTACCTAGTATTATTACCTAGTATTATCTTTAACTACCTACAAATTCACATACAAAACTTAATAATTCCCATAACTTAACCTAAGTATTCATTAATACTACAAAATAGTTTACAAAATTATTATAATATATCATGAAATAGTTTATAAAAAATGATGGATTTGTGATTACCTAGTAAAAGTGTTATTTGGGAGAACACAAAGACAAAGCAAGCAGCCGCTGCAAATGATGTTTTTGTGTTTGAGCAACTTACTGAGGTTTTATTGATGTTGTTTAAGGATGTTATAAAAGTAGGGTGCAATGAGCTTGACCCAATCCAGTAACCCTATAAGCCCTTTCTTTTTTGGGCTTAGACTTCAAAATATACGCGAGTAAAAACTAAAAGGGAGTGCAGAATTCGGGTTTCACCCGCAAAAAAAATCGAAACCGTGAATTAAATTGAAAACAACCTAATTGAATTTATAGCCGAACCGAATTCTTCAAAATAAAATCGAACCGAATTAAATATTTGATTTTTGGTTTGGTTATGGTTTTGACAAAATAAAAATTAAACCGAACCGAACAGAAACCGAATTTATAAAAATATATATTTTTTATATATTTATTATAAAAAATATATTAAAACTTTTTCAAATTATAAATATAACATTTTTTAAGCTTTAAATTTTTTATGTATTTATTATAAAAAATATATTAAAACTTTTTCATAATATAAATATAACATTTTTTAAGATTGAAATTTTTTGAATGCAAAAATCTATATAATTAAATAAATAAAATTATGTAATTCGGCTTATTCGGTCCGACTTAATCCAATTTGAATTTTATTCAGTTCGTTTTTACCCATAAATTTGTTTTATCCGAACTAACTAAACCGAACCAATAAACCACTCTAAAAACTATTTTTAATTAAATACAGTAAAAAAAAAAAAAAAAAAAAAAAAACTTTTAAGCTTGCATCAATACTTCAATATGATGTGGATCTTCTTTATAAGAGAAATGATTTGTTATTTTAATATATTTTCTTACAAATTATTCGAAATATATGACAAGATCAATGATTTAAGCAGGGAGGAGATAACTAGTTGACTGAATATGTGAGGTTGGGCGTACTAAAGCTTACTACTATGGGTGGTTTGCTTAGTTGGCACCCACACCACTCGTGAACCATTGTTATGCATCTTTAAAAATCATGTGTGAAGGGGAAAATAGAAAATCAGTGGCTTGAATCACCGAACGTAATAAAAATTATTTATGTGTGTCGGTGTGTGTTAGTGTATTATAGAGTGGCGATTAGATCGTGATGGATCTAGACACATACCTTGTGTCAATGATATTTTGTATGATATTATTAAGTACGCGGAATTTACTTAGTAATACTTAGAAGATGGATTATATGATGTATTGTATGTAGACACAAATTAAACACAAAACTTAAGCTCCAATATTATTGATGAATAATACGAGTGATCTTAGCTTATCACTAGGGTTACACCTTGAACCCTTTATGAGTAATACGTAGGTAAATTGACAAGTACCTAAGACAATGACCTAGGACCTCCTTTTATACAACAAGGAGTCCTTTACAAGATAAGTATAAAGCTAACATTATAGAATATACACAAGATTTATTATATACTTATCTAGACACGTTATCCTAATCATAAACTGATACCAGTGGTAATAATGTACTAGCAGTGGGAATACGTTTCCACTGCTAGTGTTAATCCAAGCAGTGTAAACCACAACTATCCGTGGTAACGGATTATTCCCAACAATCCTCCTCTAAACTTATGATTTCTCTGCAAATCAATAAGTTTCTTCAATATGCATTATCTTCAAGGATTTGGGGAATTCAACCAAACACTTCACTTCTTTCTTAACTTCTGAATAGTTCTTGAACATTGATCTTGAAGCCTATGTAACAATGCTCTGACCTTCTCAGTGTCTTCATGAACTCTTATTGTTAAGCTTAACATCACTGTAAGAGCTCCAACTCTGAGTGGATATTCTTTCTCAGCAAGCATGAAACATCTTCTCCATCTGATGTAGAGACATGATGAACTTCACATGAATCATAGTAAAACCATTTAGTACCAAAACATATGCATGAGAATTTCCAGAAATCATCATTAACATCTGGTTCATAGAGCCTTCTAAGATTAACCCACAACTGCATCTCCTTTGTATATTTGAGATCTTGAGCATTAAACCTTTCTTGAACTAAACTCCATAGAGTATCAAGGTCATCTCTGCCAAAAGCTTTTATAAGATCTTCAAATTGAATGAATGATGAAGTTTCACCACCTAGCCTTGTGATCTTCCATGTTGGAGCAAAATTGCTAGCGATGTAAACCTCCCAATCAATAATAGGATGTCGAACTTGCAGTGGTTACGATAAAATCTTCTTCTTCAATCACAATCATTCCAATCATTGATCTTCAATGAATTTCTCAAGAGGAATTTCCTTCTCGAGACATTGCTTGATCTCAAAGAACCTTAGTCTTCTTAACAGTTTGAGAATCACTTTCTTTGGCCTTTCTTCAATCTAGGAATCCTTCTTGCTTCTTCTTCGTAACCCATTGGAATAAAAGCTTTATCTTGTTTTTTTGCTCTGTAGTAAGCCTTTTCAACTTGATCATCAGGCATTCTTTTGAATTGATGCTTCTTCCAACCACCAACATGACAACAATAAGTCTTCATATATGAAAGAATTTGTGCCTTGGTAGGTTGTCTTGATTTCTTTTGACCCTTTCTGACTGTACTAATCACATCTTCAAGTGCTTGATTGTTCTTCATTTGAATAAAATCCTTCAACGAAAGCAGCTTTGTTCCTCGATTAATGATGCATCACTATCGTGTCAATTGCCTTTTTCTTGATTATTTGATTATTAGCAATCAAGAACTCAATATCATCTTCGTAGGAACATAACTAAACTTTGGAGTCTTCTTTAAGAATTGTAGATTGAGCAGTGGAAAGTGGATCTTCAACAAAATCTTCCATTCTATTCAATCTTTTAGTCTCCAAAAGCTTGAAACTTTCATTTCTTCAAGCTTTTTCTTTTAGCAACTTGTTCTTCAAGAATCATTTTAGCAATTTCACTATCAAGAGCAATATGTGCTTGTCTTTTCTTTGAAATATTTCTTCCAGCTTGCTCTACATTTTCCATAACCGCTTACCTTTGTCTTTCTTCAATTTATCAAATTCTTCACTTGCAGTGGCAATAGTTGGCTCGCAGTGGAAATAGAATCGATGGTAAAATCGGTTGCAAGATGAAAATGTCTTGATCATCAAGTTGCTCTTCATGAGTATCGCCTTCCTTTGCTCCTTTACTTGTATCTCCTTCATCTTCAAAACAATTTTCCTCCCTCGTCAAGACTGCTTTCCTCCCCTGTTTGGGAGAATTTCCTAAATCATGATCAGCTGAATCACCATTAGTAGGATAGGATGAAGATGAAATCACTAACTTTGCAGTCCTCTTGTGCTTTTTCAACCCCTGCATCTCTTCCTTTAAGGTCTGAATCTCTTCCTTTAAGTGTTTAACATCCTTGGCATGCTGCTTCTTGACATGTCCCAAATCCTTCTGTAGAGATTCAACCTGCTTGGCTAACTTTGTACACAAAACCATCAATTCCAATTGGTTCCCACCGCCTTCATCACTTCCAACCGTGTTACCCGTGGGAGAGGTGAATCATGGGCAAAGGTTCGATTCTCCCTAGTTGGACTAGGTTGAAGTTCAGAACCACCAACGCTTGTTCCTAGACCATAAGGTTCGTAAACTTCTTTGTGTTGTCATGAGAGGAGTTGACTGCTTAGGCCTTCTCTCATAGGTGATTGAAATCGGTGGAGTATAATCAATGTTTGGAACATTAATTATGGGTGTGTTTTGTTCGGCTTGTAATTTTAGCAAGCATTTGGGAAAGAGAGTGTAAAATCATATTGCCATCTTTGTTCAAATTTTGAAAACTTTAGGCTTTAGGCAACCGATTTGATAAACATTAGTATGGGGTCATAGTTGAAACTCATTTAGCATCGCTTGCACAAACCTTGGATACATTAAAATTTTGTTTTACTCGTACATTGCCTTTCATACTTGTAAAATATAATTTGACCGCTTGAAAATCTTATCGATGACTAGACAAACCAAAGGGTAAGCCATGGTTGAACTAAATTGCTCATAAGATGTTTTCTTTGGACTAAGACAATGTAATGTAGTATGAATCAAAATCTCCATCGGGGACAAAACCACTCTTTTGAAAGTAGCATTTTGTCGCTGGTATCACACCCCATGGATGATAAAGTATCATGAATTTCGTGCATAGGTAATGTGATGAGACCATTGAGATCACCCAATTGAGTACTCTCCTCAAGGATGCCTCGTAACATCAATAGTTACCCCATCCACGTGGCTCGTAGAGCATCCATCGCTTTCATGTGTATCTCCAATCTCAAGTGTTATGGACTTAGCGTAAGTCCAAAACTGCTTGATTTGAGAGATATAGATTGTGGGTTTTAAAACAAAGCATACCTTATATGAGTGGTATTGAGAAAGTCCACAACTGATGAAAACAGGCCACTCTTCTCGTTAGACTTTTGTAGGTAGGCCACTAGATTGTGCTCATCTCGCAAATTTCAAAGATGCCATAGAAACTTTTGATGAAAAACGATATTATGTCAAGAAGAATTGAAAGAATAACTAGCCAATTAAGAGAGAAAGATATATAGGGTTAGGGTTTAGAATTATTGCACAAGTAAAATTATCTTTAGAAAGTATTTATTATAATATGGAAAGAAGATAATTTCCTTAAAATTTTAACCCTATATATATGGCAATCAATGGTTACTTTCAACGGCTAGTAAAATTAGTTACCGACACAATCGGTTGTAACGGCTAGAACAAAGAGTGGTAAAATAACACTATCGCTGGAAACTATGAACTAGCAAGTGGTAATTTTCACAAAAAATTCAAAGAGCGTTGGTAAATAAAATCATGTGATAACAAGACCGCTCTTATCATAGTTTTAGCAAACTACCGCCTATCAACGGATTTGATATGTCTTTACCATGAGCCGCTTGCTATGGACTAGCCAACTCTTAATCATAAAGAATATGGTGAGTTGATAACCATATAGTTTTTGGTAAACTATCAACCATTAACGGATTTGTCAAGTCTTTACCAGTAGTCGTTTGCTTTGGACTAGTCGATTCTTATGTGGGTTAGACATGGTGAATCAATAACCAGTTGTTGTGTATCTCAGATATACACCTTTTAAATTCAAATCCCATCAAAACTTGGTTATGTATCTATAAGAGATAGAAATAACCAACTTGGTATTAACCAAAGTTACCTTTAACCAAACCATTATCCAAGTAAAATATCTTCCAAAGTCAACCCAATAATATCTATATTTACTCCTTAACCTACCAAAATAGGAAAAAGTAAATATACTCATTAATTAACCCTTTCAACCGACTTTGTCTATATAAGGAGGCTTGGCTCTATGTAATCTTCATCAATTCACATTCAAACGCTATATCCATCCCAACAAAGCCTGCAATGCTACCAAAGCCTCCTCCACAAGTTCTTGGGCTTCCATGTCCAATAATGCAAACTGATTTTGAGAACAAAAGGAAGAGGGCACAGAGAAACAAGCATGACTATGTGGGCAAAGGCAAGAAGCCAATGGAGTAGCTGAAGTTAGGTGTAGGATGTGCTAGGTTGCAGTCTTTTGTGTTTTGATGATTATAAGTACTTTCACATTGGTTGTAATGAATCACGTTGCATTAATGAAATGAAGTTCCTTTGTTTTCCTTTTTCCACTGTAAGCATGTTACCACTGGTTGCAATATAGTTCCCACTGTAAAATAATTTCTGCATAAACATCAGTGGACAACTAGAAAGTCAAACATCAAAGAGTAACCATTCAATGTAAACAAAGAATCCTTCAAATCTGCAATTCACAAACATAAACCAAACACTAGAATCACTGTTGAATTTTGGCAATGGTTAGTGTATATAAATGAATGAACATAGCAGTGGCTATACTCAATAAAGTCAACTCATAAACACTGATACACTTTCCAAGGCCACATGACTCCAATTTACTTCTCAACCACTTACACCTTCCCCTCATTAACTTACTGAATCCAACTTAAACTTGTATTAAAGAACCAAACACCCACAACCTTCTATAACACCAACACTTTTCTCTTAAAAGATTTCAAAAGATCACCATGAGTCGATCCAATCCAATCAATCTTTCCTCAGACAGTTCATTTTCTGACAGTGTATGGGATGACTTTGTGTTGAACAACCCAAGCAGAGTAGAGAAGGAAGAGTTTGAAGAAGTGTCATCCAAAAAGAGATCTCATAAGTCCATGAGTATCACCCCATCATTTCTTTGGTCCATCAAACCGCAACCAAGACCTCAAGATGCTTTGACCAAGTGGAGATAGTTCAATCGGCCTTATATTTCTCCCTATCAAGACACGATGATGAGACTTCCACTAGAGCCTTGAGTGTACCTCCCTGCCGCAATACTCCCTAATGAAGAACTTCAAGCACCATGTGCAAGAGCCTCGAGAGCAAAGACCACCACAAGTCGGTCCTTCATCATCCTCTCCACCACGGAGAAGTGGTGAGGGATTAGCATGCCCTAGAGTGTATGAGTGGATTGACATGCGTGGAGCTCCTAAGGTGATGCCAGTGGGGCTTCCCAAAGAAACCATAGAGGTAGATGATGGGTAGGTTGGGATGGGTTATGAAGCATGTGTTTGGGGTAGGTTGTTTGTAGTTGTTTTCAGTTGATGTAATGATGCTTGTAGTCTGTATTCCATGGATGTAACTGTTGCACTTAGTGTGCAGTTTTGTGAAATAATAATAATAATCCATGTTTTCCTTTATCTTTAGTGTTCCTGCATCATACATATTGTTCCACTAACTTCATTTTCAAAACTGATATACTGTCCATCATAATGCTCAAAATCAGAAAGATAGGACTTGTTGCCAGTCATGTGCCTTGAACATCCACTATATGTATAAGCTTGATCTGATCTTTTTGTCCTTGGATGTTCCTGCACATAAGAGTAAAGAGTTAGTTTCTTTTGGGGACCCAAACCATGATTGACTTGGATCTGCCTCATGTATCAATATAGTTAAATATATCAAAGGTCATTGATACACCATTGGGATTGGTTGTAGAGGTATTTCCTTTAGGTTTCCATTCCCAACATGCTGAGGCCTTCACAACATTGCCCATGTCCCCCCTTTTCTTGTTCACAACCCTTGCAGTGGTAACTTTTAAATGAGCAGTGGAAATCGCCGGTTTCTTTTTAGGCACCCTTGTTGGTTATAATTAACCTTTAGCTTGAAAGGTTCCTTTCCTGCTTGTGCAGATTTTTCAAAAGTTGTTTTGAGTTTGCACTTTTAACAAGTAACTTAGGGTGAGCAGTGTTACAGCTTTTGCAAGTGGCAAAAGTTTTGAGGTCACTCTAAGTTGAACGCTCTTGGGACTATCTTGCAATGTAAATTAGGGTGTACATTATGTTGAAACCGTTAGTCTCCACCCTTTTATTCCCATGGACTTCCTTCTCCCAACATGATAGTCACAATAAGCATGTAAATGATCAAAACTACCACAAATATAGCATGCCTTATTGTACATTAAAAATCACTACCTAGTTGTTGAGATTTAACATGATTCCAACTCTTCCGTTACCCCTTGAGTCAGAGGCTTGTTCCTATACATCTCAAAGATACCTTACATGAGGTCTAGGTTTATTAACCGGTTTCCTAGGTTCCTCCTGTAATAAAGATTAACAACTTTTGGGATAGAAGCATCTACATTCTTTTTAACATTCTCATCAACAACAGATGAGTCACTAGCACTCTCAAAAACATCATTATCATGCTTAATCTCTACCTCACTTTTCACCATTGTGTCCTTTAAAGGACCATATTCTCTTTCAAGATTCTGAAAATCTTCTAAGCCTGTATGAGCTAAATCTATACATGGAGGTGATGGAACACCTCTTGGTGGTGGAGGCATTGTATTATAACCCATACCAGACTTAGCTTTACTATATATTTGAGCATTCCAAATTTTATCAATTGATTTAGACTGATGATAACATGTGTCTAAAGTTAAATTGACATTTTCATTTTTCTTTTGAAGTTTTCATGCTCCTTTTGGTATGCTTCATTCACAAAGAGTTGTATGTTCTACCTCTCTTCTAAGAAGAATCATATCATCATTATATTTTGACTCATTTGCACGATAGTACTCTATTTGCTTTTCTAATATCGCCATGGCTCTCCTAAGATTAGACACAAGATAATTAGCGTGATATAACTCTTGTCTTTCATTAGAGTATAATCATTAAGTCTTTCAACTTCTTTAGCGACCTTTACATGTTTTAGAACAACTATCAAAGTTTTGTACCTCGAGTCGAGAAAGCCATGAGAGCAAATTCAAGAGCAACAAGAGCAAGATCGAATGTTCTTCTTCTTGTTCATCGACCATGAAACTCCAATCATAGCTTACACCATCAATAGCCAACATTGCCTTTAGTTCTTCCACGCTTGGTCCTTCTTTGCTTGTACCAAGTAGACTGTTGTCCTTGGTCTTTGGTCTTCTCGATTCTCTAGCAAAATGTCCAAACTTGTGCGCTTAAAGCACTACACTTTCTTCTTATCAAAGCCTCTTTGCTTCATCACCATTGATGTGAATAGGCTTGCCAAGATTCTTGTAGAATTTCCTAGCCCTCATGCTAAGAGCTATCTCGCCATTTTATATCCATCTCCTCCAAGTCATCTTCATCAATTTGCTCTATGTCTTCATGAGTTAAGACAGAGCCATCAACTGTGTGGATATGAAAGCATAAAAGGTAGGATCTCTAATACTAACAACCTTTTCTTTGAACTCGCAGTGGTAACATTCACATTACTAGTGGAAACTTTAGAACCAAGAATGGCAACTTCATCATCACCGTCATCTTCAGAATCATCATCGCCACAGAGGTTGACAACAATGCCAAGCTACTAGAGCTTGTGCCAAGTTTCCGCCTTCTTCAACCTTTGCTCAATAAGTTTGAAGTTGTTGTAAAGGTCATTGAGCTTCATTGTTTCTATGTCCGATTTGTTTTCCCGCATAAGAATTGGTTTGAAACTCAAGGCAAACTTCTTAGAAACTTCAAATTGAGGTCTTCATTTTCTACCTCAATGCCAAACACATTCAGTTGTTTAACAATCTTCTGGATTTTGGTGAAGATGCTATCAAGTGAGTCATTGCTTGAAGCAGATAAATTTTCATAACTTTGCTTCAATAATGTCTTTTGTGTCTTCTTTGTAGCATCATTACCACCAAACACTGAGCAAATCTCTTCAAACAATTCCTTAGCAGTTGTGTACTTGCTGAATGCGATGATCTGATCTCTAGGAAGAGTCCTCAACAACAAACTTCTAGCTTTAAGATCATTCTTCCCGCAAGATTTTCAACACTAGATTCAGCACATAAACTTTCACAACATCCGTGTCACCAACCTTCACAAGATTAGTCATGTGCTTGAAAGAATCACCGTTTGAATGATTTCCATAGAGCATAATCTTGAATGAGAAAGTATTGCTCAATCAGTATCATCCACATCTCAAACTCATTTAGTTTGAGCTTAAGTAGCCTTGGTGTAGAAGAGTTTGATTGGTTGTTTTCCATCTCCATTGAATTGAGTGAGTAGGTTAAGCTAATTCCTTGGATCTTCTAAAACAAAATATAAGAACCTTCGCTATGATACCACTTGATGGATCTAGACACACACCTTGTGTCAATGATATTTTGTATGATATTATTAAGCACGCGGAATTTACTTAGTAATACTTAGAAGATGGATTATATGATGTATTATATGTAGACACAGATTAAACACAAAACTTAAGCTCCAATATTATTGATGAATAATACGAGTGATCTTAGCTTATCACTAGGGTTACACCTTAAAGCCTTTATGAGTAATACGTAGGTAAATTGACAAGTACCTAAGACAATGACCTAGGACCTCCTTTTATACAACAAGGAGTCCTTTACAAGATAAGTATAAAGCTAACATTATAGAATATACACAAGATCTATTCTATACTTATATAGACACGTTATCCTAATCATAAACTGATAGCAGTGGTAATAATGTACTGGCAGTGGGAATACGTTTCCACTGCTAGTGTTAATCCAAGCAGTGTAAACCACAACTATCCGTGGTAACAGATTATTCCCAACAGATCGGCTATGCTGTACGGGTTCGAGTGTTGGCCCATCTCCAAGGCCCATGCTAACAGAGTAGAGGTGGCAGAACTGAGAATGCTGAGATGGACTTGTGGTAAAACCTTGCTTGACATGATACCGAACGGAGTTTTCAGAGTAAAACTTGATGTCAGAAATATTATTTCGAAGATGAGAGAAGGTAGGTTGAGGTGGTTCGGTCATGTCAGGAGAAGGCCTCAAACAGCGCCGGTTAGAAGGGCCGAGGCGCTAGTTGTAGATGGCGTGAGAAGAAGGGGCAGACCCAATCTCAGGTGGGAGGATATAATTAAGCTAGAAATGTCGGAGCTTCTTTTGTCAGAGGACATGACCTCAGATAGGAAGGGGTGGAGAGATAGGATTAGGATTTGCGGTTAGTTTTTCGGCTAGGGGCTTTTTGGGTTTAGGTGGTCTTTGGTGGGTTAGGATTTTAGGCGTCTCTTTGTTTGCATTGCCCCAGTGTTTTTTGGTTTTTGGTGCCTCCCCTTTGCTTTGCCGTAGCTTTAGGCCCCGTGCGTTGCTTTGCTTGGCTATGTGTTGCTTAGGATTGCCTGTCTTTTTCTCGCCCTGCTTTTGTTTTTTGGTGCTTTGTTTTTGCTCTGCCTTAGCTTTAGGCCCGTGCGTTGTTTTTGCCATTGCTTTATGTTGCCCCTTTTGGTCTGCCTGCTTTCCTTGGTGCTTTGGTTCTTTGTTTTTTTGGTTGTGTCCTCTTATGTGCTCTCTTACTTGTGGCTCCTCCCGTGCGCCCTTGCCTGCTTGCATTTTTCTTGCATGTGCTTGTTGTTTACTGTCTTTCTGCCCTCTTTTCTCTTCTTTCTCACCCGCACACCTGCACTTGCCGGAGGTCTCGTTGGAAGCGCCTCTACTCCCGAGTTTATCCCGGGTGGGGTATGATCTGCTCACATTTCTACCTCCCATACCCCGCCTTGGGATTGTTGTTGTTGTTGTGGTGTGCGTTAGTGTATTATGTGCAGATTTATGTTTAAGTGTAGTTAGTATATGTAAATGTTAAGGAGGTGGTAACCACTTACTACGTCAAGTCTGATATTGTTGAGACATTGTGTTGTTAAGATGGTAATTAAAAAGCTATCTATATACTACATATAATGAGTGTATGGTCAAATTTTGAAAAGTGAAATCTTAAAAGTTAAAGATGAGATAAATGCATAGTGTAATTAATACTCTTACTAAAACACCTCATTACTTAAAAGTGCAATTATTTATTCACATTGTACAACCAAATAAAAGAATATCTACCAAATTAAAAACAACCAATTAAAACACCCCTTATTAAAAAGTACAATAAATTTTCATAATGTACAATTTAAACAAGCTACAACATAATCCAAAATATAAAATGATTAAACACACTAATTAATGTTATTTTACAACACCCTAAAATGAAAAGTACATGTTATTATACACATTATACAAATTAATAAAACACACAAAGCTTCATACAAGCTAACAAGTTGATGGTATATGTTATATATAGTTTTGAAAACCGGAACAAACCAAATGGTTCAACCAGGAACCGGTGTCGCCACTGGTTCGGCTAACTAATAAAAGCCATCCGAAAACGAACCAGAGAGGACCCGTTGAATCCGATACAAACTGGTAGAATTAGGTCTCATCGAGATCTATTTATCCGGTTAATCGTCACAGGGCCGAAACGTGCTCGTACCCTGCTATACTATATATAAAGGAAAAAACAAAAAGTAAAGAGTGAAAAGTTGAAACTAAAAAAAGAAATGTTGAAAACATATATTTCAAAACAAAACTATTAATACACATTGAAAACCGGGTTGACCCGGGACGTTCAAACCCGGCGGGTTGACCCGTTATCACTAAACGATCTTTCGCTATAAAATCCCGTTGCTATGCACGGGTACTCGTCTAGTAATAGAAAGATATATTGTTCCAAAGATGTTCATTTTTTTTTGAACGACAAAGATGGAATTAATAAAAAAGAGACTAGCAAGACGATAGAAACTCAAAATACAAAAGAGTCAATTAAAAGAACTACATAATATAGGAAAATGGTAAAATCCCGAGACTTTAACTATGAGGGAGACAAAAGGGTTGAAAAAACTTTTGACACGAAGGCCTACGGATCGGTTTTCACTTCGGCAAAAGAAAACCCCCCATCCCGGAGGCCGAGCCACCGGTTTTCACTCCGGGATGGTTTTTGATGAAACCCCAAACAAGTCCCGAGAAAAGGATAGAAAGAAAAACAATCCTCAATCCAACGAAGACGCCAAACGAAAAAACGTTGGCGTACGTGAACACCATCCCAGCGAATTTGAACACCAGCTTCAGGAAAAAAACAAACGCAGCTTTAACCATTGCCAATGCGCGCGATCGAAAGGGGAAACATAAGCCAATCATTCCAATTAACTTCATATGGTCCCTATTGTGAAGCCACGAAAATGAAGAGAAACGAACATTATCGAAGAGATCACTTTTCCTCAATGGTTGAGAGTTAAAAGTGACGCTATTTCGGAATCTCCAAAGCCACCAAAGAACCGAAGTAGTAATAACATAGAACCTGTGTTTTTTCTCTTTAGAAACATGCCAAGAGATGTTCCAATCATTGAAAGAATCCAAAGAATAAACTTGAAAAAAAAGAATATCACACCATCTAAAAACGAGCTTCCACAAATCAGTAGCAATGTCGCATTCGAAGAAAATATGATTAGCAGATTCAACATTGGCATTGCAAGATGGACAAGAGATAGCCGGAATATCCATACCACGCGAAGAGAGATTCAATCTATGAGGGAGCCGGTCCAAAGAAAGCCTCCACATAAATACATTGACCTTCCGGGGGATAGATTTATCCCAAGTAGTAGCATGAGCAAGAATGGGAAGGATATTTTGGTCAATCCTATAACGAGCATCCTTGACAGTAAAAGTACCATTAGGACCAAGACTCCAAGTACAAGTATCTTCATTGACATCAATATCAAGATGACCGATCTCATTTAACATGTCACGTAAATAAGCAAGATTTCTAACTCCAAGATTGGTCCGAGACCATTGCCCATTATTAATACGGTCAATGATAAGACAATCTTTGTCTTGATCAAGACGATAGAGCCGATTGTACCTTGTAGAAAGAGGAGTCTCGCCAACCCAAATATCTTTCCAAAATCGAGTACGAGTGCCACACCCTGCTTTAAAACGAAAAATGTTAGATAAGATAATACCTTTCGAGTGAAGGAAGTTGGAGGACCCAACAATGTTAGCCCAAGTGCCCTTGAAGCTACAACCATTTGTATCGAAACCTCCTTCTTGACCTTGATAAGCTTTGATGACCTTAACGGCTTAACCCAAAGGACGTTTGGGGAAGAAAGCAACCTCCAACGCCATTTTTGAAGAAGAGTAAGGTTGAAAGCTTTAAGACTGCCGATGTTTAACCCTCCGTTTATAAAAGAATTAAGAATAATTGGCCACTTGACCCAAGCCATTTTGTTTTATAACTAATATAATTTTATTTATTGTAACTAATTGTTGGATTTTGTTATGTACATATGTTTATTCTTATGTCATCTCGCACTTCTCAACCAAAATTACTTGTCGAAACACTACTTCATGAATAAACAAGAAAAAGCCTAAACTTCATCTATTTTTATCAAATCAAAATCCAAGCAATTATTCATAAATAAGTAGAATTTTCTTATTTTTCTTTTTAGGCATGTAAAAATGTCTTAGGTGTTATGAATAATATTATGTGGATGTCCATATAACCCATAAGAAGCCCATGGCCCAATTAGCTACTAGGGTTTTTACCCTAATATTTATCTATATATACCTTTTGTATCTCCTACATTATAATGAATAGAAGAATACTTTCATTCTCTCCATTCTTGTTCACAACACGTTATCAACACGCTCTTAAGGTGATCGATCGAGGTAACTTTTAAACCCTTCTTTGTATCTTGTTAGATCATTAGTAATTGTTTTGCTACCGATAATATTATACAATACATGGATACATGCATGCAATCTTTGATTTTGGATTTATGTCGTTATTGACTTTTGATTTCTTAATCATATAACAAGACAGATGTTTGGCGGTGGTGTGATGACTCATGCCACTAATAAACAATAAATATAGACAAAATTAAACAACAGTATTAGTATGATTTATGTATGCATTATATATACTGTTGTATACTTGTATGGTTTATGTATGCATTATATTGAAAATCTTGTGAATCATATGTTTACACTTTGTTAAATATGTATTAACTACTTTGCTAATTTATCTTATCATCTCCTGTTTGTGTGTTCTCCTATACATGTGGTATGATTTTATTAAAATTAAGCAAGAGGTGATTAACTTTTAATTGATTAATTGTGTTTGTAGTATACAATGCTATTTGTCGGATATTATTTGTATTTTGCTTCTCTCAAAGCAAACTTTTGTATAATATATTTTAATAGTTTAATCAAAAGTGAATGTTGATTTGTAAAAGTATTATATGTGTATTATTAAATTACTACAGATCATGTTTATTCTAAAATATAATATTTGAATTTTCGAATAAATGGTTTTAGTAAATGGGAATTATTTGATCAATTCAAAGAAACTTATGCATGAGTAGAGTTAGTTGAATCAAGAAAAAAAACTAGTAATAATGATTTTACACCACTGCGCATGTTTGTTAGTTATACTTAATTTGTGTATCGTACATTATATGCTTCTTTTAATGTTGTAATCTAATCTTGTTATCTAGTTTGCGAATTTGTAAAACGAAAATCACAATTGTAAAACAACTCTTATGTTAATGTTGTTATGTCTAACTTTGATGTTTGGTCCAATAGCATTTTTATATCATAACATTTTAGCATATTAACATATTAACCTGAGTCATATTAGTAATAGCTTTGGAACATCAATTATAAGCATGACTTGTATTGCTAAAGTTAATTTAATTGTTGGCTAATAGAGAAAAACTTTGAAGTTAATGTATGCATTGTCCTATCTACATTTGTATGAGAATAGTCTTCACAATCCACATACCTTGACAAGAAAGATAAGATCTATAAAGTGTATTGAAACATTGGTTATATGTTTGGGCTCATTAACTATGCATGTGATATAGTCTAGTTATAATCGATATCACTCTTTGTTATAATTTGATCATTCTCTTCATTGTATGATTATTATGTGAACAATATTTAAAACCTAAACCACTATCTGATTTCTCAGTAATATTCGATATATAAATCGTTATATAAAGTGAACTATGACGATAAGTTTTCTCGTATTGGCTTATGATCTACAACTTGTTTGATTTTTTTTCCATGTCTAATAGCAATTAGCATCTAATCCTAACTTCGATATACATTAAAAATATATATCTATACGACACTTGTACTTCTGTATTACTTAGTAGTATTAATTTATTGTTCTTATAGTTAATTAGATGTATGTGTTTATATTTGTATGACTTAACTTCTCATACTATGTTTATTGGAAAATATGATTTTTAGTTGGTTGGAAGAGAAACCTCTAAATATTGCTACAAATAGTTTTCAGTGACCTTGGTCACATATGTTTATGTTATGTGAAGATACGGTGTTATGTGAATATGAGAATCACTTTTGTGAATATGTTAATAATGAGCTATATTGCATAACTGTTTTGTGAAGGTTGCTTAAGAAAATTAATATATTGAATACAGATGTATTTATATCTGTGACTTCTAATATAGTTTTATTTGCTTGTGAGATAATTAGTTACTTGATTATATATATTATGCAACTTGCCTGTTATATAATATATGTTGTATCTGGCTAAGTCGAATAACGTATTGAACCATATGGAGCAATAGGAGGGTTTATATAAGTTTTATCGGAAAAATGTGATGATTTATTGTTATCTCCATGTTATTCGAATTTTATAAAAAGAGACGTGCAATTAAAGCACGTGTGGTCATAAAGTATATGTTTATGAGCCAAGATATTTATAGTAATTGGCATGACCGGTTGGACCATCCCGAGTCAATAATGATGCGAAATGTATAAAAGAACCATGGGTTCTTCAAGGTTGAGTTGTATGTTCTCATTGTTCTCAATGGAAGTTAATTGTTCATAAACTAAAGTAAGGATTATGTTCTACAAAGTTTTGGAAAGAATATTACGGGGATGTATGTAGGCCTATACATCCGCCCATGTGAATCATTTTGAGTTTTAAAATCGATGCATCGTCAAAATGATCATTAAAGACGCAACTTAAGGTTAGCATGATGAATGACTCGTCTTATAAAATGCGAGCATGGTTTTCCAAATTGTATCTTTGAAAATGGTGGTGAATACTTCCATATGTTGGGCAATTATTGGAATAAGTGTCGAACTTAAAAGTAGCACATGTTCGTATGTGAATTGCTTTTGTTGAAACGTTCATAAAAAGTCTACAGTTGATTACAAAGCCAATAATTGTGAGAACAAAACTGTTAGTTTATGGGGCATGTAATTTTAAATGATAAAATATGAATTCGCATCTTGCCAACAATTAATAATGGATTCTCCCTATTAGAATGGTTTCGGTCACAAACCATATGTTTCCCATATAAAGTTTTTTGTAAATGTGCGCAACATGTATTGTAAATCCACCACGACGCACACAAGGGATGTTGAAATTGATAATTCATTCAGGGGGAGAGAATGAGCAGCGAGAAATTTGTAATGAATTATGATATAAATGTTGATCCTCGTACTAAAGAATATGAACTTAAAGTTCAAGGGACAAATAACATTCCAGATCTAGTAAATGACAGACTTGTTTAGTGACATAAAGAAATGACTATATCATACATACGCTGCTAGTGCTCCAATTATAATGTATGTCCCAAAATGAAAACCAATGATTGGTAGTAAGTCTATGGCACGTCTGCAACGTGATAGACTAATCGATTCCAAATAAAAGTCCTCGAATGAGTAGATAAAATGGAGCAAGAAAATTCAGATGGTCTAATCGAGGTAATAAAGACCCCATAATAATTATCCTATATAGAAACTAGACATGAAGGTAATTGAGAAACCCCGGGTACTTGAAAAACTATGAGATATCAATAAATGATATATTGGAATATCTAGTAGAGTGTGGAATCAAAGTATAAATGAATCGACGTCGATGGTGATATTGTATAAAATAATACACATGGTAATGATTATGTAAATAAATAAGATAGCGCTATAATCATGTGAGGATCATGGAAGCATACCTGCAGGAAGTGCAGATGTATAAATGAATGGCCAAAAGATATAAAGACGCAAAGAACTAATGAAAGATTGAAGTCTCTTGTGATGAGACATGGTTACTGGGACTTGAAATCCGTACATATGAATGTCCAAAATTATTGGATATGCATCGGTCTTTGTGTGAAAGCAAAATTGAATTACTGGAATTATGATATTCAAGGCACAACTGATGGCACACATATATTTCACAAAGACTAGAAAATTATCTTGAGGAGACATGTTCTAATGTGGTGGATCCAATAATGTATTTTGTTATTATAGAAGTCTCGCAATGTGATAAATAATTAATATGCGTTTAAAAGAAAATGAATAGAGCTCATTTGAAGTTGAGATCCATGATGGATATAAAATGCATGAAGCATGTCTCATGATTTAAAATGTTGAAAGCCTATAAGAAAATTTTCAAGAATAACACTTGATCAAGTTGAATAAATCACTATATAAGTGAAAGGAAATATGGTATTGGTTTGAAATGAGCCATTTAAATAATAAAGTTTACCCATGTTAGTTTTAAAGATATTTGTATTTGAATATGGTATAAGTTACATATGGCTTGATGAGGTAAATGTGAATGGAACTCATGAAGAGATTTTCAAGACGATTGAATACCTTGAAATGAAATACAAAGTTTTTTTTTTTGTTTTATGAATTGAACATCTTAAAGATGAAATCAATTTTAGAATGAAAGCTAAAGAAAGATGCTATATGTTATGGATAAATGACACTCATGTTTATGAGGTCAATTGATAAAGACAGACCCCTTTTACTTATAAGGATGATGATCACAATATCGATTTATGGGTGTCATAGTTATATAAAACATTGATTGTTCTCACTAGTGGTCATAAATGATATAATGTATCATTTACTTTGCATTCGTTGATACTATATAACTTATGAAGTACGAGGATGTACTCATATAATGATAAGTATGACATATGTTTAATCCTTCTTGATATGTGAAGGTTAAGTGGAGAGCACTTGTTTATATGAGAATCAAACATATATTCTATCAAGACACTTACTATATTGACATTAAAGAAGTTGGTTTATTATATTGGATTGCACCAACTAAGAGATTTAAGTGATGTGATCATCAGGGGGAGAGAAGATACGTGTTGCACTCTTTTTCCCTTGACCATGGTTTTGTCCCCATAGGGTTTTCCGGCAAGGTTTTTAATGAGGCAACATCCCCGAGCGTATAAAGGAAGTATGCACTCTTTTTCCTTCACTAGATTTTTGTCCCACTGGGTTTTGTCTAGTAAGGTTTTAACGAGGCATAATCCTCAAATGGACATCCAAGGGGGAGTGTTATGGATAATTATAATATGGATGTCCATATCTTACAAGATATTGATTAGAGGTATTTGAGTTATATTAGAAGATTACATATCTTCTAGAATGCCTGACCCTCTCAATGGTCAATCACAAACTGGAGATGTATTTACAAGTGGAGGAACCGCAATTTCATGATGTCTAATTAAACAGACGATCTCAGTGATATCATCCAACCATGCAATAATTCTAGAGATACATGAAGCAAGTCGAGAATGTGTTTGGCTAAGAAGTGTGATACAACACATACGTAGATCATGTGGTAATTATTCAGAGAAGGTGGCACCAACAGTTTTGCATGAAGATAATGCAGCATGTATTCAAGGGCGAAATGACGAAATATATTTAACCAAAATTCTTTTTCAATCATGACTTACAGAAGAATTGTGATATTATTGTTCAACAAGTTCGTTCAGCGACAACCATGGATCTATTTACCAGGCACTTCCTACCTCAACAGTTAGGAAACTAAGTAACAACATTGGGATGCGTCGACTCAAAGAGCTCAAGTGATATAGTCATCGAGAGGAGACAACACGCTACTGACTCTTTTTGTCCTAATCGTGGTTTTGTCCAACGGGTTTTCGACAAGGTTTTTAATGAGGAAACATTCCTAAGCGTATTAATAATATGGACATCCAAGAGGAGTGTTATGAATAATATTATGTGGACGTCCATATAACCTATAAAGTTCTACCTAATTAATTAACTACTAGGGTTTACTCCTAATATTTATCTATATATAACTTTTGTATCTCCTACATTATAATGAATAGAAGAATACTTTCATTCTCTCCATTCTTGTTCACAACATTAGGTAAGAACGCTTATTTATTTAACTTTTTTATTTTAATGCTCAGATCATTCATTTGGTCACTTGGTAAACATATGCTACAATGTAGAATTTTATGAACAAATTTCCTATCTTTTTCTTTCCAGTGAACAATTTTATGCTATCTACCTATAAAATGTTAAACTATACGGAGTCTATAAAGTGACATGAATTATCGATTAAAAAGCTTTTATTAGGTAACTGTTTCCTTAACGACTGTGTTTAGCGAGCTGGATGCTACTAACCATTATTAAGCCATCGCTCTTTTTGTTTACAATCAAGTTTCATAAATCAACTCTTGTTATCTTGAAGTTATCTGGTGTTTACTATCATGAGACAAGTTAGTTGTCACGTGACACGACTTCTTGACTAAAGAGCGGCTGGTCTATAAAGGAAAAGAGGTAGAGAAAGGCAAATGTGTCGTCGTGTAGATAAAAATTACAATGCGACATGAATCATTGAGTTACGTTTAGTTTTTGTGGCTCATATTCAAGTCTTTTTTGTTCTAAACATGAACAAGAATTACTCTGACTATAGCAAAACACATTAAACAAACTTAAAACCAAGAACATCACACTTAAGAAAGAAGCATTACATTTTTAATGATGTAAACGCCAACATACTGTTTTCTTAAACAAACAAACAAACTAATAGTTTCATGATCTTTATTCAAGCCGCACATCAACCTTAAGACAGAAAGACACTGGTAAGCACATTCTTGCACTGAAAAGAGGCCTTCAGCAACATCAGACCCTACAAAAACATCATATAATAATGAGACCACAAATGAGGTTTTTAACATATCAAGCAAATGTAAATGCGACTTTCACCTTGTAAATTGGTCTATCTGTGTTAAATTCTACCTCTAAGGAAATAAATGAGTTAAGTTACGTGCCTGACTAAATCAAATACCAAACTTTTAGAACACTTATGCAGCATCCTAAACTTAGTACTTACTCGTATATTAACAAAGTTGAAGTATTATATGAAAATTCACATAAAACGGACAACCGTGTGTGTGGGTCGGTTCAACCCGTGCTTAAGTACTTAATTTGAACCAAACCTGTTTTGTAGTATCAAGTTTGTGATTGTGAGTGGTATGGTAGTACTATACAACAAAGAAATCATACCTCTTTCATTTCCAAATTGACTATCTTTTCCTCAAGAGCACCAACTTCCTTAACATTGAACTTGTTCAACATGGTAATGCTAGATATAGTGGACATGGGCTTGACCACCAGATCATCCATAACCATGTAAGTCACCACCCCTTTCACAAATCCACCACTCTCAACCGCCGTCTTCACCCCACCATCACTAGCCACATACGGCATCTTGACTTCCATTATACACTTGCAGCTAGGACACTTAACAGTAGGGTCGTCGGTTACATTGTAATTACAAAAATTGCGGCACCTGTAAAACTTCCCAGCCATTTGAGCATCATCATTAGCTAACAAAAGCGGGACTTGATCGCCATACTTTGTAATCTTGGGGTTCAAAATAGCTTCTTTAATTTGATCTGATTGCATATATGTGTTGCTTAAGTTCTCAATGCTATCGTAAAGATTTCCAAGTGCACCCACCATCGAATTCTTTCTGAGAAGCTTAATCACAGTACCAACAGGTAAAGAAAGGATATGAAAGAGGAAGTCAACAAATTCTTTGTTCGCCTCGGCGAAAAGAACTTTCTTGGATTTGGTATCAATGAGAAGCTTTAGAGTTACTTTAGCTGAATCTGAAGAAGAGGCTGCCATTTTTGTTTGGTTGATTTAGACATGTAAAGATTGGATCTTTATTTATAAACCTGCAGATGAATTCAGTTAGGAATATGAAAAGCAATTGTTTTGATGTCCAAATTTATGGGTCTTAATATCTGTGATCATTTGGGATTCCTGTAACATAAACCTGTTGGGATCTTTTGAAGTTCAAATTAATATTACTGAATGTACAAAGTCAAATGTGAGTTTTCTCTCAGTACTCTGTCAATGCCTCAATGGATGGACACATTTTTAACTTAGAATCATAGATTTATAAATTTTCCAATCAAGAAGCTGACATATCACAATACATTCTTTAAAAAGGCTAATTTGCTCAGATTGTGTTAAAATATCATAAAAAATATTCAACAACGATTTAAGAGTTTATCACCTCTCTTTTAAGGCAGATGTTGAGCATCACAAATACATGTGACAGAATGTGTTTTGAGCATCACAAACACATGTGACAGATTTTGCAACATATCCTTTAGAGTTGATATGTTGACGTTGATGAGCCATCAAAAGTGTCTCTAAAATCTACTAAAACTGAACTGCTGTACCACCACTAGATTAAAATTACAAATTTATTTAAGAAAAGAAATACATATAAAGCATTATTATCACACACACATCACATAAAAGTCACACCTATTTGACAGAGAGTGTGAGATTTTTAACATAATGAAATCCAAATAAAAGAGCTTCCCTGCATGGTGGTTTTGGTGAGCAATCTTATTTGGAATGGGGCTGTTTGATAGACACCAAATCATTTGGAGCATCAGCAGCATGATACATATGAATGGGCAAACGAGGGCTCAAAAGGACTTCAAGTGGTGTCTTTTTCATGTTGGTCAGTCCGACACTCGCAGTCATATCAATAGGCTCCGTTGATGGTTTCGTTAACTCAAATCCTTGCAACAAACTTGCTAACGTCAGATACAAAGATTTGAGCGCAGTTAAGACCAGGGCACATTCTTCTACCACTACCAAATGGAAGCAATTCATAATGTTTCCTTTGATGTCCACATCCTTTTGGCTTGTCAAGAATCTTTCTGGTCGAAATTGGTTGGGATCTGACCAAATGTTAGGGTCATGGTGTAGTTTCCAAAGATTTATCATCAACCCGGTGCCTTTTGGGATGTTATATTCAGCTAGAACGCAGTCATCCATGGACTCATGAGGGACGGAGAGTTGTCCTGGTGGGTATAAACGAAATGTTTCTTTGATGATGGCTTCCAGGTAGACTAAGTTCTTCATATCCGACTCTTCAACCGGTCTCTTCCTTCCAACATGCTCATCAATTTCGTCCTGAGCTTTTTTGAGTGCTTGTGGGTTGTTGAGCAGCAAAGATAAAGCCCATGTTAAAGTTACAGTTGTAGTGTCTAGGCCTGCTGCCAGAATATTCTGTGAGATAGTTAACCAGTTAGTACTTTTGTATAAGGTTACAACTAACTTGTTCTAGCTCTTTATTTGTATTGTAGTTAGCTAGGTGCAATTTATTTTATATGTACAAACCGTTAAAACGCTTCAGGTGTGAAGCATTAGATGATCATTCCAATTTTTTTATAATAAATTACGAAAACATGAGAAATTACTAATCGATGAAGCTGCTATTTAACAAACCAAGTAAGCGAAGCTGCAAAGGTTAAAGGTAGTAACTTACTACAGCTGTTGCTTTGATGATTGTATCACAGTCAAAGTCTTGAAACTCGTCTTTGCAGGAACCTTCGAGAATGGAAATCAATACATCCATGAAGTCTGGTTTGCTTTCACCTTTCAGCCCCGTCTCTCTCCGTTTCTTGTGCTCATCTAACCACTCCTCAAGGATATTGTCAAGATCCTTGGCTGATACCTTCATTGCCTTCTCGTGTCCTCCCAAATCCAAACACTTTACATAGGGAATGTAATCAGACAGCACAAAAGCCCCACACAGGTCAAAGAACTTCCTTACTACCCTATGAACCCGAACAGCTTCATCATCATTGGGGGAAAATCGCTTTCCTGAAATTGTTCTACCTATGATGTTTAATATCAAGTTCCCAAACAATTCTTTCATCTCCACCCGCGCCATATCTGCATATGCACTCTTTTTGTTTGTTGCCCAAGTTTCAAAGATATCTTTCATGGATGCTCTAACTTCTTGGACACGGATATATCTAAGCATCTCCACATTTCGGTGAGAGAGAAGCTCTGCAATGACCATCTTGCGCATACGTTTCCAGTAGTCACCATATGGACTGACCCCAAAACCGGCATAGTTATAGGCCATGAGCTCTGCTGCTAATATCTTTGGTCTACTAGCAAAGACCTTGTCGTTTTTAGTGAAACACTCTTTAGCGATCACGTGATCACTCACGACCAAAATTTGGTAAAAACCAAGCTTGATGGTAAAGATAGGGCCACATTCATCAGCCATTCTACCAAGAACAATGTGAGGTAGCTCAGATCCACCTAGAAGGTGAAGGTGACCGATTATAGGCCATGCACCCTTTGCTTGTGGCGGACTTTTGATCTTGCTACTTTTTGTCATCTTTTGGCTCAACATTTGGTATAGAAAAACTATGGCCAACGTGGCTGTTAGAGCGGTTTGGAATATGAGATGAAGTTCCATAGATATCATTGTTTTAAACCTATGTACGTATTTCAATAAACGGAGTCATCTATATATATAGCTCAATCATCGTTGAATACATTTGTATGAATGTAGAACCTACCAGCTTTTAAAGCTAATGATGTGCCGATTATGTCTGGTCATAACTCTACGAGACAAAAATAAGAGCCAGTTAAAAATAAAGTTCTAAACAACAGTATTTATTTACAGGACATCGTTTGGTGGAGAATATAATGAGGTTTAGGGTTTTGGGTCAAACCGGGTTTTGACTATTTGACTCGAACCAAAACCGGTTTTGAAACCGGTTCGGTTTAGAAAAAACCGAAATGCGAATTGCTTTGGTAGTTTGGTGGAGAATATAATGGGCTATAATGGTACTAGTTGTGTAGCATTATCATGTCTCCAATTTTTTACAAATGGGTCAAGAGAAGAAAACAGCATTAACTGTAGTCTAACTTGTCAGAACTCAGAACTCAGAAGTGTATTATTTTAGTCGAAACCTTTTTGGGCTTTATGATAGGCAGCCCATGTTTTGTGTTTGGAGAAAATTTATTTTGCTTACTCTTATTTTTAGTGTTTATTGAGGAATAAATCTTCATTATCTATTTAGTTTGATTTAATGGTGGAAATTAAACCTAAATTTAATATGCTTAACATTAATTCTAACAACTATATAAAGCCTTTTCTCCTTTATTCTTTCCATTCGCTTCATTTTTTTCACACACTTCATGTGTGTTTTCCTCCCAACATGCTCTCATCCTTTCCCTTCAAAAAGTAGTTATTCTGATATACTATTACCATTCCGATTATCATCAATGTTTCGATCACCATCACCATCACCGTTCCGATCATCATCACTGTTTCGATCATCATCATCTCATCATCACCTCCTGATCATTATCATTTTTTATGGCTCTTTTGATTTGAATGAATCGTTTGTTTCAAAAGCATATTTGATTGATATTGTTGCGGTTGATAATATTTTTGAATCGGTTGATAATTATGTGAATCAAGTTGTTAACATTTCTTCTTATCAAGTTGCTCATTTTATTGCTTTATTACCGGTGATATTACTCATATGTAAAACCAGAATTAGTGTTACATTTTATTGCTTTATCGCATGTGATGTTACTCATATGTGATATTACACTGTAAAGGCAAAGAAAAGTGTTTAAGTTCAGGCGATGCCGCAGACTGAGCCAACAATAAAATATGACAAGCGATGTTTATCATTTCTTTCATATACACTTGGTAAAATACTAAATTCTTATCACATTTGGTAAGAATGTGATATTTCACATTCTTAGTTGAGTATCACAATTGATAACACATATAATGTAGATAACCAAAACCATAATCATTAACATTTTACATGAAGTTGATTATCTCTTGTGATAATTCACATTCTTAGTTGAGTATCCTAATTAATAACATCTTTATGTAGAGAACATAAATTAGTATCATTAGCATTTTATATTACCAACCAAATATTTTTGTACCAGTTGTTGCAACATAAATTTAAACATAACAACAAACACATATTAAGCCACAAGATTGGATTTCATACTATTAGAAGTGTAAAATAAGGTGATAAAACACACATTAAAAATGATATCACAACAACTAAACAAACATTAACTATGTTTTTGAAATATCACAAGTGATACTACACCGAGAAAAAAAAAGAAACAAAAAAAAAATTTGTCGAAAGTATATGAAAGTGCCCATCTATTTAAAGGTAATTAAATACTCGTCGCGATTTTAGATTAACGATTTATGGTTTTTGAGATATGTAATATTTAAAAATGAGAGATGAAAGTGAGTTTTAATTAAAATATGGAGTGGTCTAGATTTACACTTTAGGTTTCTCAATGTTTTTTTTCTTAGGCTACCCCAATAACAACCTTTAGCGACCCTAATTTTTCCTGCCACATTAGCTTTTTCTCTCATACGACCTACACACAACCTTTTAGCCATAATAAGTCAACCTACACTACAAAAAACATATCCCATAAAAATAATTTTTAAATAATTAAATACACACAACACACACACACAAAAAACAAACACTCAACCCTCATCTCCAATAGGTTGTGACCTCAACCCACATCCCCTTCAACCTCATCTAACCCTTATCTCCACAACAATGTCAACCCGCTGCAACCTCCTCCAACCCAATAGGTTGAGGCATTATTGGAGGTAGCCTTAAATCTTGTTCTTTTGATCTAATGGTTTGTGTGGTCCAAATTTGTCCTTTGATATGTAGAGATTTTTGCAGTATGCAAAATAAAGCGACTCTTGTTTTTGTGTTCTTTTTTAGAATGGCCTCGTTTTATGTTTTGTATCTAGAAAAATCTATAAGGGACTAGATATTATAACGGTGTGTTCAAATGAAAAGATAAGCCAAATGCAATTGGTGAAACTGTTTGGCTTCATAATCTATTTCGTGAACTTCATAAACCATTATTGTCTGCCACTATTGTGTATTGTGACAATGTTAGTGTTATTTATTTGACTGTTAATCCGGTTCAGCACCAGCGAACCAAACACATTTAAATCGACATACATTTTGTTTGTGATATGGTTCAGGTTCGTATTCTTCATGTGCCATCACGTTACCAGTATGCTGATATTTTCACCAAAAATTTACCGTCTGCATTATTTGAGGAGTTTCGTACCAGTTTAAGTGTTCGCTCTTCTCTCGCTGAAATTACAAAAGAGTGCTAGACTTGTATTATTTTATTAGAAGCCTTTGAGCTTTGTGATAGGCTTAACTCGTTTTATGTTTTGTATCTAAAATAATCTATAAGGGACTGTATATTACTATATTGTAATAGTGTGTTCAATGAAAAGATAAGCCAAATCATAATATAACTAGTACAATGTCAACATTTAATTTATTTCATAGTAGACCAAACACAATAGTTACGTACTTCCGCTATTATTATTGCTATAAATAATATTTATTACATAGTAGACCAAACACAATAGTTACGTACTTATGCCATAAATAATATTTCGGGTTTTTACAGTAATAATTTTTACCTGGTACATAAGTGATTATCGCACTTGAGCACTACGGCCTCAACGTCAACTGACCAAACACTTATAATGATGACGGCACATGTGATCAATTTTTTTTTAAACTTAAAATTCCATTAATAATTAAAAAATATTACAATATTTAAAATAAAAACTCTAAAATTAAAAACATTACAATAAAAATTAAAAACTTAAACATATAGTCTAAATTATATCATTCTTTAATCTTTTGCTTCAGGGCCAACACCGCTGCTAGTTGTTCTCCGGTTAAATGGTCATAAGGTTCATCCGAACGGGTTGGAATAGACTATCCGAACCTTGAGCCGAAAAAGGTTGAGAAGGTTGACAAATTAATAGATCAAAATTCTCATCAAAATCTAAACGGTTAACCGGAAAAAAAACGATGGTGATGACATGTGTGGATGATACCCGTATTGTTGGTTAAATGATTGGTGCATTTGATTTTGTTATTGTTGGTTAAATGATTGGTGCATTTGGTTTTGTTGTCGAAATGGAGAAGAAAACGGATTATTTGTGTAAATAGGTTGTTGATGCATTCATTTGTATGTGAAACTAGCAAGATGAAATTAATCGGTGGTGATTGCCCGATTAACATAAAATTGAGTCGGTGGTTGTTGGAACGTTTTGTTGTTTGTCAAGGTTTGGTGTTTTATTTTTGAGAGTTTAGTGAAACATTTTTTTAGTTGGTAAATAATTTATAGTTGTAAAAGAGAATGTATGGGGAAAAAAAAGAAGAAGAAAAAATGGGTTTTATAGACAAGAACACCCCCAACAGCTATTTTGTGTCCGATTTCATGTGGTCTTCTCACATATCAAACCTTTCATTTTTATAAAGGTGGATGCGTTTGGTTTGGTCTTCGTACAACCGGGGTTAGTCTGGGTCAACCGACCGAACTCGTTTGGTCCTATTACGAGTAGTCTTATGGCAGTGAAGTCATGACATAGCCAGAATATGAATGCTTTTGATAATTTTTGTAGAATAGAGAACCAAATTCCTAAAATATATTTTTTGCGGAATTTTTTTTTGAACATGCAACTAAAACGACTTTTGTATTAAGCAATCATTAGCCAGGTAATTCCGTAATCAATATTTTTTTTTTTCAAATTTAAGGTTGCAAGTAATATGTGTGAGCTTCACCTACAACATTGACCGACGTCCCACGTTTAAAACAAGTAGGGTGATACTATTGGTTCCCTATTTCTATAAGACATCTAATACCCCATTTTATACTCACTTTATTGATAACACAAGACAAGACAACTTTTTATGTTATTTAATTTTGTATTTTTTGAATTTTACTACTTTTAGTTCATCATATATTAAATTTTATGTTCATTTTTTTTTAATTTCACAGTTTTGTAACTAATTGTTTAAATATTTAATAAATTACATTGCATTTTATAAATATGATGATTTTAATATAAAAACATTACTCATTTTTTATTGTTTTAATTTTTTTTATCAAGTATGTTTTTTAATATGTGATATAGATATGCTTATTTCTTGTATATTTTTTTTATATGGATGTATTTCAGCAGAAACATATTGCTATCTTGAGTCTTAATAAGAAATCATTTTAAAAAGTAGTCGCAACAATGTTCCCAAAATAACATACTATAGATTATTAAATAGCGTAAATATATAGTCAACTGAGCTAACTCTAAAATTACAGCCAAATAAATAATGAGTAACATTTTTAAGGTATTCTAACCGGATTCTAACAGCAATAGCTTTAAGGTATTTGAACATTTTATATCTTGTGATAACCATGAGTAACATTTTAAAAGTCTTAACAAATTACAATACTTGTAATTATAATGGTGTTAACAAAAAAGAATGCTAACTTGACTTCTGACGAGAAACATAAAAACTGCAAATAATGCATATTGACTTCTAATTACAAAAACATGAATAAATCACATCACTTGAATACTATAGTTTTGGTAGTAGGGACGGTGTCAATGTTTCTTAAATGCTTACATGAAAGTTGGCTAGTTTTTTTCTTTTTTAACACATGTAAATGATTAAAATGTCTTGACAATGGAAGCCACCTAAATAGATTAATGCAACTAAATTGCGACGGTTGAGGGTTGGATCAATTGGAAATCTCTTTTCTTTGGACACAGAGGTTGATGGTTCGATCCTTACTCCTTATAAAAAGACGGAGGTCCTTTGGAAGCAGCCTCTATACCTTTGGGTAGAGGTATGGTTGTCTACATCTCACATCTTCTACACCTCGTGAAAGACGAGATTTGATTAACGTTGATTTTTAACTAAATTTCAACATAGATCGTTATTCGTCCTAAAATAAATGTCTAGTTTGCGTCAACTGACCGAACTTGTTTAGTCCTATAACGAGTAGTCTGATGGTAGTGAAGTCATGAGATAACTTGAATACGAATGCTTTTGATGAATATGAATGCTTTTGATAACTCTTGTAGAATAGAGAACCAAATTCCTAAAATATACTTGTTGTGGGAAATTGTTTTGAACATGCAACTAAAACAACTTTTATATTAAGCAATCATTAGCCATGTAATTCCGTAATTAATATATATATATTTTTTTTTCAAATTTAAGGTTGCAAGTAATATGTGTGAGCTTCACCTACAACATTGACCGACGTCACACGTTTAAAACAAGTAGCGTGGTAATATTGGTTCCCTATTTCTATAACACATCTAATACCCCATTTTATACCCACTTTATCGATAAGACAAGACAAGACAACTTTTTATGTTATTTAATTTTGTATTTTTGTATTTTACTACTTTTAATTTATCAAATTTTATATTTTATGCTCAATTCTTTTTTTTTTTTTTTTTTTTTTTTTTTTTTAATTTCACGCTTTGTAATTAATTATTTAAATATTTAATAAATTGCATTGCTAAATACGATGATTTTAATCTAAATACATTACCCATTTTTTATTCTTTTAAACTTTTTTATCAAGTATGTTTTTTTATATGTGATATAGATATGCTTATTTCTTGTATCTTTTTTTATATAGATGTATTTCTGTAGAAACATATTGCTATCATGAGTCTTAATAAGAAATCATTTTAAAAAGTAGTCGCAACAATGTTCCCAAAATAACATACTATAGAATATAGATTATTAAATAACGTAAATATATAGTCAACTGAGCTAATTCTAATATTACAGCCAAATAAATAATGAGTAACATTTTTAAGGTATTCTTAACCGGATTCTAACACCAATAGCTTTAAGGTATTTAAACATTTTATATCTTGTGATAACCATGAGTAACATTTTAAAAGTCTTAACAAATTACAATACTTGTAATTATAATGGTGTTAACAAAAAGGAATGCTATCTTGACTTCTGACGGGGAACATAAAAACTGCCAATAATGCATATTAACTTCTGATTACAAAAGCAAGAATACATCACATCACTTGAATACTATAGTTTTGGTAGTAGGGATGGTGTAAATGTTTCTTAAATGCTTACGAAAGTTGGCTAGTTTTTTTTTTTTTTTTTTTTTTTTAACACATGTAAATGATTAAAATGTCTTGACAATGGAAGCCACCTAAATAGACTAATGCAACAAAATTGCGATGGTTGAGGGTTGGATCAATTGGAAATCTCTTTTCTTTGGATACAGAGGTTGATGGTTCTATCCTTACTTCTTATAAAAAGGCCGGAGATCCTTTGGAAGCAGCCTCTCAACCTTTGGTTAGAGGTAAGGTTGTCTACATCTTACATCTTCTACACCTCGTGAAAGAAGAGATTTGATTAACGTTGATTTTTAACTAAATTTCAACGTAGATCGTTATTCGTCCTAAAATAAATGTCTAGTTTGGGTCAACCGACCGAACTCGTTTAGTCCTATTACGAGTAGTCTGATGGTAGTGAAGTCATGAGATAACTTGAATACGAATGCTTTTGATGAATATGAATGCTTTTTATAACTCTTGTAGAATAGAAAACCAAATTCCTAAAATATATTTGTTGCGGAAAATTGTTTCGAACATGCAACTAAAACAAATTTTGTATTAAGCAATCATTAGCCAGGTAATTCCGTAATATAATATTTTTTTCTTTCAAATTTAAGGTTGCAAGTAATATGTGTGAGCTTCACCTACAACATTGACTGACGTCACATGTTTAAAACAAGTAGGGTGGTACTATTGGTTCCCTGTTTCTATAACACATCTAATACCTCATTTTTTACCCACTTTATCGATAAGACAAGATAAGACAACTTTTTATGTTATTTAATTTTGTATTTTTTGTATTTTACTACTTTTAATTTATCAAATTTTATATTTTATGTTCATTTCTTTTTTTATTTTCACAGTTTTGTAATTAATTATTTAAATATTTAATAAATTGCATTGCGTTCTATAAATACGATGATTGTAATCTAAAAACATTACTCATTTTTTATTCTTTTAATTTTTTTATCAAGTTTGTTTTCTTATATGTGATATAGATATGCTTATTTCTTGTATCTTTTTTTTATATAGATGTATTTCTGTAGAAACATATTGCTATCTTGAGTTTTAATAAGAAATAATTTTAAAAAGTAGTCGCAATAATGTTCCCAAAATAACATACTATAGATTATTAAATAACGTAAATATATAGTCAACTGAGCTAACTCTAAAATTACAACCAAATAAATAATGAGTAACATTTTTAAGATTCTGAACCGGATTCTAACACCAATAGCTTTAAGGTATTTGAACATTTTATATCTTGTGATAACCATGAGTAACATTTTAAAAGTCTTAACAAATTACAATACTTGTAATTATAATTGTGTTAACTTCTGACGGGGAACATAAAACTGCCAATAATGCATATTGACTTCTGATTACAAAAGCAAGAATACATCACATCACTTGAATACTATAGTTTTAGTAGTAGGGATGATGTAAATGTTTCTTAAATGCTTACACGAAAGTTGGCTAGTTATTTATTTATTTATTTATTTATTTCCTTTTTAACACATGTAAATGATTAAAATGTCTTGACAATGGAAGCCACCTAAATAGATTAATGCAGCTAAATTGCGACGGTTGAGGGTTGGATCAATTGGAAATCTCTTTTCTTTGGGTACAAAGGTTGATGGTTCGATCCTTACTTCTTAACAAAAGGCCGGAGGTCCTTTGGAAGTAGCCTCTCTACTTTCGGGTAGAGGTAAGGTTGTCTACATCTCACGTCTTCTACACCTCGTGAAAGATGAGATTTGATTAACATTGATTTTTAACTAAATTTCAACATAGATCGTTATTCGTCCTAAAATAAATGTCTAGTTTGGGTCAACCGACCGAACTCGTTTAGTCCTATTACAAGTAGTCTGATGGTAGTGAAGTCATGAGATAAATTGAATACGAATGCTTTTGATGAATATGAATGCTTTTGATAACTCTTGTAGAATAGATAACCAAATTCCTAAAATATATTTGTTGCGAAAAATTGTTTTGAACATGCAACTAAAACAACTTTTGTTTAAGCAATCATTAGCCAGGTTATTCCGTAATTAACATTTTTTTTTTTCAAATTTAAGGTTGCAAGTAATATGTGTGAGCTTCACCTACAACATTGACCGATGTCACACGTTTAAAACAAGTAGAGTGGCACTATTGGTTCCCTATTTCTATAACACATCCAATACCTCATTTTATACCCACTTTATCGATAAGACAAGACAAGATAACTTTTTATGTTATTTAATTTTGTATTTTTTGTATTTTACTACTTTTAATTTATATTTTATGTTTTTTTTTTTTTTTAATTTCACAGTTTTGTAATTAATTATTTAAATATTTAATAAATTGCATTGCATTTTATAAATACGATGATTTTAATCTAAAAACATTACTATTTTTTATTCTTTTAATTTTTTTTTATTAAGTATGTTTTTTTATATGTGATATCGATATGCTTATTTCTTGTATCTTTTTTTATATAGATGTATTTCTATAGAAACATCTTGCTATCTTGAGTCTTAATAAGAAATCATTTTAAAAAGTAGTCGCAACAACGTTCCCAAAATAACATACTATAGATTATTAAATAACGTAATTATATAGTCAACTGAGCTAACTCTAAAATTACAGCCAAATAAATAATGAGTAACATTATTAAGGTATTCTGAACCGGATTCTATCACCAATAGCTTTAAGGTATTTGAACATTTTATATCTTGTGATAACCATGAGTAACATTTTAAAAGTCTTAACAAATTACAATACTTGTAATTATAATGGTGTTAACAAAAAATAATGCCATCTTGACGTTTGACGGGAACATAAAAACTGCCAATAATGCATATTGACTTCTGATTACAAAAGCAGGAATAAATCACATCACTTGAATAGTTTTGGTAAGAGGGCTCGTGTCAATGTTTCTTAAATGCTTTCGCGAAAGTTGGCTAGGTTTTTTTTTTTTTTTTTTTTTTTTTTTTAACACATATAAATGATAAAATGTCTTGACAATGGAAGCCCACCTAAATAGATTAATGCAACTAAATTGCGACGGTTGAGGGTTGGATCAATTGGAAAATCCTTCTTTTTTGGATACATAGGTTGATGGTTCGATCCTCACTCCTTATAAAAAGGCCGGAGGTCCTATGGAAGCAGCCTCTATACCTTTGAGTAGAGGTAAGGTTGTCTACATCTCACATCTTCTACACCTCGTGAAAGACGAGATTGGATTAACGTTAATTTTTTTTAAAACTAAATTCCAACATAGATCATTATTCGTCATAAAATAAATGTTTATTACGTGTTATCTATCCTAGATTATCAAGATATGGTCCCCTAATCAATAGAGATTTTATAGGACCTCAACGCTCATTTTACTTAGAAAATGAATTTGTGAAGAGTTCAACTTACATGGAACAACAATTGGCTAGGGACACTGAGATGGACCCATTTGGGGACCCTTTAGTGTTGTGGAAGATGATTGAATTTCTAGAAGCCTTGCTATAGGAGAAATAAATGGGAGATGAAAGGTCCAAAAAGTAAATGAAATTGGGATAAACCACCAAAAGAAGGAGATGAATTATGGCACTTAAAATGACGGTGATAGCTCCCGATGGAGAAAAGTTTGAAAAGTCATACCAAACAAAACTTACTAATAGGAAACTACAAAAAAATTTGATCCAAAAGATATCCTCAACGAGGAACTTATCTATATGACGTAATAGGTTATGACGTTGAGTCTAGTTACAAGACTCGTAAATAAAGGAGCGTTTTTTGGGAGGCAACTCATGTTTTTAATTATTTGCTACTTTTTATTTTGTTATTTGCTTGTGTCATATATATGTTTCATTTAGATTGTTTAATTTCCGTTTCGAATAATTTTTTTTAAAACCCGTCTTAATTACATATAAATGTATTTTACAAAAAGATAAGTGTAAGGAAGTTCACATTTGTTTAATAGAACGAAAATTGAATATGAAAATTTACAATTGATGATAAACATATATTCTATCATATTTCTGTGTTTGTTTGAGTCAAATGCTTGCATCGAGTCACAATGAATGTTTTGCAAAAAATTCCAGGTGTTAAAATATTAATTTTTCCAGAAAACGAAACTTAAAATTCTTTCAGGTCATCCTGACGGCGTCAGATTTACAACATGACGACGGCAGGCACTGTAGCAACAGTTTTCCAGATTTTTGTTTTTCTGTCGAAACTTAATTTTGAAAATTTTTAGAAGTTTTAAAATTCCAGATTCTGTAAACATTTATTTTGCAAGCATTATTTCTTATTCGCTTTCTAGGCTAGTTTTTATTATATATAGTGTTTACCGCCGATTTTATGCGAAGTTTCGTGTTCGGTTTCTTAGTGATTTACATGTTATATTGGATAAGAAGATTCAAATGCATTATGGAAGAGAAGCTGTAACACCCCAACCCGACAAGGGTAGAAGTGTCACATTCTGGTGTCATATCAGAACATACAAATAAAATATACAAGCGGAAGCTTTACAAAATAAATACCAAGTCATATAATGATGACTTACAAAGAAAATACAAACCCCAATATGTCTAGAACAAAATGAAATGAAAAGGTAACTAGGGTCGGTCCACTCGGATAATCCAACTCTCACCCATCAAAGCCTATCTTCAACCTAAAACCCGCCGCAGAAAAGAAATGCGGCTGAGCTTAAAAAGCCCAGTGAACAGATATAACAAAACGAAAGCTAAACGAAATCAAGATGCAAATGAAATATGGAAACTGATAAACAATGTCGCAACGAGAAGAGATCAATGAGACGATGAGGGTCCTTCAGAAACACAATTACACAAATACCCGTAGGAAAGATAATGAGAGGAGGAAAAGCACATAGCACATTGATGACATAAACATACGCACATCTAAATAACCTGCATACAATAAAGCAGAAATCGAGTATAAATAGGCCAACGAAGTCCAAATGTCAAGGAAACAATTAACGAGAAAGTAAGCATGGCAATCACACAAGTCAAATAATTACGAGTTAATAACATAACAAGTATCATAACAATGAAGTACTAATAGCAACAAAACATGGCACCACACGTAACAAGTAGAAATACAGTACGAACATTATAATTGAATGGATTAAAGGCATAGAAGGGAAACTAAACAAATTAACCAACCAGCTTCACAAGTTAAGCCATGTACCCAATCAAACCGTAGCATAAACAGAAATGCAACATGACAGGTCAACAACAAGCAGATAAGGATACTATCGGATAGTCATAGTCCACTTAAATTAATCGAACGAAGTACACATGATAAACACACAAAACTATCGATTACACACAAGCATGGTCACCGGGAAAATCGTAGGTCACATAACGGTGAGATCACATATCATCGATGACAATGTAAATCGATAATCATATCGTAGCGTAAAATCAAGAGTAACATAAAACATAAATAGCATAAACAAATCCAATAAACATATAATAACCCTAAGACGCGAATGGAACGATAATCAATTAACGGAATGAGAGCGACGAGATCAATGTAATGGAGTATCTATATCTTGGTAAAAGTGAATCATATAAGGGTATGAGTAATGAACAAGTGTACTGATTATGGTGCGTTGGGGAATACTAAGGTACAATATAGGTTTATCAAAAGTGTAAGGGTTATCGTAAATCTACCCGAGGCCTAAACATATCATATCATATCATATAATAAGTAGCCATTGTATTCGGAGGGTGACCTCGAATACCATACATAATAGGAGGAGACCTCAAGAACAAATGGAGTAGCTAGTTCCTGAATTGTGAAGACGCGGATTGCACCGACATCATTCACCATATATATCTATCAAACAGATCAAATCCTCGAAACATATCATATCTAGGATGCATCCATACACCCGGAACATATCATAGTGGCCAAATCATATACATATAGTGAGCTCATAATCATATCATAATGGGGACGGTGTGTATTGATGAGTGTGTAAATACTCATCATTTTAGTCAATCTGAATCGCAAAACACTTAAAATGCTCGAAATGCATCAAAACACCGAAAATATTCCAAAATTGCATTTTATATGTTTCAGATGCAAAATGTTTAAAATCGATGAAAATGAGCAAAGTTTGCATAATTGGCGCTTCACCCCCAAGTTTCTAAAATTGTCAAAATAGTCCCCGAGTCAAAATTTCAAAAGAAAAGTCACCAAAGGTCCTTTTAAAATCATAACTTGTCAAATTTAGTCCTTTGGTGAAAAATATAAAAGTTTGAGAAAATTACATAAATGGTCCTTCAAGTTTGAAATTTGCGTAATTGGTCCTCGGAAAATGTGAAATGGCAACTTTGGTCCTTGTAATATTAACACTTGTCAAATTCAGTCCTTGGAGCAACTTTAAGAGATTGGCGACCTAGGTCCCTACAATTTCAGAAATGGCAACTAAGTCCTTGTGGTTATTAACCCTCGCTTAGACCCTTGTCACAAGATTTTTGAACCCCGCCATATAGCTTTTGAACCCCCGCCATTTGGACCCTCTTTTATATTACCAACAAACCACTTTGACTATACCTTTCCTCTCTCTCACGGGTGCTCCCAATCCACCATCATCACAAACCTGCTTCTTCTGATAACACTCCATCTCTACCATCATCATCCCTACACCCCCCTCCACCTCACAACACTCCAAAGGTGCATTTAATGCATCCTTTGTACCTAACACTCAACCTAGCTGGCTTAACCATTTTTTGGCGCCAAAATACTTTAAATGGCCAAGATCACTTTGAGTAATCCAAGGGTCAGTATTAGTGATGGGAAATGTCCAGAGAGAGGAGAGATGAAGATTTGAGCTTATAAAAAGCAAAGAGAAGCAACAAGGAGAGGAGTTAGTTTAAGTTTTTTAGCAATGAATGTCGACTTGTATTTTACCATCTCTTAATTAGTCATTATTTGTAATTTCAAACTTCTTTGTATTAAATTCAAGTATTTCAGTGTATTTCAACTTGATTCAAGTATCAATTTCAGTTAATGTTCAATATCCATCATTTATGTTAACTGTTGAGATTTTTATTTTCAAACCCTTTTGATAAAGCTTTTAGCAGTTCAAGTTAATCTCATATAAGCTTATATAAGCTTATAATAGCTTCTTGTAAGCTTATAATCAAGTTTCAACATTTTTTTGATATGGGTCAACAAAAAGTCAAAATGGATCAAAAGTGATGCAGGAAGGATTTGGGTTGATTCAGACATGGATGTGGGTTGTTTTGGAAGCTATGGGTTGATCTATGTAGGTTAGTGGTACTGTAGTCCTGGTTTGATTAATAGCAAGCCATTGTGGCTAGGCAACTTTGTAAGTGATTTTCAAATTCTTAGCATAATCAGTATTTGTAGCCTTAATCTGTTAAAACCTGTTCCAATAGTAGTATCTAGGTTAATTAGAGTTAGTTTGATCAATGGTTCATGCTTGTTCAGAGTTAGACTAGTTTTAATTTGCAAATCAGTGATCTAAAGGTGTGTTTGGTTCTGCTGTGTTAGCTGTTTTAGACCCTACATCAGTGGTTGTTTTTGGTTGTTTCAAGTTGGTTGAGTTCTATTGTGATCATATCTGTCAACATTTTGTGCATATATAAGCACAAAGTCAACATTTCATATAATCACTCTTTACTGCTCCACTGTTGGATTTTAGGATTGGCAAATCATTGATTTGTGCTTAGAAATCATCAACATTGCTTGCATTAGGTTCATTACATCTTATAACATCAACATTAGTCATAAAATTGGATTTAAAATCCATTTTGGTCAAAGTTCTTCAATATCATCAAAAGTCAAAATTGCTTAAATCTGTTTTAGGGGCAAATGCAAGGAATTTTCATGGCTTAATTTTTAAGCCATTTTCAGTGAAACTTGGCATTCTAAAAAGTTCAACTGGTCTTTTTACTTATAAGCATTTTTGGTGAATTTTACAATTTAGTTAAAGGCCTCAAATCTGCTCCTCTTTTAGGCCATAATCGCCTCATACAAACTCAAGATACATCGAGTTTTTTTTTTAGATTTTGTGCACTTGCACAGGGCTCAAAAGAGCTTCCCATGGTTTGATTTTTGGTGCACTTGGTCTCACCCAGGTCTAGTCTAGGTTCCAAGTTGTAGTTTTCAGTTTGAGCTTATTTTTAAGTCTGTGCTTATGTTCAAAGTTGGCACCCAAATCTGTTTAGCTTATTAATTCAAATCATCAAAACTGATCCAACTTGCATATCAGTGGGTGTAGCTTGTTGATTTTAGTTGCAATTGGTCATTTTTAGTAGTTTAGAACATCTGTAATCAGTTGGTGCTTGTTGTGTCACTTTAGCTTATTCAAGTGCTTATTTCAATAAGCACTTGATTCATCAGTTCTTAATTTCTCCACATAAGTGCCTGTTTTTCCATTTTTCTTATATTCCTAGTATTAATTTAGACTTTTCCTGAAATTTTCAGATTTTTCTAAGTTGATTTGCTATTTTTCTTAATTTAAATTAGTTTTTAAGCACTTTTAATTAGCTTTTAATACAAAAATTCGTAAAAGGTTCAAAAAATAATTTTTCATTTTATTAAGTTTAGATAAATATAAAAAGTAAAAAAGTAATTTTCCAGATTTTTCATAGTTTATTTTGTAATTTTTAGTAATTTAATTAGTTTTTAATAGTTTAAAATTCCTAAAAATAGAAAATAATCAAAAAATACAAAAATAGTTTTGAAAATTCTCTTTGATATTTTAGACTTTTCCAATTCATAATTTTATTTTTCTAGCTTTGTTTCCTATTTTCTTGTATTTTAGGTAATTATTAAATAGTTAAAAATAGTTTTTAATTAATAATAATTGATTAAATAGTTATAAAAATAATTTTCTTTTTCTAAAACTTTTCTTTTATCATTAGGATTGTAGAAATGTATTTTTCATATTTTTAGGGTTAATATTGTGTAAGTTTCACTTTTTAATTTGACGTCACGTAGATTTTAATTTCGCTTTATAAAACATAAAACAAAAACATCATTTTAAATATAGTGATAGCGTTTATTTAATAGATTTTATCTTTTAATTTCCTTTAATTTGCATTTAAGCCGCCGTTATTTGTTGGCTATTTCGTAGTTATAATCATTCACGCCCTTTTCTCGCTCAAATTTCCGATCACTTTACGCTTGATAATTCATTGCACAACTCATTGGGACATAACGACCGGAAACACTATAATCCTCGGATCTTCATTGAGTTCGTTCTCGAGCCGTTTTAAGGTTGTTACGGTCCGCCATTCACAAGTGGCGAAGCTTGCGTGATAAACTCGATCGTTTGGGAGCGCATCATGTATCATCACTCACACACCGGAGTCATGCCATTGGTGCATCAATGACACGGTCATGTTACCTTCATGACTAGGAATACATATTTGGCTCTGTATCAAACTCAAGGGTCAAAGCATATTCATATCATAAGGGTTCATATCAAAGTTCATATCAAAGTTTCACATCAAGAGTTCATATCGAAGTTTCATATCAAGGTTCATATCAGAGTTTCATATCAAAGGGAGCATAGCAAAGTCATAGGGAAGCCCTAATAAGGAGGCTTAGAGTAAAGCATAACAGATCAAGCTAGAATCGAAAGATGAATACAAATCATGAGAAACCTTAAGAGGTAAGGTCAGAATATCTGTACCTTATTCTGAGCAAAACACAACGAAAGTAAATCAAGAAGAGAAAGTCAATCCCGTCGTCCGGAACCTATATGAATTAGATAACGTTCTATGAGAATCAGATTACTTGTTTAAGACGGCTTTCTCTTTTTTAGCAGGTTTCTACTTTTAGTAATCTTTCCATTTTAAGTACTTTCTATTTTAGGCAGCTTTCTATTTTTAGTAACTTTCTATAATTAGCAGGTTTCCATATTTAGCAAGTTTCCATAAATAGCAGGTTTCCATATATAGCAAGTTAGTTACTTAACTCAAGTTAAATAATGTAATGAGTGTTATTATGATTTAATGATCATTTATGGCAAGTTGCATAAGTTTAGGGTTTAAAATGTCAATAATGCAAAGTATAGGGTTAAAAGTGTAAATAAAGCAAGTTTACTCATTTTACTCATCTAATCCATTTAGTTAACACATTAACAAGTTATTCCACCAAGTTTCATAATTTACCAAATAGCCCCTTAACTTTATTAAATCATGTAATATAAACCCTAGTTCTTGATTATGATTAACGTATAGGTTTTAACATGTTTTGACTCGATTATCATACACTACATAACTCATTAATCAATATACATTCAAATCATGTCATCCCTTCCAAATTAACATATTGTACGCCCCATGTTCATATCAAAACAAGTCCGTAAATCGTTCGTTATCGATTCAATTTTACACATACGTATTCGCATAGTTTCACAAGCTCATTTAACCCTTAAACAAAACATACATATGTCGACATATAGAGAACCCAAAAATCAGTTTTTGAATGAATATAATCATGTCATATATCATTTGAATCATATACGTTAAGAGTCATGTTTTTATGTAATCGATTCCTTCATTTTAGGTGACAACATATTCATCATTTTATGTGTTTCATTTTGATATTACAAGCCCTAGAAAAACATTATATGCCACGAATTGAATAAGAAACAAAGAGGAAAAAGACTTGAGATGATGATACGTTACCCTAATAGCGTGTACGTGATAAAGAAACAAGAAACAAACAACCACGATCAAAACCAAGCCTCCTTTAGCTTAAACAACCCACGACCTAGATATATCACCCACGACCTTGCCTTGTTTTGCACCAAACACGATCACCAAGCCCACCAATCAACCACACACGATCACTAGCTTCCTTGGAACACCTTGTTGTATGATTTTTGTATGAAAAATGATGAGAAATAAAGCCTAGCCGCCACTTGGAGAAAAGAAAGACTTAGGGTTTCTTTTGTGTGTTTTTGAATGAAATGGAAATGAGTAAATGAGGATAATTGAAATTGATATGGAGAGTAAATGTGAGCATTAAGTGGCCGGCCATATGGGAGGAAAATAGGGCCAAATCTTTGACTTTCTAACTTATCTCTTTACCTTGAATGTAGTCCTCTTTCTAGTCTAGGTGAATTTGTGTACATATAATGTAATGTTATTAGTTACTTAGAGTTTAATCATTTATGCTCATTTACTTCATAACATAAGTTAATTACTTTCATACTGTGTGTATATTATTGATGAGATAGATTGTTATACGATGTTGACGTGTTTTCCGAGTTTGCATAATTTTTTTAAGTTTGAGGGCAAAATTTTCATTTAACGCGTTTGAGATTTTAGGGTTTTACAGAAGCGTATCCTTGATCTTATCTTCTCAAAGGAGGATTTAGCCATATTTTTCTATATCATCCATGCCGAGCAAATCAGGGAAGTATTAGTTTCTCTTATATCTTTTATTTTTTACATTATCATAACTTTTATAATTTTTAAGAACATTGGGGACAATGTTAAAATTAAGTGTAGGGGGGAAAAAGAGACACCTTAGAAACTAATCATTTACTTGATATTTGTCGTGTTTTCTAGTAATTGTGTAATAAACTGAAGAAATACTTGTTAGGGTAAGTTTAGCACCAAATTTAAAGTTTTTTATGATATTTACGTGTAAAACTTTAATCTTAATAAAGCGTTTCATAGATAGGAATCATATAGCTAGCACAAAAACCATACCACTCAAAATTCCACCCTCAAAATGTGAGTTTCGCATTTAGATATATAGAATAAAAGCATTCACTTTTAATGCTTATGAGTGTACAAGTATTAATTTCCTTTTGAAATATATGTTTTCAATATTTCCCTTTTTAGTTTCAACTTTTCACTTTTTACTTTCCTTTATATATAGCAATGTTGCAAAAATCGCGAATCGGTAGTCGGGCGGTCGACCACCCTGCAACGAGTAATCTGTCAATGCGGGATTAATCGGTGATTAATCGGATTGACATTTCCTGCAAGTTATGGGTATTTTTGGAGACCAAACTAAAGATCTGAACTTTTTCAAGCCTACTATGTTTACAAACCTCAATAAAAGGCTCCAATTCCAATTATGATGCCCATTGTGCGTTATAAGTGAAATAAACGATCCCCGTTGTGCGTTATAAGTGAAATTACGATTTTTTAAAAGTTGACCAATTCGGCCTATTTTTGACCGATTCAGCCGATTTTTGACCGATTTTTAGCCCATTTTTTTACATGGCCGATTTTTTGACCGATTTTCAAAATTCTACAAAGTGTATGGCCGATTACCGATTAATCGACGATTAATCGGCCGATTCGGCCGATTTTTGCAACATTGATATATAGTATAGCAGGGTACCCGCGCGTTGCGGCGACGGGTACCCTGTGACGATTAACCGGAGAAATAGATTTCGATGAGACCTAATTCACTAGTTTGTATCGGTTTCAACGGGTCCTCTCTGGTTCGTTTTCGGATGGCTTTTATTGGTTAGCCTAACTGGTGGCGACACTGGTTCCCGGTTGAACCCGTTGGTTCGGTCCGATTTTCAAAATTATATGTATCATCAACTTGTTAGGTCGTATGAAGAATGTTGGAAAGACGTCAAGCAACCTAGATGACCAACTCTTAGGGGGAGATTGTTGGGATCACGTGTAACTACTATCAAGTGTCGGTCATTAAGTTTGTAATAGGTTGCTAATTAGGCTTATGACAAAAGTTCAATGCAGAACATTAATTATCTAAAGATCAAATTAAGAGATCTCAACCATCCATCTATTTTAAATCTAAAGGTTTAGATTAACCCTCATTTTAATACAATTATTTATTAAAGGGCACTTTTGTAATATCAATCAAAACTAAACACCAGATCGATGGTCAACACCTTCCGCATTTACTCATTTCATTTCAATTCTCCATTTCACACACAACTCTCATTTACTCTCATCAACAGAGGTTTCCGACGACTGCTGCAATTATTCCGGCAGAGGAGCGAGGAAGGAAGCGGCATCATTTTCCGTCGTGATACACGTCGTCATTTTTCGGCGACATCTCGAGTTATTTCGTGCAGTTAACATAGTCATCACCTTCATTCAGACTTACAAAAGGGCCAAACCCTACACACAATAGATGCCAAATCTGTTAACATGTTACTAGATTTGGTTTATATAAAAAGAGATATAGTTCACTCATTTTCTTGAGATTTGACAAGGTTTTAACAGATTGTGACTTCCGGTTACATTTTGTGTTATATGATTCATGGTTATTAGTGAAAGGAGTTAAAGAATACTAGAAAAGGGCTAGATGAAATTTGTGTGTTAAAAAAGGAGATAAGTTTTGAAGACAGTGACTGCATTTGATAAGGTGGCGTCTATTGTGTGTAGGGTTTGGCTTATGTAAGTTTTATATATACTAGGAATAATTGTGTAAGAATTGGTTTAGTGTTTTATAGATTGGACTTACAAAAGGGCCAAATATTACATAAACAATTTGGGATGTCTTTTAGTTTGAGTAGGCCTTTAGACTTGTGTACAAAAGGGCCAAGTATTACATCTAACCTTATCCAATTAGATACTGTAAAATTGTATGTACCACGTATATCATTAATTTTTGATAATTATTAATTAGGCAATCTAACATTTTTATAATCTATACTACTATATAAAACATTTGGGACATGCTATTTATAGAAGGCTTAAAAATTAAGATTCAACAAATTACTTATATTAGAAAGAAGTGTTTTACAAAGTCTAATAAATATATACATCAATGTAAACTTTGGCTATTAAATCAAACGTAGTAAACAAGAAGTAAAAGGCATTGCAAAATGAAACAGTCATGTGTAGTAAACAAGAAGCAAAAGTAACAACCCAGGAAATTTACTAGCCCATTTACAGCCAAATGAAACAGTTATGTGTTTTACAAGCCTCCACCCATCAAGCTTTTCTCTCTATTAAAAAGGGCTGCAAATCAGGAATCAAATGAAACAGTTCTCTGTATTTACTCCCTCCACCCATCCAAATTTTTCTCAGATTAAAAGGGCGCAAATCGAAATTCTTCTTCTAAAATCATGCCTTACATAATGCAAAATCCTACCATATACTTAACAAAGTGCCACTATAAAAAGAAGACACAAGATCATGGTTTAGGCACAATAACATATCAAAAACTCAAAACTTCTGCAAAATTATGGATACTCAAACCGAAATAACAATGGTCCCGCATCTTTGTCCCTTGGTCCCACTGCTGAGGTTTGACATGAATCAAGCGAGAGTCCACCCCATGAGCTATCGTGCCTTTTGTCCTCTTTAACGCTTTCTCCACCCACTGATCTTGAACTTCATCCAATTCCAGCAGCCCTTGCAAGTTGCACCTCTTCCAGCCCTTGAACTTCATCAAATTCCAGCTGCCCCTGAACCTCTTCCAGCCCTTGAACTTCATCCATTTCCAGCACATCTTCCGGTCCATGCACCTCTTGCATCCCCTTTTCCACTTCAGATACAAATAAATCGAGCTCTTGAGGTAACAAACTTTTGCAAATCTTTATATTTCTTTAACTTACATGCATGTTCAATATATAACAACATTAATAATTATTAATGTTTATTTGTTTTATATTTCAGGTTCAGAAAAAACGTAAAAGGTTCATAAACTTGACGCACTGGAAATGGGACGAATTCATTACCCTTGATGATGAGGAAGAAACCCCGCCCGAGGCTTCCTCAACAAGGAGTGTGAATCGCAGAAGAACCAATCATGTTTCAATCTTTGGCAATAAACGGGTTAATTGTTTTAGACATGACAACAATGAAGAGGATGCATAGAGTTTCCCTGCTTTATTTTTGTTTGAAATGTTATGCGCTTTAAAAAGATTAATAAAACTTGTTCGTTTCATTATAAATTCCATAATTTTTTCTATTTGGACTTTGAAACATACCTGTGTACTGGTACGAGAAGTCTGGTTCATGTACTGGAATATAAATGGCTAATTATTGAGTTATGGTCCCGATCCAAACACTCCTAATCCTTCTCATAATGTCAAAACTAAGATCGAAGAAGTAACTAGACATTTTGTCTTATAACAAAGACTGTAGAATAATTACAACTAAGAGGCCACTTGGTTCGTTTCAAGGAAAAACAATGATAATGGGAATGGGAATATTAAGGAATGCAATGAAGTATTATCATTGCATTAGGCATGCTTGGTGAAACATTAGGATACTACTAACATAGTATTAACTGACATTTAACATTTAAGATTTAAAACAATAAACTTCAAGTTCAGAATATATATTATAAACATTCACATATATCTCTAAACCAAGTAGTTGAAATTTCCAAGGATGCGTCCCTGATCTTTGTTAATTATTAAGCCATAAAGAAAAATTAACGTGTAAGTTGGCCTCCAGTCATAAAAAAAGATTAAATCAAGCCAATAGAAACGAACAAGCACTTGAGATATATAGACAGAAAGTGGGCACTAACTTTTCAAATGTTGCATCTGAATGGACTTCAAACGACTTTCGACCCATAATTCAATGGACAGTTTCCTTAGTAGTTGACTTTTCTCCTTTACCCATTTGACCCATTATCAAAAAGTTGCAATTCGAATTGACTAAAATATAATTGTCACATCTATTATGAGTGTCACTTACCCTGCCATGATAAGCAAACTCCAATTTTTCAAAGAACATCCTCACGAAGTGAAGCCAATCAAGACTTCCCCTTAACGAGCAAACCAATGGCCTCTTAGAACACGACGATTGTCTCCATCCCAATAAACAGGGAAACAATGTCTCCTCACCAAGTCTACCTGCAATCAAAACAACGTGAGGACCCCAATATATTTACATAATTATCACAAGACTCAGGGGTGTTTGGTTCCGAGGGTATGGGTTTGATAGTGTTGGAGTAGGTTTAGTTGATGGAATGGGGTCCTATGTACCCATTTCCGTCAACCAAGTTATCAAACCCATACCCATATTACACTACCTGCAAGAATGACGCCTATTGCAAGAGAATCTCTCATACCAAAGCAAGAATAATCACTCTTATCTCTTTGTTTGACGTGGAACGAAGCGACTACCTCGTGAGATAACCGATGGAATCAATATGCAACGCACAAAATAATGTTATCAGTATTTGACTGATTTCAATATATTTTAAATGACAATGCATCACTATGTATGACATGCTTCTTCAATTAAGTGATTCATACCTACTTAAACTTATTCGTCCTTGCGCAAAAAGGACATCCACCTTAACATTAGAAATTTATGGAATTTCATTTTGTTTACGTTTATTTTGGTGGTCCAATATTAGCCTCGTAAATCACCATGTCATATACAAGCCATTCTTTCAAAATTAAGACTTATGTTTTATAAAGTATGTCGTTGTAGTCAAATACTCATCAAATACCTACCATTCTCCTATTTGGTTTGAGACTAAATGAAGAAAGTAAACATTCAAACTTTGCAACAACACTAAGCAGCAGCGATATGGATAGGTTTAAATTATAATGAAACCATTTAAATTTTTGTTTCATAATTTGTTACTAGGCTCATATTAACACATAACTCAACAGACTGATGGTCATAAATAATGCCATGCAGCCAACCTTATCAGAAAGTACATTTTAACACATATATTATACCCTACAAAAATGAAACCAAGTTCACCAAACAGACAGACACAGAACTCAAAAGACCTGATGGTCATAAATGTGCTGTATTATATAATCTATGTATGCCTATTGGATTATACATCAAACAAATACACACATTCCTACTAATTGTGATAACCTGGTTCAAACATTCAACTAATTTTATAAAACATAATCATAGCAGCCACATAGCTAATTCAAAAACTGCTAAAAATAATTTGTTCATACTTCTAATTGATCAATAAGCAATCAATTATTACTATATGTATATCAACAGACATAAGGCCTACCAAATTGAAAACTTAATTAAAAACTAAAGACAAGCCCTAACAAGTTGAAAACATAAATTAAAGAACAACTAAGATATTTTACCTCATCATATCGGAAATAACACTCGAATCAAAAAGAATCGAAAAGCAGTAATTTGTGTGTGTTGACTTTGTTGTTTTTCATCTTCAATCCTCTTGCAAGGTACGTTCGGAAATACCACGTTAGAAAAGTAGTAATTTATGGCGCATGTTTTTCTTTTTGATCTTTATCGATCTTCGTGACTTGAAAAGAACGTTTGGATAAGGTTTACTACAGCACCATAAACCTCACTCAAACTTTAGAAAAACCTACATCTTCATTTAAGGTTTGAACAAATATCATGCGTTAATAAAAAGCCCAAGAAGATTTCCTATCTTTGTTTGAGGTTGGACTATGGTTTATAAGTGGGCTTAATGTTTTAAATGTTTTAAAAATTGGGTTTTTAATCGACCCGATTGAGTTATCGGACATCGGTTTAACCGTCGGTCGACCTGATTTCCATGTATTATTATTTCTTTTTTCTGACCGGGTCAACCGGATTGCTTGTCGGGTCAACCTGGTTTAACCCGGTTTTTATTAAAAAAAATGAAAAAACCTAAACTTGACCAGTTTCAAGAGCCGGGTCGGGTCACTCAAAACCCGGCGGGTCTAACCGGTTAACCCGGGTTTTTAACCCGTTTTTGTGGTCGGGCACTGGTCCGACCGGTTGACCCGGGTTTGAAAACATTGGTTTTGACTATTACGGAGTAATAAATAAAATATTCAAAATGTTAACGTCTTATTTTATGTTTTTATTACAGATTCAAAAAGTTTATGAATTTAAAAGGAACCTCGATAGCCTCAACGATGATGATACGGTAGCCAATGATGCATATTAATAGTTGCCACTTTTTTGTGTTTATGTCAATAAAATTTCATTTTGTAATGACGTCTATCTTTAATTTATGTCTCAAATATGCTACTTATGCTACTCTTTTTAATTTGAACCTTATGTTTATTTGGATATGAAATAGGTTTATAGTTATTTTTATTAAAAAATTTCATTAGCTTGTAAAGTTAGTTTTAGAAAGAAAAAAAACGTATAAATGAATATCATTTGCTCGTAATAAAATTTAGTCACAGGGTATCCGCCGCCGCATCGCGCGGGTACCCTGCTAGTGTGTACAAAAGCAAGTATAGTTCAAGCTTATTTGATGACTTTATTATTAACGATATTGCAACTATTAGATGAAACACAAAATTAGATGAAACACGTGTGATTTATTTGGTATATCACATGTGATTCAGTTTACAACAACAAAGTGACACGTGATTTTTATTTTTCAATAAAAAATAAAAATAAAAAAATAAAAAAATATCACGTGTGATGTACTCCTTTCTAGATTAAAACAGAATCACATGTATTTCATTTTATAACAACAAAGAGTAAATCACACGTGATTTATATTTTTTCATAATAAAACACAAAAAAAGCCACAATCACGTATGATTTACTTCTTTCTAGATTAAAATAGAATAACATGTGTACTGTTTATAACAACAAAGATTAAATCACGAGTGATTTACATTTTTTCATAAAAAAAAAATCACATGTATTTTTAAAGATCACATGTGATTTTAATGAAGATCACATGTGATTTATTATTTTAAAGATCATATGTGACCTGTAAAATCACACTTTTTTTTGTTTTTTTTTTTTTTTTTTTTAATCTAGGATTCGACTCGATATTATGGTAGGCAAAAAATCACATGTGATTTTAATGTGATAAAATTAAAGTCATGTAGGAAGGGTTAATTATTTGAATTTTGGAGCCTGTGTGTATAATTGGGAATTGATCAATTGTTTTGATGGTAAGTGGTTACCAAAATCACATGTGATCCACCAAATAATCACATGAGATTTGTACAAATCACATGTGATTGTTGTAAAAGAATCTCAGAACTAATAAAGACTGTATACTTTAAATTTTTATGAGAGAATCACACGTGATCCATCAAAGAATCACATGTGATTTTAATGTGATAAAATTTAAGTCATGTAGGAAGGGTTAATTATTTGGATTTTGGAGCCGGTGTGTATAATTGGGAATTGATCAATTGTTTTGATGGCAAGTGGTTACGAGAATCACATGTGATTCACTAAATAATCACGTGAGATTTGTACAAATCACACGTGATTTACACTTTCTCATAACAAAACACTATAACAACAGAATCACTAGTGATTTACTCATTTCAAGATCAAAATTCAATCATATTTGATTCAGTTTACAATAACAAAGAACAAATTATACGTGATTTACATTTTTTTATAACACTACAAAAATAAAATCACGCATGATTTACCCTTTTCGAGATCAAAATACAATCAAATTTGATTCATGTTAAAAGTCTAACAACAACTACTACTCAACTTTCAAAAAAAAAAAAAAAAAAACTTCTACTCAACTTCAAAGAGTCAAAGTACAAATCTTAAAATACAATAAATTTGATTCTTGTTAAAGTCTAGTTGGAAAACAAATGTTGGTCCACGTTATCTGTTTGAAATCTATTCCTCATGTTTTGTTATATTTTAGCCTCATCCTCAGATATTTTGACATCAAACCATAATCCATGCTACAAAACCGAAAGCTGGTCTCAACTCAATTATACAAGAAAGATGTCTACACAAGAAAGATGCCTCCAATGTTAGTTAAATGGCGTCATCTCCACGCTATCCCACTGGAAAAAAATTCCGATCACTTCCCGGCGACAAAACCACCGTCACCAACCCACCTTCGAATGCATCGAATTCGACATCTGGAACCTCACAACTTCACCTTCACCCGGCGAGATTCGGAAACAGTCGTGTGAGGTTCGAAAATTAGTGATAGAATGGATTATCGACGGTTTATTGTTATTTTTCGGCAGTTATTTTTTGGTGGTGACAGGATGTGTGTTTTTATGGGAGATAAAGTGGTATAATAATTGAGGGGTAGGGAGAATATTTTAGGATTTTATATGATCGGGGCTTTTGATCTTAACCATTGAATTAAAATAAAATCAAGGGTCAAGATGTGCTCCCTTGTTCTTTAAAGAAATAGTGTTCTTTCAGGATCTCATCTCTTAGGCTTATATGTTTGTAACTAGAGCTAGGCTTATGTAGTAAGTCATAGGCCTATGCAAGGCCCAAACGTGTAAGGAAAGTGACTAGATGTGTTGCCCTAGCTCCCTTGCCTATAAATAAGACTTGTAACCCTTTTAAGAGGGTGTTGGTTCTTTCATTTATGCATTAAACCTTTGTTATTCTAGTGTGTGAAAGTATCGACCATCTCATCTCTTTCTCTTATCATTCTACAAGTTAATATGCTTGTGTTATCATCCTATGATGACCTAACATTATTCGATATGTTTTAGCCTCCGCTCTCAACAATATTTGGTGTTTATTAGCAACTTTTTTATGTCTAAAAAACGTTTAGGAGCTAGACCAAGGAAAAAACCAAGTTTTCAAAATATTATCCAACAATTAGTCGAGAAGTTGGTTCTTTAATAAAGAACACTAATGAAACTCCGTATTGAGGGGTTAAGCATACGAGTTTTTACTTGTCCGGTTAATTTTCCCTACAACACAATAACTGATCAATCAACATACAACAGACAAAGAAGACTACTTTGGCAGCAAAACTGCAGTAAATTTATCACTTAATTTGGAATTTGGAACCGTTCTTACAAAGCAATATACAGCGAGTTCCATCAGTTGGACCAATGCACTACGGCTAAGAGACAAAAGCCAACTTAGACCTTGCAATAAGAAATTCTGCAGAAAGGGAAAAAAAAAAACAAAGTCTAACTACGAATCTAACTCTTAACATATCCTTCGATAATAACAGAATATTCTGCACCAAATGAATAGGTTGCAACAATGACAAAGACCAAATGAGCAACTCCACTTCAAATAAACTTTGTTAAAGAAGAGCCACCTCATATTCTTCAAACAATCCAAAAAGGATAATGTTGCAACCAACCGTAAAAAATGGTCAAGCCCTCGTAATTCCATGCATGATCAGCCATCTTTCACTGCAGTGTTGTCGATGTTGCAGATTTGAGAAGAATCATGGAAGATTGCAGGACCTCTCATTACTTTATGCTACAAAGAGCTCAGCAGTGCTAGGAATTCTGAAGATTCTTTGTCTTGCTTCACAACCTAGAAAGTTAAACCGGTAAATTCAAAATTTTAGACAACATTGACATTTTCATCATGCAGCAAAACTTAAACATCTATCAGGCCTATTCAAAAACTCGTACAGTGTGCTGAGTGTGCATTTCAAGGAATTGTTGTGAGTTCACTTTGTAGTGTTTGGCAAACATTGATTCTGCTAATTACTTTAACCAGTTGATTATTTTATTCGGTTTCTTTAAGTCACAATAATCACAAATTCACATCCAAACACGCCTTAGTCATTCAGTTCATTAATGATCCCTTTAGTATGTTTAAATATGCAAGAAATTCATAACGCAATAATATCTATAGTGAAACATGTATGTTTAAATATTGGGTTAATAACGCACATAACATCAAGTACTACAAATGCATATGGAACGAGAGACCCTTTTGCATCACTTCACTTTCACTATAAGCAAATATAATACAGAGTATATTGATATTCAGTGAATACTTTTAGAAGAAAAAAAAATTACCTTGATACGAGTGTCCTCTGACAAGCCCATTTGAGCACGAACATCCTTAACAACTTCTTTCATGTCAAAATCTGACGGGTCACCACACCCATCGCTTGTTCCAGGTGGATTCTTGCTGTCATCCAGATGCCTAAAATCTTTTCCTACCCATAAATAAAGATCACATTCGCCTAAGTTTCCTGAATCTGAACTAGGAGCAGTGAAAATAAACATCTGTCGGGACCCCAAGTCACGATAATCAACCCTTGGAACCTTCACCAAACTTGGCCACTCACGTGCCACTACTGTTTGATTTACAATTTCCTCCGTAATGGTTCCTTTTGACTCGACAAAAGTTTGACCAAAATCACTTTTGACATCTGACCCTTTTGAACATGAAACGTCTAGAGGCATTAACTCTTGATTTGGGCCCTTTTGGATGTTGCTTGTCTCAAGTTTCCCGTAATCACGAGTTTGAAAATCCTCACTCATCACTGGCGACTTAAGACATGGAGGGGTACCCCCTCTACGTTCAGCTATAGAAAGAGACCTTTTTGATGGTGAAAATATCGACTCTGCGCGTTTGTTGGAAGTAAAATTGACATCAATAAACTCTGAACTTTTGGATATCGAATGAGGAGAAAGTTTGGTTGAAACGAGTGATAAATTTGATAACTTAGAAGCCAAGACAAATTCCTTCATATTTCCGGACACAAACTTGCGCCTCAATAAACTCCAAGTATTTTCTCTAGCAGGAAGGTGCATCTCCTGTTCGGTTTCGGATGATGCACAGGGTGGAACAAATCCGCCGGTAATTGCTTTCTGGAATATCTCAAAGTCGACATTATATGAATCAATAATTCTGTTACCCGGAGAAGCTTTAGATGACTCAAAAACGTTGATTAAAGGTATAAAAGTCGAAAAAGCATCCCAAAAGTAAGCCGGTTCTTCTCCTTCTTTAACCACAACTATCGGTCCCTGAACTTTCTCATATCGAACAATCTGGCAAACCGCCCCTCTTGCATCTCGTTCCATAATAGACTGACATTTCTGACCCACCCATAAATAGATTGTCGAAGGTAAATGTACAATAAACACACCTCTAGAATCTAAACCAGCTGGAGAAGGCGAATTCAACATTTTTGGAACAAGATGTAACGGGTCATATGGGGAATGAGGGGCAATTCTATATAATCTAAGTAATGAACTTGGACTTAAAGGAAATGCGTGTACCCTTTTTTGACATTGTAACAATTGACACGCAAAACCCATATTAGGATCAGCAATTCCTCTAGCTTTCTTAACGTATTGAAAAGCGTCATCAAAACTTTGACCTTCTCTCCACATACGATACGCAATTACTAACGAAGTGGAACGAGAAACCCCTTGACAACAATGAACAAAAACCTTCCCATTTTGTTCTCTAACATCCTCAAAGTAATCAAAAACATCATACAATATACTCGTAATATCCTCCGAAGGACTATCTTGCAACCACAAAGTCCTATAAACAAAATTCTCCTTAAAATACTCGGGACACACAAAACCAACACAGTTCAAAACATGCGTAATCCCATGCTGCTTAAGAATATTCTTATCCTTGGCAACCGCATCACCGCCAAGAAAAACATGATCCCCAACTTTAGAACACTTCTTATCAAACAACGCAATCTTCTCACGTTTCCCTAACGTGGCATTCTTATCAGGAACTCGTTGTATAGTCGACAAATCAAGTTTCAACCTATCGCCACTAGGCGTACTAGGAACATTCCACTCACCAACATCATCCGACCCAGCTTTCGGCCACTCGTCTAAACTCCTCCTAGCAATAGAAAGAGGCGGCAAAAGCGACCTACCTTTACTACTATTAGACCTAGGCGTCAACAAAGGAACAACCCTCCTATTACATCCATTTCCATCTAAACTATCTTTGTCATTATCCGGAACTAGCGGAGGTAACGACATTCGCGAAGACGACCACGAAGCCGACCGCCAATACTTTTGTCGATTACCACTACCGGAATCATTATCATCACCTCCATTACTAGCATCTTCCTTACCTAACATTCCACTAAACTAACAACCTTAACCTTAACCTAACTAACCTAATATCCAAAACTAAACAATATATAATAACAATATCAAATCAATTAATGAATAAAATAAAATGAAAAGATTGAATAGTTAATGTTATGAATCTAGGATTAATGTAGTAATTACGGATCTGATTGTGAAAATAAGGTGATTACCGAATTTAAGGTTTGATTGATTCGATGTAAACGATGATTTTAGGGCACGAATGAATGAGTTTGTTTCAGTGTTGAATTGTTTGGTGATAAAAAGAAAAAGGGTTTGAATATTGACTGTGTATGTTTATTGAATTGGGGGAGTGAGAGTCATGTGAAGTGGTTTCAAAAACAATAAAAACATTGGACCCATCAAATTTAGTGCACTTTAAAATTCTCACACATTGGGTAAGACCCATTTATACAATGAAATTTGCTAGACCTACGTAAAATTATTCAAAAGCAATCCATGGCGAGATGTCACGGGTGATTGGTTTGAGATGCGATCTCATAAAAACCAATCACCACCGACACCCTCAATGAATGGATTGCTTTTATGATAATTTTACGGACGATCATCGCTCTTATACAATTGGCCCGACCCATGTAGTCTAGTTTGGCCTAATATGCCACTCGCAAGCTAAGGGCGGGCAACGACCTGTAGCTTGGATCTTAGAAAGAGGAATCGAGCAGTTGGTAGTGACTTTGTAAAGATATATGCAATCTCATCATGTGTAGATGTGTGTTGAACTCGATATCTTCTTGAGCAACCTTTTCTCGAACAAAGATACAATCTATTTTCATGTTCTTTGTACGCACATGGAAGATAGGGTTAGATGACAAGTATGTTGCACCAAGATTATCACACCATAGTATATGAGTTGAAGATGAAAGGATGTCAATCTCATGAAGAAGAGCTTAAAGCCATGTGAGCTCATCAACAGTGTCAGCAAGAGCTTTGTATTCAGCTTCTGTAGAGGAACGTGAAACCGTACGTTGCTTACGAGCGGTCCAAGATATAAGGTTTAAACCAAAATATATAGCAAATCCCCCTTGTGGATCGTCGATCATTTGAATGCCCAGCCCAATCACCATATAAGAAAGCTTTAAGAGAAGTATCGGGACTACCTTTCCATAGTACATCAGTAAAAGCTTTAAGGGTACAACCAAAAGAAGCACGTATGAGCATACCATATCAAGTTGTACCATAAAGATAACGTAAAATCCGTTTAACAGCGGACCAATGATCCTCGGTCGGAGCATGCATCTATTGACATACCTTGTTAACAGCAAAAGTTGTGTCAGGCCGAGATAAGGTAACATATTGTAAGGCATCCACTACCTGCCGATATTTAATTGGATTGGAGAAAGAAATACTATCATCGAGACTGAGTGAGCTCGAGCTAACCATGAGAGAAGACACTGGATTGCTACTAGAAATACCAGCCCTTTGTAATAGCTCCAGAATATACTTCTTTTGAGAACGCATAATGCCAGACCCATGAGGAACAATTTCAATACCCAATAAGTAGTTAAGTGGCCCAATATCTTTTAAAGAAAAAGCTTATCCAAGTTGGCAAATTATGTAACACCCCCAATTTCATGATACGTAGCGGAATTCAAACTGGGTGTTACTTCATGGCACAACAGTCATAACAATAGAAAACAAACTCTAATGGAGTCGTTTTAAAAAGAATTTATCATTCGATTTATATAAATATCAGAGTTTACAAAAATGAGGTTCCAGTTGGTTCCATTGTTTACAAAGTACAACAATATAAAGTCTTTGATGTTTTGTGAATGATAAAATATTTATAGCCTTCTTGATCTAGTCCTTGCTCTTCCGTGCCGACTTCCGACATTATGGACTGAAATACATGCTTAAAGCGTCAACACAAAGGTTGAGTGAAATTCATAGAGTCATTTGATGGTGGAACACATTATGTTGGTAGTGTGAGTTAATTAGACTCACACCAATGGTTTGAAAATAAAGCAAGAATTATTGTTTGATACGGTGCCTCAAGTATATGATACTTGAGCCCGCTTTGTTTGTCACCAAGCTCATGAAACCAAGGCGTTAACGTGTTCCAATATTAATTGGAGAAACTATTGGTACTTGCCCTAATAGGTAAAATTTCCGTTTTACCTAATGTTACTCAAATATAGTGCGTTTGTTTGCCTACCGGTCAACACAAACGGATTAAATCAATCCCAATAGATCTATTCACAATATTCGTGCTCACTCTCTCCAAAGTGATTAATGGTTCATGATTTAGGGACTTATATTTGGCAAATGATAGTTACTTAGTGACAATATGACAATCGATAAACATATAGTTTGAAAGCAATGTGTTCGATTTAAAATAAAGCATGTATCTCCCCAAGGGTTTGTAAAACAATTAAGTAATAGAAAGTGGGCTATGAACTCACCTCGAGTAAATGATATCAAATGTATAATGAGAATGATGGATATCTCGTGAGAACTTCTACGAGCAACCTAGAATAGGATGTTGCTACTTAGGTTTGAAATAATGATGCGAAAGAAATAACAAACCTATATCGTCTCTATGTTGATCATGATGTAGTACATGGTTTTTGTGTATGTCGTTTATAGAAATGGTCTAGTTGTGAAAACGTGTTTAGTTTATATATATCGTACTACCGTTCGGGCCATCACAATTCAGAGGTCATGTAGTAAACGTTCGAGGAGCTAGGACACTTTAAATCGTAAATCCAGCAACTCGTCGATACGTTTTACTCAAATGAAACCCCTCACATGAAGCTCCCTAGTTTTGTAGCACTTAGTAGATAAAACATAGATTTTGAATGAAGATTGTTATATCATAAAGTTTATCATGTTTTTAGTAAATATCTAGTTTTTACAAGTTCTCGTCGTTTCATAAATATGATCATTAGATAATGTAAGTATATAAAGTTATGTCGTTTGGTTTGTGTTGGTATTGATTTGCCAAGGTTAACACCTTAGTTAACGGTCTTGGGTAAATAAGCCTTGAGGCTTTAGCCATGGCTTTGCCGTGGCTTCGGTCTTGACTACCATGGTCTTGAGACTCAGCTTTGACCTTAGCCGTGGCCGTGGTCTTGGCTTATGGCCATTAGGCCTCTTGGTTTGCTTTTAGTTGTGACAAAAGTATAGTCGTGAGACTATATATAGGGCAGTTTCAGTTTTTGAAAGATAATGGCCTATTTAAGCGTTTTCAAGGTCCAAGCTTCTTAGCTATTCAAGGAAAACGTCGTTCCGGACAACTTTCGTGTTTTAACTTTTTGATGATTCGGACCAGAAGTACCACTTTCAAAACGGACAACCGCTAATGACTTGTGTTTAGGCGGTTCGGCTTTGGTTTCGCTTAACTTCTTTGGGCCGTATCTTTTGACTCGCTTGTCCGCTTCGGTGATTCAAGTTGCTATGTTTATCTTTTATCTTGTCTACCATAGTATGTGTTAGAAAGTCCATATGTGACTGGTTTTAATGGTCTCAAATGTGTAGCATATGACTATTTTACTAGTTTTTTACTTTTACGACAATATGTGAATTAAAACATGTGATTGAGTATATGTACATCATGAATCAACATAGTAACTATATATATAGCATGAAATTGTCAAGATTATGAATAATAAATATGAGATGATGGTGGTGATTAGTTGCTTACAACTTTTGGCTTTCAATTAAGAAAGGAGTAACTAGTAAGGATCGAACTTTGATTGAACACTTAGGACCTTGGATTGAGCTAGCTTTCTACACCTTGGCACCCTTGCAATCTTTGAAGAGTTGGTGATGAAGTACTAAGTGACTTGAGTGGATCTAAACTCAAGAAGATCACTTAAACTTGCTAGAAATTTGATGTAGTAACTTACTACTTGAAACTTCTTTGCATAAACTTGGAGTTTATAGATCAAATTATGGAAGATATGATTGATTTATGATATGAACGACCCAAATAAGAGTATGAGGGTTTTTAGGATGTCTTTCACTTGCTATTTATAGGAGGGTAAGTTTGGTTAACCATATATTGGGTTAAATGTTAACCATGGTTAAGTTAGGACACATGTAACGATCTAAATGAAGCATGGTTAGGATTAAGCCACATGAAGGGTGACTCACCCCCATATGGGCTGTCACATGAAGATAAGATGACTTAGGTGGATAGTCTTGGTATTATCTTGGTTACGGAGTGAGTTTTGGTTCCGTTAATCGCTAATCAGAAGCCGTTAAGTCACGAAACGTAAACCGGGTATCGTAAAAATATGAAACTTATAGGAATGATTAAACTCATCAATATACTCATTATTATCTCATAAAAATGAGTGATAAGTTTAATGGGTCGCGTAAACGCTGTTAAAGCTGGAAACGCGAGTCAAAAACGCGCAAAATGCAATTTATCAGAAAAGAACGAGATTCAGGGAAATGACCGTGAATATATTTAAAGTAGACTAAAATTAGTCTATAAGTAATATGAGATGTTAAAATGTGGTTTTCGTTATACGTGGGATAACTTAACAGTTATATTTGAAGTCTAAAAGTTACGCGATTTAAGCAAAAATTGTAGAACGTACAAGGTTAATTTTTTTATGGTCAAAGGAGGAGGGAAATATGTTTGATTTTTCCAAAAATTTAAAAATGTCTAAACATCTTAGAAAATACAGTGCAAGAACGGTTAAGTCCGGGTCTAAGTAGAATTGTTTAAAACGTAAGTTTAGTCTCGCATTTACTGGGGTTTATTTGGTAACATTTAAATGAAATCTTCAAAATTCTCTAATTGATTATGAGTGATCTAAAATTAATCGATGTGTGGAAAATTGTCGAGTTGATTTTCGTTATGCGGCGTGATGTTTAAATGGTGTTCGACCAAAACGAAACTTTAAAACGATGTTTTCTTAATAACTTTTGCGAAGATGATCTAACGATTGTCAAACTCTCAGGATATTACTAAAATAATTTAACTTACGAGAACGTGAAATAAAATTTTACGGGATGAATAGTGAAAGTGAATAGTAATTTCTCGAGATGAATAGTAAAAATTTGAGAATGGATAGAAATCCTGAAAATGCGAATTGTTACAAATTATACTTTTGATAGTGCCCTTGTTATTACCTGTAACGATGATGTCATCCACATATACCGGAATGTACAAAAGTGTATGTCCACGCGAATAAATAAACAAATATGGGTCTCCTTTGGAGCCTTTAAAACCGAGATAAAAGAGATCCTTGGAGAGGCGCTCAAACCAAGCGTGTGGGGCCTGCTTTAAGCCATAAAGAGACTTATGAAGCAAACATACATGATTTGGGTGTTGTGGATCAATAAAGCCCGAGGGTTGTTTCATATAAATATTCTCCTTGAGATTGCCATGAAGAAATACATTATAAACATCTAATTGGCGTAGCAACCAGTTGTTAGTAACCGCAAGTGACAAAAATGCTCAAATAGTTGTCTCCTTAACAACCGGGCTAAAGGTCTCTTGAAAATCAATACCTGGTTGTTGTCGAAAACCTTTGGAAACAAATCACACTTTGTAGCGAGTGATGACATCATATTTGTCCCGTTTTAACCTGTATGCCCACTTACAATCAACAATATTGGTGTTAGAAGCACGGGGTATTAAAGACCACGTTCTATTTTTTTACGAGAGCAAAATACTCTTCTTTTATAGCTTGACCGCCACTTTGGAGAGTTGTTGGCTAAGGGAAACGTGGTTGGTTCAGTGATGGTGGTGGGGAGGACGGTGGCATGATTTGCGGAAGAAATGTAGGGATACCGTTGTTTGGGATTTTGACAAAGATTTGCGAGACTTTGTCGAGGGATAGGAGGCGGTGAAGGAGTTGGTATCGGAGATGGTTAACCATTAGAAGACTCGGGAGAAGTTGGACTGAATTGTGAATTGATGATGGAAATGATATCGGTGAGCGTGGTGAATTCGGACTTAGATGGTCTATAATAGGAATCACACAAGGTGATTCTAAGGAGTAATATGGATAGGTTTTTGAAGGGGGTGTGGAAATTGTTTTAGGGATGTAGAAGGGGAATTGTTCTTTATTAAATGAACATGCCGCGTAATATAAAGACTTTCGGTAGAGATGTCAAGACAACGATATCCATGATGGGAGGGACTGTACCAAAAAAGACACATGGAGTGAAATGGGGAAATCCATTTTGTGACGAGTGTATGGACGAAGATAGGAAAAACATAGGCCCCCGAAGACTCTAAGAAAAGAGCAGTCGGGAGACCGTTTGAAGAGATGTTCAAAAGGTGACTTGTTTGTCGATGTTCGGAAGGACATGTGATTGATTAGGTAGACGGCAGTTTCAAAAGCATAATGCGAAAAATGTCGGGGAACACATGAATGAGCAAGAAAAGTAAGACCAGTCTCCACAACGTGGCGATTTCAACGTTCAACAAAGATGTTCTGCTCACTTGTATGAGGACAAGATCGACGGTGAATAATTCATAGCAAAGAGAAAAAAAATGAGCTAAATTGCAAAACTCACCACCCCAATCAGTTTGAACATTTTTTAATTTTGTGGTGAATTGGCGTTCAACCATTTGTACAAATGATTTAATGGTGGCATAGACATCGGATTTTTGAGCTAAATGATAAATCCACATGTAATGAGAATGATGATCAACACACAACATAAAATATCTATGACCTTCAAAGTATAAGATAGGTGCGGGACCCCAAACATCACAATAAACCAAGTCTAAAATATTATTACTTCAAAATTCAAAAACAAATAAAGGTAGTTTGGAAGATTTTCCCACTGGACAAGAATTACACAAACTTGGCAAACATTTATTTGTAACAGCAAGAGAAAAACTATAAAGCATAAAACATAAAAGACGCTAATGAGGATGTCCGAGCCGCCTATGCCGAATGGTTAAGGAAGCTTGTGCAGCCGAAAAAGAGACTTTGTTGATTGACTTCAGTTGAGGAAGATTGATGGTGTAAAGATTGTGTTCACTAGGGCCCATGAGAAGGGTGGTGTATGCGGACTCGTCCTTCATATCAAAATAAGAAGTGAGAAATTCAAAAAAGACATCATTATAATGACAAAAAATTTGAAAAAAGGAGATTTTTGATGATTTCTGGTATATGAAGAATATTTTTGAGAGAAAACGTTTTTTGTGGTGAGTAAACTTTAGATGAACCAATATGAAGAATAGGAAGACCCTTATCGTTGCCACATGAAGTGCGTTGTCACCATAATATGCCTCTGAATTGTCCATTGCTACCAAATCAGGTGTCATGGGATTGCTTGCTTCGTGTTTGTATGTCAATTAGTTGAGGCATTAGAAGATTAAGCACCACTATTTGCAAAGTTAGCGGATGGCCGAGTGCGAATAGTAGAAGGATCACGATTAGGGCATTGTGATGGAGTGTGACCAATACCACATCTATTGCAAGTGTCATACACTGTGTTCTGGGTGGATACCCAATCAAAATGATGACCATTACCATGATCGCGGTTTTTGTTGTTACCACGATATTTGTTACGATTGCCACGGTCTTATAGACAAGTGTCCAATTTTTAAGTACATAAAAGTGTGTAACGATTATGCAAGAGATTTTTGATGACAAAAAATTTGAAAAAAGGAGATTTTTGATGATTTCTGGTATATGAAGAATATTTTTGAGAGAAAACGTTTTTTGTGGTGAGTAAACTTTAGATGAACCAATATGAAGAATAGGAAGACCCTTATCGTTGCCACATGAAGTGCGTTGTCACCATAATATGCCTCTGAATTGTCCATTGCTACCAAATCAGGTGTCATGGGACTGTTTGCTCCGGTGTTTGTATGTCAATTAGTTGAGGCATTAGAAGATTAAGCACGACTATTTGCAAAGTTAGCGGATGGCCGAGTGCGAATAGTAGAAGGATCACGATTAGGGCATTGTGATGGAGTGTGACCAATACCACATCTATTGCAAGTGTCATACACTGTGTTCTGGGTGGATACCCAATCAAAATGATGACCATTACCATGATCGCGGTTTTTGTTGTTACCACGATATTTGTTACGATTGCCACGGTCTTATAGACAAGTGTCCAATTTTTAAGTACATAAAAGTGTGTAACTATTATGCAAGAGGTATAAGGTAGGTGTACTTTGAGCGATTTTATGTTTTTATTGGCGATTTGTATTTTGGGCGACTTGAACTTTGTCTTTTATTGAAAAAAGTCAAAAAAAAAAATTAAATAATAATAAAGTACATTGTTCGAACAAAGTTCAAGTCGCCAAAAGTACACCTCTTACAAACTTGTACTTAATGTATTTTTAAAAAATGGACACTTGTCATAATATTAAGGTAGTTGCCCAACTGGCTAGTCGCTCTGGGCTATTTTGGGAAATGAATTATTACTCGGCTAGAAAGTGGATCGACGTTGGTCAACCGAGCTACTTTGGGAATTTTCTCTTTTCATTCCTATGCACAACTGGACTTACAAATATCTAATAACATTGTATTGTATCGATTCTCATATGGTGGTAGATATGATATTTGTGTTTTTTGTGTTTTTTATACACCATGGGTTTATGTTGAACGCCATAAAAGTAGTTTATTACTTTCGCTTTTAAGAAAACATTACAAAATATGTTTGTTAGCTGACTGTCAATGGAAAAATACACTAAACCTGAAACGAGGTTTTAATTTTGGACAAGTTCCGAGACTTTTTCAAAATATGGACTGAAAATGAAATACTCGATAAACAAGAAGGACCAAAAATGTAGTCAACTCTTTAATTTATGGTCTTCGATTAGAAAAAAAAAACAAATGCACTTTTTAATGCTTAGAATCAATGTTTTAAAACCCGATTTGACCCGGCCGGTTGAACCGGGAACAGGTGATGTTACCGGGCTATTACTACCCGGTTTTATGAGGAATTGAAACCCGGATTGAACCGACGGGTTTCATTCAACCTTGGTCAAACCGTTCCCACTTTTGCTTGAAGAAAAAATGAAGCGAAAACAATTTTTAATCCTATTTTAGATGCCATTGATGAATCATAAAGTCCGATATTTTCTTAAACTTAAACATGTTCTATTATTTTGCTTATCAAGATTAAAAAATGAACTAGACTGATAGCATTTTCATATTCGAGATGGAGTTAATATGCAAAAGAAATTCATAGTATATCTGAGAAATAAAGTCATGTACTCAAAGAGACCAATCGAGTTATTTGGAATATGTTTTCAAATGAGATCTTGATGGAAAAGTACGAAAACTAAACTATCATACAAAAAAGAAACATTTATGGTATGTTTAGACTTTTATATCCAATTATTAATAGGATAACTATGAATATTAAATTTTGCTTTACGTTGTGAAAACCGGTTTGACCTGGTGGTTAAACCGGTTGAACCACCAACCCGGTGACCCGGTGTCTTGGCCGAGTCAATAAGAAAACTGGTTTTCAAAACATTGCTTAGAATACACACGAAATGAACTCAACATGTTATAAGATGATTATAGTGATTAAAATTATGTTTTTATCTTCTAAGAATAGTTTTTAAGGATCAAAATTTACCATATTAGTTTCCTTTGTTGAAAGCTGAAGAATTGTGTAAAATCACTCAAACCTAAAAAAGATCATCAAATCAGGATCCAAGATCGATAACCCAAGATGCATTACAACCAAAAATCACCAGGAATGTACGTATGTTACTAATTAAACCTAATATATCATGCACCTATATATTTAAAATCCAGATGAGTATAAGGACACTCAGTTAGGAATTGAAAAACCCCTACTCACGAATTTTATCCTTGCTTCATGTAAACATCCCGGTTCGGTGTAATCCACGTACCAACTCGACAAACAAACTCCGTACATAATGTGAATAGCTAGTGGATTGCAACTATTAAGGTTAGGCAATTTATTTACCAAGTATGAAATAAAAACCATTTCACATATTGTTACGGCATTGCTAGTGGTCCTGATACATTCTTATCATGGGTCTAAACTAGTTTATCACGCAGACTTTGTAGTTTGTCAGTTTGTGCACATGGGTCTAAACTAGTCCTTTTGCTATTTTCTGTAATTGAATCATTTTCCATGTGATCTTATATTGATTTAACTTAACATCTCATTATGTAGTGTCATATGTGCATAAGGACAATGAATTCTTTTCCATGCTAACGAAAAAAACAAATATGTGCATAAGGACAATGACTCCTAACACGTTAAAGCTACAAAGGTATACATTATCTGGTTAAGATACAAAAATCACTGTGGTTGGTACATTGATTTCTCCAAAAGGATTTGTCCCATTTGACCCATTAGAGATGAAACGTAACCCAAATCTACCCATTCGTATGTATTTGGGTCGATATTGACTCCTCTAGTTTAACTTGTGTACTACTTGTTTTGCGTATGAATTGTTGTCCGTCACTGCTCATTGTATTCTAATTTACGGAGTAGTTCATAGTATGAACCCCAAACACATCTTTATTCCTTATCTCTTTCAGCCATTCCCTGATTTACTTGATATTCTTTTACGCAAAGCTAAATCACGTTTTTTTTATGCAGCTCAGCCACTTTATTGACATGGCGAGGAAAAAAAATTATATTGGTCTATGTTTGGTGCCTGAATTTTCTTTTGATAACGAGATATACCATATACAAGCACGTGTTGCATCTATAATTGTGACTTTTTGTACCTCATACCAGGAAGGTTTATAGGACAATATGATTTTGAATTTTCAGGAAGCACATATCAAGGACCACAACTTCTAGCGTTATCTAATGTAATAAATTGACAGTGGTTTTGAGCTTCCACCGAAGGTTAAAGTCTGTTATTGAGGAGTTTTAGGCTTAAACAGTAGGGTTAAGGTGGCTAAAACAGAAGTGAAGTTTTAGGGGCTGGACTTCTGAATGGCTAATTACTAGTTCCGCCGCTCCAAAATAACTGGAACTTATTTTATTTTTATGTGTTATCCCTATGGAAATGCAGATTTTCATATATTTGAGGACAATCTTAACTTTTAGCCCATTGGTAATAGCTAAAGCAGGTTGTAACAATGATTTTGGTCTGCAAGTTTCCTCTACCTCTTCTTTATTAAACTGTTATGCAAGTTAAATGTTGAATTGATGTTGTTTATGATGGAATTTTGTGTACGTAACTCTCATTTTTGGTCTTTTTTATGGAATGAGTGCGGTCCAGGTGTGAGAAGATTTTTGTATGTGACTATGAATAGGACTAATATAAAGTCAACACAAACATGTGGAAATTAGTATCAATGTAGGTGCATGCATATGCTTTCTATGGTCGATATTTCGAGCCACTTGAAACTAATATCAACGGGCACAAACATTGGTGCACTGGTAATGAATCCGAGAGTACCACAACACTATTTGTTTGATCAAGAACCATGTAGCGCTTGTTTATTGGATAAAGGTTTCCGAGGACTCATTTGGTTTGGGCTGCCAAATGGGAATCCTACATGGCAGAAGTAGTCATTTACAAATCTCTTGTAATCGATTCTCTACCAATTATTATCTATCTCCCACATCGGATTCCTTGGCCCACACCAGCATGTCTCATTTTAGTGTCTATATAATTTGAACTCACCTTCTTTCACGTCATGATTACTTTTACACCTCTGATCTGATCAATATAAATCACACAAACTTGTATACATCACTTAAGTTTCATTATCACTTATTGCTGGTGAAAGATTAGAGACGTAGTTCGTGCAGATGGGTGACACTTCAGCTTCGTACATACACTTGGTAGTAAGCATAGCACCATATTGTTTTGATGTTTCACAAATTTGTTTTCTCGAATGATACTGTATTTGTTCATGACAATATTATTAACTTTTGGTGACTTGATGTAGGTACAACATCTTATAGAAAAGTGTTTGATCTTCCGAATGAGCAAAGAAGAGTGCATGGAAGCCCTTTCTAAACACGCAAACATCAAACCTGTCATCACCTCCACTGGTTAGTTATCACAATTTTAAATATGTGCATGCACACACAAAATCTCAGTCGTTTTTTTATCTGCTTCTAAGGTTGTGAAGAGTCGTGTTTCTTATATGAATGACAAAAACGTTTTTTTTTCTGTAATACTCTACAAGATTACAAATACGTGAGATTAGAGAGATGGGTGTCCATTTCTTTTGACTACGCATCGTAAAGTGGATGCTAGTTATCACTTTAGTCTTTTTCACATATTTTTAATACAAGAACGAGAAATGTAGATGAGCCGTTTTTATGCCACTGTTACATTGATGTTTATATTATGCAGTTTGGAACGAGTTAGAGAAAGAGAACAGGGATTTTTTCGAGTCATACTCTCAGTCTCAGTCCTCAACTGGATCAAATCGGATGTCTGAAGCAGAAACAAGCCAGTTATTCAGAAAATGATATCTAGTCATCAAGCAGACGGTGATGACAAGTAACACGACATAACACCATGTATAGTGTTTAATATAACTTTGCTACTTTTGGTTACGTACATATATCTGTAGCCAACGACGAATCAATGTACCATGGCCCCAAGTAACATGACAATGACCAAATTACCCTTGTTTCCGCTCTTGAGGGGTGGAACCAGGGTTTGGGTGCACCTGGAATCTTAGTGAATCAGTTCTGGGTGGGTAAGACTATGTTTATCAAGTGGGTTGCCAGCCCAATTGAATGGTATATATACGAAAATATTATTTTTTTAATAAAGCCATCCAATATTCATATCCAACCAAGATCATACGGTAAGGCAACCCAAGTTGGCAACCTGCAATCTGCCACATGGCAGCCCCAAATGGCTAGTTGTTATTTTTTTTTCTTTTTTCTTTTTCTTTTTCATTTTTAGTATTTATTATTTTATATTATTAGGTTGGGTTGTTGATAAATGGTAAAAAAGTATAGATTGGTTGTATGTATTGGTTGTGTAGGTGGATGAAAGAGAAAATAATATTTTATTAAGTCACACTCTAGTGCCGTTTTTTCTGGGATATTTAAGTATGAAGGATAGTTTGATTTGTTTTGTTTTCTTGTAATGTAAAAACAAAGTGATGTATACCAAATTGTAAACAACGAGAAATCTACGTTCAAAAAAAACAACGAGAAATCGGTTACGAAATGTAGTTGTTGATGAAAACAAACAGGGGATCACATAAGAAGAAATGAAACCGTATTTGTAATCAAATGATTCACTTAGTTTGTAATGGAATTAAGAGAGAAGAATATTACAAGTCTTTTCGGTGAATGAAATACAACAAAGAATGAAAAGGAGTATTTATACAAAGGGAGGAAGGAGAAATGGGAGGAAGGAGCAAAACAGATTTTCCCGCCAAAAGTTATAACTAACTTTTGGCTTAGTAATCAGTTTCAAGCTTAGTAGTGTTTTCTAAATTGGCGTATCAAATCCCTTCTCATAACATTTTACTTTCCATAGTCAAACAAAGACCTTCAAAACATCACCTTGAGCTTGCTTCCTCTTGATCAAACCTGGTACTTCTTCAATAATTCGGTATATAGTTCCCAAGTTGCCTCTTCTTCACCGGCATTTGACCATTGTACTAACACATAAAGCAAAGCAATTTATTGTTAACCTTTCCCGATCTCCTGTCAATGATTTTCACTGGGAACACCGATAGGAGCCCTTCATTGTCACATGGGAAGAGTTCGTGCTTATCAACCACCCATTTGCAAAGCTTGAGTTGGGACACATGAAATCTTGAATGGATTTGACTACCACTGGAAGTCGCAATTTATAAGCCACATTGCCAATCTTATCTATGATCTTGAAGGACCATAGTACTTAGGCGAGAGTTTGTTGTAAGGACTTTGCCTAATGTTACTTGCTTGTCACGGTTGTAATTTCAAATAGACCCAAACATTTTCTTCAAAATTTCTATCGGTTACGTGTTTATCTGCCAAACTTTTCATCCTATCTTGTGCTCTCTTAAGATGAAATTTAAGCATGTTAATCACCTGCTCTCTTGCTGCATTGTCCTATCCACAACTTCAACTGTACTTTCTCTTGGCAAATAAGGCATGTGGATGGGTGGTTTTTGACCACATAACACTTCAAATGGAGTGGTTTGGATAGCAGTGTGGAAATTTGTGTTGTACCAAAACTACGCCATTGAAAGCCATTGTGTCCACTCTTTTGGCTTCTCACACACATACATCTCGGTAGCACTGCACACCTATTCACCACTTACATACATCCATCGATTGTGGATGGTAGGTTGTTGACATTTGCGTTTAACTTTCAAAGCCTTGAACAATGATTGCCAAAAGCACTTAGGAACACTTTGTCCTGTCACTTACAATGGTGTTTGGCAAACCGTGCAACTTGTAGATGTTATCTAAGAACACTTGTGCCACTTGTGCGGTTTGTGAAAGGATGTTGAAGGGAATAAAGTGAACATACTTATCGAGCACGCCCACCACCACTAATATAACAGTCTTCCCAAGAGATTTTGGCGATCCTTCCACAAAGTCCATGGATATATCACTCCATACTCTAACCGGTATAGGCAAAGGCTGAGAGTCTGGATAGGCACTAAGATCAATACTCTAACTGGTATAGGCAAAGGTCGCAAGAGTCTGGATAGGCACTAAGATCGAGCTTTGCCTCGACACATCACATTCACGATCCATTGTTTAACCACTTTTCTCATTCCTTCCAATAACAAATAGAACTCATCTTCCGTGACAAATACTTGAACACCGTAATGCCCACCAACCGATTCATTATGGATTTGTGAGAAGATTTTCTTTCTGAGTACCTCATTACCTCCCACCACCAACCTATTTTTCCTTCTTAACTGGCCATTAGACCAAGTGTACTTTGTTGATTGAAAATTAGGATCTTCAAACTGCTTTATTAATTTGGCCAACTTCTCATTTGTCACCCAACTTTCTTCAATTTCTTTGAGAAGTCCAGTGGTCACATTAGTAGCTATTATTGCTAATAATTGACCCTGCATTTCCTTTCTAGACAAAGCATCAGCTACCACATTTTCACTACCCTTGTTATAGACAATTTCATAATCATACCCAAGCAATTTAGGCAACCATTTAGCTTGGAAAGGAGTAGTAAGCCTTTGATCCAACAAGTATTTGAGATCGAAGTGGTCGGTCTTAATCTTGAAATGTCTACCCATTAAGTAACCCTTCCACTTCTCCAATGCCAAAATGACGACTAAAATTCTTTTCATAAGTGGACAAAGCTTGATGTCCGAGAGATAAGGCCTTACTCAGTATGCCAATGGATGACCATCTTGCAACAACACATCACCAATACCAGCCCACATGCATCGGTTCCACGTTGAATTCTTTCTCAAAGTTTGGCAACCCAACACCGGTGCTCAGATCATGGCCAACTTCAATTTCTCAAAAGCTTTCGAGCTATGTCGGACCACTAAAAGAGTTCTTGATGTCTGATTAATGGCTTCTTGATGATTCCATACCCTTAATGAACCTCCTATAATAACCTTGAGTCCTAGAAATCCTCTCGGTTGCTTTACATTCTTGGGTGTAGACCAATCTTTCATAGCCTCAATCTTAGAAGGATCTGTTGCAACCCCTTTATCAGTGATGATATGACCCAGTACTCCTCCCGAGACACTTTGCAAAAGTGCACTTGCTCCTTTTGCAAACAAGGTGTGAGCCTTCATAGTCTGCAAAATCATTTTAAGGTGCACAATGTGTTCTTGATTGACTTGCTATAAACCGAATGTCATCAAAGAAAACTAATGTGAACTTCCTCAAATAGGGTTTAAAGATCTCATTCATTAGTGATTGGAATGTGGAAGGAGCATTTGTGAGTCCAAATGGCATCACTAAAAACTCATAGTGGCCATCATGAGTTCTGAATGCAGTCTTATGAATGTCTTCCTCCTCCATTCTGATTTGGTGATACCCAGACCTTAAATCAAGCTTTGAAAACACCATTGATCTATGTAATTCATCTATCAATTCCTCAATCATAGGTATGGGAAATTTGTCTTTGACAATATTCTTATTCAATTGTCTGTAGTCAACACACATTCTCCAACTGCCATCCTTCTTTTTAACCATGACTATAGGAGAGAGAAAGAACTTTGACTAGATCGATGACACCGACATCCAATAACTCTTTTACCATCGTTCAATGGCATCATTTTGGCTAGGAGGATGCCTATAGGTTCGATGTTAGCGGAGGGGTGTTTGGCATAAGAGGAATGCGATGATCATGTGACCTTTTTGGTGGTAAACCAGTGGGAACTTCAAAAACACCTTTAAAGTCATTCAAATTTCATCAATCTTATGTGACTCAATCATACTTGTCCCTTCCATACTACAAAATGACACAGGACAAACACACAATGTCATAGAATTCAACATAGCACTGTTTTGTTCTCTAGGTTGCATCCATTGAAGTGTAGCTTGTTGAGAACCTCTTAACAACACTTTCTTATTGCCCACATAGAACCTCATGGTTAATTTCTCAAAATTGCACATAATTTCTCCCAAAGTAGACAACCACTGTATTCCCAACACCACTTCACAACCTCCTAAAGGTAGTACCATAACATCAATCATATAAGTTTCTTCTCCCATGGTCAGAGATAAACCACAACACATCAAAGTACTAGTCATAGCTTGACCATTAGCCACAGACACTTGCAAAGGACACATAGTTTTAGTCTTACAGCCCAACTTTTGGACGACCTCAGAATCAATGAAATTGTGTGTACTTCCACAACCACAATGTTGGGAATAATCCGTTACCACGGATAGTTGTGGTTTACACTGCATGGATTAATACTAGCAGTGGAAACATATTCCCACTGCAAGTTCTTCATTACCACTGCTATCAGTTTATGATAAGGTTAAACGCGTCTAGATAAGTATAGAATAGATTTTGTGTATATTCTATTATGTTAGCTTTATACTTATCTTGTAAAGGACTCCTTGTTGTATAAAAGGAGATCCTAGGTCATTGTCTTAGATATATGTAACATTACAATATTACCTACGAAAGCTTCAAGGTGTAACCCTAGTGATAAGTTAAGATCACTCGTATTATTCATTAATAATATTGGAGCTTGAGTTTTGTGTTAACTTGTGTTTATTCTCATACATCCTATAATTCGTCTTCTAAGTATTACTTAAGTAAATTCCGCTTGCTTGATAATATCATACAAAATATCATTGACACAAGGAGAGTGTCGGATCCATCAGTGGTATCGGGCGAAGGTTCGATATTTTGTTTTAGAAGATCAAGGAATTAGCTTGACTCACTCACTCAATTCAATGGAGATGGAAAACAACCTATCAAACTCTTCTTTACACCGGACTCCCTAGCTTAAGCTTAATGAGTTTGAGATGTGGAGGATCTTGATTGAGCAATACTTCCTCACACGGGACTATGCTCATGGAGATCATTCAACTTGGTAATTCTTTCAAATCTGTGACCACTACTTCAAAAGTTGGTGACACATATGTTGTGAAAGTTTCGTGCACGAATCGAATCTTTGAAAAAGCTCAAAAGAAAATTGATCTTAAAGCTAGAAGTCATTGCGATGACTCTTCCTAGAGACCAGATTATTGCATTCAACAAGTTCAAGATCGCTAAAGAACCGTTTGAAGAGATTTGCTCGGTGTTTGGTGGTAATGATGCTACAAAGAAGACTCAAAAGACATTGTTAAAGCAAAGTTATAAAACTTCTCGCTCAACAATGACTCTCTTGATAGCATTTTCACCAAACTTGAAGATTGTTACCAACCGATCGTGTTTGGCATTGAGGTAGAAAAGGAAGACCTCAATTTGAAGTTTCTAAAGTTTGCCTTGAGTTTCAAACCAATATTGCATGCGGGAAAACAAAGCAGACATAGAAACAATGAAGCTCAATGATCTTTAAAACAACTTCAAACTTATTGAGCAAAGGTTGAAGAAAGCGAGGAAACTTGGTACAAGCTACAGTAACTTGGCATTGTTGTCAAGTCATTGATGATGATGATTACGAAGATGAAAGTGATGATGATATTGCCACCGTGGGTTCTAAAGTTTCCACCGGCAATGTGAATATTGCCACTGCAGGATCAAAGAAAAAGGTTGCTAGTATTGGAGATCCTACCTTTTATGCTTTTATCTCCACACAAGTTGATGGCTCTCTTAACTCGTAAAGACATGAGCAAATCGATGAAGATGACTTGGAGGAGATGGATATAAAATGGCAGATAGCTCTTCTTAGCATGAGGCTAAGAAATTCTACAAGAAGAGGCAAGCCTATCCACATTAATGGTGATGATCTTCGCAGCTTTGATAAGAAGAAAGTGGAGTGCTTTAAGCGCATAAGTTTGGATATTTTGCTAGAGAATGTGAAGACCAAAGACCAAGGACAACAGATCTACATGGTACAAGCAAAGAAGGACCAAGCGTGGAAGAACCAAAGGCAATGTTGGCTATTGATGGTGTGAGCTATGAATGGAGTTTCATGGTGATGATCTTGAAGAACACACGAGATCGCTTCTTGTTTACTCAAGTTGCTCTTATTGCTTTCTCTCGACTCGAGGTACAAAACTCGAATGTTGCTCTAAAACATGTAGGTAATGCTAGAAGTTGAAAGACTTAATGATTTATATTCTAATGAAAGACAAGAGTTAAACATCGCTAATTATCTCGTGGCTAATCTTGGGAGAGCCATGGCGCTTTAGAAAAACAAATGAAAGAATCGGTATATGTAAAAGCATATACCTTTTCTTGATCAAAACCGGACCAAAAAGACCAAAAACTAACCCCTAAAGCCATAAATATTTGTGTTTTTGTGTTTATGTATGTGCAGGTAACGGATATTGCAAAATGGACAAAAGAAGACAAAATGGACAAAAACGAGCACGAGAATGGAAGGAGCACGAAGTTACGGGTCTAATGATAATTTTATTTGGAGCATCGAGGCAAGAGAAGAAAAAATTTAAAGACCAAACGAAGCCCGAACAAAGATTGCAATTAATTAAGATGTTAATTAAAAGAAAAAAAAATGGATCAGCAAGAAAAGGAGCTTAAATGGAAATTAAATGCAACATTAACACAAAAAAAAGACTCTTGGTCAAGTGGGTGGGGACATGTTTGCTAAACAAGAGGTCAAGGGTTCTAATCCCACTAATCACAAAATGGTTGGAATAATTTTTTTCATCACAAATCTTGTCCAAGCCCAACGCAGCTCCTATCAACAGCCACGAAGCCCAACTATTGCTCCATTAAAACCCAGCGCAGGCCCATCAATTGAAGGCCAACCCAGCTATGCCAACGAAGTCCAAGAGCAAATGAATAAAATCTGCTGAAGCTTTGTAAAATACAACTTGGGGACCAAGTTTTAATGGAGATTTTTGTACCAACTTCTAATAGTTTAGGGGCCATTATGAAAATTTAGTAAGGACCAAAGTGTAACTTGTGGGTCTATAAAACCCCACCTCCTCACCTCATTTAATTCATCTTTTTATTTTGTATTTTGTACCCAAACTCTTGTATTTTATTTTATGCTCTTTAGTTTTATAAAAGTTTTATTTATTTCTTGCATCTCTATATTCTTCTCATCTCTTAATCCTTTATATTTCATTTTATTTTTATAAAACTTTTATAAAAATATGCCATGAAGTTGAGTTAGAGTAAGATTGTGTGAGTGTATTTTATACGCTCGTGCACACTCAACATATCATATTTATATTTTTATAAAAGTTTAGTCTTTTATTGTTTATTTTATTAAAGTTTACGTTTTTATTGTTTTATTTAGCTTAAAAATAGTAAAAGTCTCTAAAAATCTTGTCTTTTTACAAAAATCCAAAAATATATTTTATTTTCGTCATAAAATTTTCGTATTTTTCGAGTTGTTTTAGTATTGTTAAAAATCAAAAAGCTATTTTGTCCTTTTCTAAAAAAAAAACTGTTTCGAATTTCATTTTAAAAAAATAGAAAAAAAAGCAAAAAAATATATTTTTAGATTTTCTGGTAGCTTTTAATAGTTTTCTTAAGATAGTGTGAATTTTTCATATTTTTTTGAACAAGTTTACTATTTATTTTGATTTATTTGCTATTTTAAATATACAAATCGAAAAAAAATACTTATTTAATTCCGAAAATTCTAAAACTTTTCTGTGAGCTTCTATCACTTTTCTAACGTTGCTAAAAAATATTTGGAATTTTCGGAGTTCATTTGATATTTTTCCTTGATTTATTTCCTTTCTATCATTTAAAAAAAAAAAAATTCTTATATTTTAAATCTTTGACCTTAATACCCAAATTAGTTTTGTGGAAACATATCTCCTTGAGAGAGTTTGGTGGTTAAGATTTAATTTACTAAGATTAGTTATCTATTATTTAGTTTTTATTATAAGAGTACATATTTATATATTTGTGCTAACCTTAAAGTTTTGATTTTGTTTGTAATCCCATCTCTAGCACTAAGGCCGGAGCTTAAGGGTCTTTAAGCAATTTTAATACATAAAGTTTGAAACTTTAGTAATTTTTAAGCTTGTTGGTGAATAAAGTTTTAAACTTTACTTACTAATTAGTGGATAAGATTAATAAAGTTGTAAACTTTTGTGTTAATTTGTGCTTATTTGATCGGGTGGTTTTACTCCTCTCGTTTTGTCACCCGGGTTCTACTTTCTTTACTTTTTGAATCTTTAGTAGTTATTAATTTTAGTATAATAGTTATGCTTATTTTTATTAAATTAATTGTTATGTGTTGGTTTCTATGCTTAGTGAGTAGAGCTTTTTATATACTTGTTGAGTAGATTATTTCGTGAATTAAGTGTGGTTTTATAAAAGTTAGAAAATCTATTGGTTAGTAATTTTAAGTTACTTAGATTGAAATTTTGGTTGTTTAAGCGGGCAAAAGCCGTGAAAATAATTGGGTTTTAATCTAGACATTGATATCTCTTTATGAAAAATTATTGTGACAAAATAATTATGTGTAAAAGATATTAATTCATCAATAAAGGGCTTAATTGAAATAATAAACCACTTAAGGATCTTGATAATTTGCTTAACAAGTATATCTTTTCATCTTATATTTCTTATTAAACGCTTAGCATATTTTAGTTCGTTACTTTTAGTTGAAATCCCAAAAATCTCTTTTAACCCATTCAAATCCCGATAATCGTGACATGAGTTGAAAATTCCATTCAACCCTCGTTCGGAACGATCTCGGTGCTCAAACCTAACACGTTTGAGTTACCCATATTCTACACTTTTCTTACTATTGATCTCTTTCCAAAGTCAATTTTTAGGCGCCACGGGAGCTTGTAGTGAGTTTTCAGTATTTAGTCTCGAATCGCGTGCATTTGAAGATCCTTCCCGAGTGAAGTTATCGTTGTTTTGTAAATATATCTTTTCAAAACCCAAAAATCTAAAAACCAAAAAATTCTTCCTAGAGTGTTTACAAAACCAAAAAATTAAAAACCAACAAAAGAAATCGAAGCGTCAATTGTTACGTCGGCTCACCTCGAGAGTACAACCTATACACGGGGTGTAAGCAAGTCTTGACATTAAATTGCGGTGAAGAAAGATCCACTCTTCTTTCCCGCTCCGCTTTTGAGAGCTACCGAAACCATAGGTTGTGCGACAGTTACCAAAAGATTGTTTTCAAAATTTTCTAAATATAAAACCAAAAAGATTTTCATTTTTCAAAATTATTTTTCCTTTTGATTTTTGATTTTGAAATTTTTAGTGCATCGCACTCACTCTCGATCACGGCGTAATCGTAATCGTAGAATAGACGCATTCGAGTTACGTACTATCGTTGAAGAACCGTCGTCATGGCGAGACACTCGAGCGATGATCGAGTTACTTCAAGCTCCGTGAGCGGCTACGGTGATGCTATCGTTATTCCACCACTTGATACCGAGAATTTTGAACTAAAAACGAATCTAATTCAATTGGTTTCAAATAAACCTTTTTGTGGTTTAGATCATGAGGAGCCCCACGCACACCTCCGTTGGTTTAATCAAGTTGCTTCTACGATAAACTTTCGGGGCGTCACTCATGAGTCAGTTAAATTGAGATTGTTTCCATTTTCCCTTGAGGGGGCAGCCCGGACTTGGCTAGAAAAAGAACCCCCTCACTCAATTACAACATGGGAAGATCTTTCTAAGAAATTGTGAACCAATTCTTTCCTCCGTAAAAATAACAATGTTTGAAATCAAATCATAAATTTTCAACAAAATTTGACGAAAGTTTGGAGAAGCATGGGATAGATTTAAAGAACTTTTGAGAAAATGCCCGAATCACGGTTTTACCGATCTTCATCGAGTTGATCGTTCTATAATGCTCTAACTCCGTCCGATCAAGATTCGCTTAACGCGGCCGCCGGTGGTAATATCTTGAGTCGTATGCCCGCCGATATTAGAACGATTATCGAAAATAAGTCAAAAGTTGTCGCGTCTAGAAACCGACCGGTTGTTTCTAAGATTGCTACTAATGATAACTACGTTCAGAGGAGTGAGTTGAGTGGGCTGATTGACCTTACTCATGCTATTAATTCGATGATGAGAGAGTTTAAGAATCTGAAATCCGAGCCAGTCAAAGCCGTTACCGAAACATGTGTTATTTGTGGTGGTCCTCATCCATACTATAATTGTCAAGCCACCGATGGCGATCTCGAAATGCTTTTGTAACCTCGCTAATCCGGTTCAAAATCGAACCAAGGATACCGTGCCAACCAAATGGGACCACCGGTTTTGCACCGTTCTCAACAAAACCAAAACCGTTAACAAAACCAATCTTACAATCAAAGCGAGGAGCTAATCTCGATCATGGTAATCGTAACTACCAAGCTCCTCCATCTCAAGTTTATCAACAACCGTATCAAGCACCTCATCAAGTTGCTCAGAACAACGAGTTTCTAACACATGAAGAATTCCAATAACACCATTAAAAGTTTGCAAACTCGAATCACCGGCATGAGGAATGATTTCAAAGGAAATGGAAGCTACGAGTAACAAGCGGATGAGTGAAATGAGGAATATGATGGCTAGTTTCTTTCAAGCCAATCAACCTTCTACTTATTCTCAACCCTCGAGTTTCGGTTCTCTCCGAGTAATCGATTCCCAACCCGAGGTGACATGAAAGCGATCCTTGCAGTGGTGGTGTTGCTACGATGGACCAGCGGCTCCTACCACTATTTCTTCTTCTCCGTCTCGGTGGTGACCCGTGAGACCAGGGGTGGCAAAGGACGGTGCTTCCTACTAATAAAGGAGTCTGAGAATGTCCAACCACGGTTGTCCCGACGTCTGAGCCCAAGGATGCTCGGTTAGTGTTGAAAAGACTAATCGGAAAGCGACACTCCGTGCCGTCAAGGATGAATGATCAAAAGCAATGTGAACAAGCAAATCTTCAAATGGAAAAATTCTTTCAAATATTTCAAGATCTTCACTTGAAATTAGCTTCGCGGATGCTCTTCTTCTCATGCCTAAGTTTGTTTCGACACTAAAAGGATTGTTAAGTAACAAAGAAAATTGTGGATTTGTAGCGTCTTTGAATGAGAATTGTTAGGCGGTTATTCTCAAGAAACTTCCCGAAAAGTTAGGTGACCCCGCAAGTTTCTCATTCCGATGCGATTTTCAAGGAATTATTCGATGCTCCGCCTTGGCCGATCTTGGCGCAAGTATTAATTTGATGCGAAATCAATCTATGAAAAGCTTTCATTGCCCCACTTACCCCAGCGTGTATGACCCTCGAGCTAGCCGGCCGTTACTCACGACAAAACCAATCGGTATAGCCAGGATGTTTTTGTTAAAGTGGGGACGTTCGATTTCCAGCGGATTTTGTTGTCGTTGATTTTGATGCCGACCCAGTACCCCTTATTCTCGGAAGATGCTTCTTGGGGACGGCCATGCGTTGATTGATGTATATGAAGGAGAGATCACTTTAAGAGTTGGAAAAAGCCGTCGCGTTTAACGTTAATCATACTTCTAAATCTCTAACCAACCAATATGATGTGGCAAAATTAATGACACCGAGGTGACAAAGGACCGAGAATTCCTACTAATAACGGAAGTACCAAAAGCGTCCAACCTCGGTGGTTCAAAAGTTATGCCTAAACCATCGAGAATTGATCCGACCCTTTCACGTTTTACGGTTAGAGTTTATCGACGATACGTCTTGAGCAAAAGAAGAAATTAGAAAAGGAGACTACAAGCGGTTGTGGTGGAAAATGCTAGCTCTAAGAGCACACCACTTGTCCACCTCCGCTTACATTTGTTGTGTTGAACTTAAGAACGTCGAGTTTTCTTTGAGTGGCAATCCCTCCTTCTTCTGAAATTATGAAACTTTCTTCTAAACAAATCATTTCTGATTCTTCCTCTTCCCTCACTAAATGAGGAGGATGATTCTATCATGAAAGAAATCGAGGCTTATTTGAAAAGTGATTCAGTTTCACCGGAAATTGATAATGCTGACATCGACATCGAAGGAGATATTCGTTTAATCGAAGAAATGCTCTATTCACTCTCTCCAAAAGAAAAAGTTATTAAAGAAGTCAAGCCGTCTACTAATCCTTCGGAGCCCGAGCTCAAGGATTCTTCCATTTATTTACTTCTCGAGGAGTTCGCCGATGAACTCGCTCGCATGGATCCTCTTCCACCGGGAAGTGAGGATGACGTCTTTGATTTTAGAGCCGACTTACGCGAAATTGAATATTTGTTATATCAAGATCCGTCGATTTACTTCGAGAAGTTCACCGATGAACTTGCTCCCACCGACTCGATTCTTTCCGAGAATGAAGAAAACGAATACGATGATCCATTTTTCTCGAAAGAAGAAAAGAAAGTGAAGATTTCGACTGATGAGCTTGTTGATACTGAGGTCCCACACTATTTTTTATCCGAGAGTGATTCCTTTTCTCGTGAGGATTTTCACGTGGATGATACTTTGATTTCGTTCCTCTCCGAGGACAAGATTTTTAACCCTGGGATACTCATCGGAGAGAATATTCATAAACAAAAGTTTTCCGGAAAAAGGATCCTCTCTTGGATCCCTTCATGTTTGAGCCTTTAAGAAACACCTCTTTACTATGGACTCCTTCTTCTATGGAGTTGTTTCTCTTGATCCAAATCATCCCAACGTCAGCCAAAAACCGTGGGATGATGGATCATTCTTTCTTGATATACCTATGTGAGTTTGGGAGAAGTTATCCCATTTGTGCTTGCCCGACATTTTCTTCCCTCCCAACCCACCCATTCTCTTTCCTCCGGGAGTGAGGATACCATCTTTGATCCGGTATCCTTCCGCTTGTTTCCCAAGGACAAATGAATTGGGACGAGTCGGGGCTAGCGACTCGGTGATCAAAATAGTAGCTTCGTGAGGCACCCCATGCTTATCCTTTTATCTTATTTATGTTTTCTAATAAGTGACGTGAGGAGGTTTGCCTCTTCCATTTTCGTGTTTCTTGTTGTTGTTGTTTATGTCCAGATTTTCTTGATACATGAAGACTCGTGCTCAAGTTTTGTCTTTTCTCCACTCGAGTTTCATGTTTGACGCCTATGTAAATCCGATATCCAAAATCTTTATCTATTATCGCTTATCTATTAGCATAACTAACCAATGGCTTTAGATTTACGTTGAGAACCACTTACCTTTAAACATTGAGGACAATGTTTGATTTTAATCTGGGGTGGGTAATCTTGATTTGATTTGACCGACTTGCTTATTTTTGTCGTGTACTCATGACCCGTTTTTCTTTAGAAATTGAAAAATTGTGCAAAATTTAAAATTTTTGTAAGCTTTGCTAGTTTATGATTGAAAAGTCTTCGCTAGTCTCTTGAAGTTTCTTTAAATATCGTTTTCTTGAAAAGTCTTTGCTAATTGCTTAGACAAGAGGCTATAAAATGCGATTCTAGCTCACAAGGCCAAGAATTTGCAAGTCTCCTAAGTGATTTTAAATATCTGAAGCTTAAACAAGAATTTGCTAGTTTCTAATAAGTGACTTTAAAATGCGAGACTTGAGATTATTTTATAAACATTAGCTAAGTTAATATATGTTTTGACACCTTGTTGACTTTTCATTTGGTGAGAGTAGGAATAGAATTCGACTTGATAAGGCGTGTTGAGCCCCAGCTTGTTCCTTTACCATAGATAATTTAATTATCGCTAAGCATCCGCGGATCTCATTATTGGGATTTTAAATTTATGAGATCGAGGAATGATAGAGTTACTTATGAGTTTAGATGCTTAAGCGTGGAGTAGTTGGTTCTCTTTAGAGCCCATCAAGGTACTTATGGCTTTTTGTTCCCACAAGATTGTTTCACCCATATATGTGAATAAATAATTAGAGATGTTGAGTTTTTGGCGATAGTTAGTTTTTATCTTCTTAAAAGAATCTTTGTTTTAAAAATTGGGTACACATCAAGGACTCATAATAAGTAATAAGTAATGAATAAAGTTATGAGTTGCGGTTCGAGATCGGACCTGGATCTCTAGCGGGATTGGTGAGGTCTTGGTCTAACCAGCTGGGATCCTCGTTTCATGAAGCCTAGAGTCTTGGAATTACAAGTGAAGCTCAGTGGTTCATAGCTCATATAAGTAAAAGTATAAGTGTCAAAAAAAAAAAAAAAAAAAAAAAGTGAAAAAAAAATGATGATGAAAAAAATAAAAAATAAAAAAATGAAATGATGAAAAAGTCAAAAATATAAGTGAATAAAAATTCCTTGATGTGGACCTCGTTTTGAGGAAATGGTTCTTGAGAGAAGATGGATAACTAATTAGCGACTTACTTTATATCTTTATCGGAATAAAATTATCGAAACGAGAAACTTGAAGAAATTCATTTCTCACCAAAATAAAATAAATAGAGGAAAATAGGAAAATGGGAGCAAAGGTAATTACACAAGTAACTTCCATGGGTAGTGTTAGCATCTAAAGTCATATTTAACAATGATTTCGATTTTACGCTTAGTTTGGGGACTTGTGAAAAATCGGGGGACGATGTATTCTATCCAGTATGGTCACTTCATTGTGTTGTGTTTCTACTCGATGATTCTAAAGTGTTGATTGAAAAATGTTGGAGTTATTGATCGACGTGAAAGTTCAACAAACCGTCACTCATAATCGAATGTGCTTAACCGTAATATCTATATGTGACTTAAAAGGTAAGCAGGCGTTTTTAGAAATATGGGTTCTTAATCTCTTTTGAGGAATCTTTGCTACTTTTCATAGGTTTAGTAGAAGAGATTGAAATCTTTATTTTAAGCGTGAATTGATTACATTGCTTTGAGGACACGTAATCTTCTCGTCTGGGGTATTTTGGTATATGTAAAGCATATACCTTTTCTAGATCAAAACCGACCAAAAGACCAAAACCAACCCCTAAAGCCATAAATATTTGTGTTTTGTGTTTATGTATGTGCGGTGTGGATCGAAAAATGGACAAAAGAAGACAAAATGGACAAAAGCGAGCACGAGAATGGAAGGAGCACGGGTTCTGGGTCTAATGATAATTTTATTTGGAGCATCGAGGCAAGAGAAGAAAAATTTAAAGGACCAAACGTTCTCCGACAAAGATTGAATTAATTAAGATGTTAATTAAAAGAAAAAAAAAATGGATCAGCAAGAAAATGAGCTTAAATGGAAATTAAATGCAACATTAACACAAAAAAAAGACTCTTGGTCAAGTGGGTGGGGACATGTTTGCTAAACAAGAGGTCAAGGGTTCTAATCCCACTAATCACAAAATGGTTGGAATAATTTTTTTCATCACAAATCTTGTCCAAGCCCAGCGCAACTCCTATCAACAGCCACGAAGCCCAACTATTGCTCCATTAAAACCCAGCGCAGGCCCATCAATTGAAGGCCAACCCAGCTATGCCAACGAAGTCCAAGAGCAAATGAATAAAATCTGCTGAAGCTTTGTAAAATACAACTTGGGGACCAAGTTTTAATGGAGATTTTGTACCAACTTCTAATAGTTTAGGGCCATTATGAAAATTTAGTAAGGACCAAAGTGTAACGTCATGGCCTATAAAACCCACCTCCTCACCTCGTTTAATTCATCTTTTATTTTGTATTTTGTCACTCCAAACTTGTATTTTATTTTTATCTTTCTTTAGTTTTATAAAAGTTTTATTTATTTCTTGATCTCATATTCTTCTCATCTCTTGTCCTTTATATTTCATTTTATTTTATAAAACTTTTATAAAAATACGCCACGTGAAAGTTGAGTTAGAGTAAGATTGTGTGAGTGTATTTTATACGCGTGCCGCACATTTCAACATATCATATTTATATTTTATAAAAGTTTAGTCTTTTATTGTTTATTTTTATTAAAGTTTACGTTTTTATTGTTTTATTTAGCTTAAAAATAGTAAAAAGTCTCTAAAAATCTTGTCTTTTTTACAAAAAATCCAAAAATATATTTTATTTTCGTCATAAAATTTTCGTATTTTTCTGAGTTGTTTTAGTATTTTTAAAAAATCAAAAACTGTTTCTGTCCTTTTTCTAAAAAAAAAACTGTTTCGAATTTCATTTTAAAAAAATAGAAAAAAAAGCAAAAAAAAATATTTTTAGATTTTCTGGTAGCTTTTAATAGTTTTCTTAAGATAGTGTGAATTTTTCATATTTTTTTGAACAAGTTTACTATTTATTTTGATTTATTTGCTATTTTAAATATACAAATCGAAAAAAAATACTTATTTAATTCCGAAAATTCTAAAAACTTTTCTGTGAGCTTCTATCACTTTTCTAACGTTGCTAAAAAATATTTGGAATTTTCGGAGTTCATTTGATATTTTTCCTTGATTTATTTCCTTTCTATCATTTAAAAAAAAAAAAAATCTTATATTTTAAATCTTTGACCTTAATACCCAAATTAGTTTTTGTGGAAACATATCTCCTTGAGAGAGTTTGGTGGTTAAGATTTAATTTACTAAGATTAGTTATCTATTATTTAGTTTTTTATTATAAGAGTTTATATTTATATATTTGTGCTAACCTTTAAAGTTTTGATTTTGTTTGTGTAATCCCATCTCTAGCACTAAGGCCGGAGCTTAAGGGTCTTTAAGCAATTTTAATACATAAAGTTTGAAACTTTAGTAATTTTTAAGCTTGTTGGTGAATAAAGTTTTAAACTTTACTTACTAATTAGTGGATAAGATTAATAAAGTTGTAAACTTTTGTGTTAATTTGTGCTTATTTGATCGGGTGGTTTACTCCTCTCGTTTTGTCACCGGGTTCTACTTTCTTTACTTTTTGAATCTTTAGTAGTTATTAATTTTAGTATAATAGTTATGCTTATTTTATTAAATTAATTGTTATGTGTTGGTTTGCTATGCTTAGTGAGTAGGCTTTTATATACTTGTTGAGTAGATTATTTACGTGAATTAAGTGTGGTTTTATAAAGTTAGAAAATCTATTGGTTAGTAATTTTAAGTTACTTAGATTGAAATTTTGGTTGTTTAAGCGGGCAAAAGCCGTGAAAATAATTGGGTTTTAATCTAGACATTGATATCTCTTTATGAAAAATTATTGTGACAAAATAATTATGTGTAAAAGATATTAATTCATCAATAAAGGGCTTAATTGAAATAATAAACCACACTTAAGGATCTTGATAATTTGCTTAACAAGTATATCTTTTCATCTTATATTTCTTATTCGCTTGCTTAGCATATTTTAGTTCGTTACTTTTAGTTGAAATCCCAAAAATCTCTTTTAACCCATTCAAATCTCGATAATCGTGACGTGAGTTGAAAATTCCATTCAACCCTCGTTCGGAACGATCTCGATGCTCAAACCTAACACGTTTGAGTTACCCATATTCTACACTTTTCTTACTATTGATCTCTTTCCCAAGAGTCAAGCACTATCGAGCAAATGAGTCAAATTATAATGATGATATGATTCTTCTTGGGAGAGAGGTAGAACATACAAGTTGCTATGAATGAAGCATACCAAAAGGAGCTTGAAAACTTCAAAAGAAAATTGAAAATGTCAATTTAGCGTAGACACATGTTATCATCGGTCTAAGTCGATTGATAAAATTTGGAATGCTCAAATATATAATAAAGCTAAGTCCGGTATGGGTTATATCTGCGCCTCCACCACTAAGGGTGTTCATTCACCTCGGTATAGATTTAGCTCATACGGGCATAGAGGATTTTAAGGATCTTGAAAGAGAATATGGTCCTTTAAAAGACACAGTTGTGAAGAGTGAGGAAGAAAGTAAGCTTGATAATGATGTTTTGAGAGTGCTAGTGACTCATACATTGTAGATGAGTGTTAAAAAGAATGTAGAGACTACTATCCCAAAAGTTGTTAATCATCATTCTGAGAGGAACCTAGAAACGATAAATAAACCTAGACCAGCTGTAAGGTATCTTTGAGATATATAGGAACAAGCCTACATCTCCTAGGGTACGGAGGAGTTGGAATCATGTTAAATCTCAACAACTAGGTAGTGATTTTGTTATGAACAATAAGGCATGCTATATCGTGGTAGTTTTGATCATTTACATGCTTATTGTGACTATCATGTTGGGAGAAGGGAAGTCTATGGTTATAAAAGGGTGGAGTCTAAATGTATCAACATAATGTACACCCTAATTCTCATTGCAAAATGGTCCCAAGCGATTCAACTTAGAAGTGGCCTCAAAATGTTTGCCATCGCAAAAGCTGTATAACATTTGCTAGCCCTAAGTCACTGTTAAAGTGCAAACTTCAAAAAGTTTGACAAAATCTGCACAAACGGAAAAAGAACCTTTAAGCTAAAAGGTTAATAATAATCAACAGTGGGTACCTAAAAGAAACCAACGTTACCATCGCTCATTCAAAAGTTACCACCGCAAGGGTTTTAAATATGAAAAGGGGGACATGGGCAATCTTTGTGAAGGCCTCGAGACGTTGGGAATGGAAACCTAAAGGAAATACCTCTACAACCAATCCCAATGGTGTATCAATGACCTTTGATAGATTTAACTATATTGATACACGAGGCAGATCCAAGTCAATCATGGCTTGGGTCCCCAAAAGAAACTAACTCTTTACTCATATGTGCAGGAACATCCAAGGACAAAAAAAAAAAAGTCATATCAAGGTTATACAGATAGTGGGTGTTCAAGGCACATGACTGGCAACTAGTCCTATCTTTCTGATTTTAAGCATTATGATGGACAGTATGTCAGTTTTGATAATGAAGTTAGTGGATTGAGATGTGTAATGCAGGAACACTAAAGATAAAGGAAAACATGGATTATTAGTATTATTACAAAACTGCATTGTGAGTGCAGTAAAACTACATCCATGAAGTACAGAGTACAAACATCATTACATCAACTAAAAACAACTACCAACAACCTACCCCAAACACAAGTTTTCTAACCCATCCCCTTCCTACCCATCATCAATCCTTTATGGCTTCTTGGGAAAGCCCCAACTTGGCATCACCTTAGGAGCCCACGATGTTAATCGGTCATACACCCTAGGGCTTGATAAACCCATCACCACTATACCGGTGGGTGGTGAGGATGATGAAGGAAGCTGGCGATGGTGGTGTTGGTAGCAATGGTAGAGGAAGGTGATGATTGCGGTTCTTGTAAGGAGCTATTCTTTGCAGAGGAGGAACACTCGGGACTCGCCGTGAGGTCTCATCATCGTAACATATGGAGACATAGAGGCGATCTCGAGCTATCTTCTTTGATTATTGCATCCCGAGGCTCGGTTGTAGTAATGAAGGTCCAATGAGAAAAGGATTTGAAAAAAGCAGTGAATGCTTTCTTCCCGGACAACCTTCTCATACTCCTCTTTTTCAACTCTCGTGGTTTTTCAAAAAAATCATCCCGGGAACTATCATATGAACTGCTTGAAGAAATATTGATTGGACTAGATTGACTCATGGTGTTGCTTTGAGAGTGAAAGTTTGGAGTATGTGATTTGAGTGATTTGTGTTGAATGGTTTGTTTATTATATGTAAGTTGGATTCAAGAAGTTAATGAGGGGAAGGTGCAAGTAGTTGAGAGTAAATGGAGTATTGTGCTCTTAGAAAGTGTATCAATGCTTATGTGTTGACTTTATTGAGTATAGCCACCGCTATGCTTAATTCTTTCAATATATTAACCATTGCCAGCGAAATAGTGATTCCGAGATTTGGTTTATGTTAGTGAATTGCGGTTTGAAGGATTCTTTGTTTACAATCAAATAGTTACTCTTTGATAAATCGTTGCTCTAGGTTGTTTAGATCCTATCTAAGTTATCCACTGATGATTCTGCTGACATTAGGTTACAATGGGAACTCTATTGCAACCAGTGGTAACATGCTTTCAGTGGAAAAAGGAAAAACAGAGGAGCTTCATTACTAACACATAATTCATTACAATCAAGAGTACTCCTAGTTAACTAAACACAAAGATGAAACCTAGCACATCCTACACCTATCTTGACTATTCCATTGGTCTCTTGCCGCACCCACATAATCATGTTTATTCTTCCGGGCTCTCTTTCTCTTGTTCTCAAAAGTGGATTGCATTATTGGACATGGAAGCCCAAGAATCATGGAGGAGGTCTTGGTAGCATTGCAGCCTTGTTGGAATGGATATCGCTTCATATTGGAGATAGTCTGTTTCAGTGCTATTGAAAGAGCTTTTGGCAACTCTTTAGCCATAGAATAGGTTTCATCATTTGCATCATCATCATCGATGAATCGGAGTAGAACTCAAGAGATTTTGGAGCTTAGTGCGGGGCTTTTGCTTAGCGTTTCTTTGGTATATCTTTTGGATGAAGAGCCACCACGGGAAGTATCCAAACCATCCTGATGCTTCTGAAGATGATTTTGATTCGATTACATACTCTTCTTCTGAGTCAGAAGAGATGTTGATAGTGTTGGTGGGATTAGTCATGCTTATGGTTTTGGGAATATTGTGTTTGAAAATAAATTGATGAAGTTTATCTTATGCCAAGACTCCTTATATAGAAAAGTCGGTTGAAGGGTTATTTAATGAAGATATTTACCTTTTTCTTATTTTGGTAGGTCAAAGAGTAAATATAGATATTATTGAGTTGACTTTGGAAGATATTTTGCTTGGGTAATAGTTTGGTTAAAGGTAACTTTGGTTAATATCAAGTTGGTTATTCTCATCTTTCACTAATAAATAATCAAGTTTTGATGAGGAGTTGGAGTTAAAAGGTGTATGTTTGAGATACACAACAAATGGTTATTGATTCACCATGTCTAATACACATAAGAATCAACTAGTCCGAGCAAACGACTCTTGGTAAAGACTTGACAAATCCGTTTATGGTTGATAGTTTACCAAAACTATATGGTTCTCAACTCACCATATTCTTTATGATTAAGAATTGGCTAGTCCATAGCAAGCGGCTCATGGTAAAGACATATCAAATCCGTTGATAGGCGATAGTTTGCTAAAACTATAATGGGAGCGATCTTGTTTTCTAATGCTTTTATTTTCCTTTGCTCTTTGAGATTTTTTGAAAATTACCACTACTAGTTCATAGATTTCCAGCGGTGTTATTTTACCCTTGTTGTTCTAGCCGTTATAACTGATTGTGTCAGTAGTTTATTTTTACTAGCCGTTGAAAGTAACCACTGATAGTTATATATATAGGGTTAAAATTTTAAGTAAATTATCTTCTTTCTATATTATAACTACTTTCTAAAGATAATTTTACTTGCACATCAATTCTAAACCCTAACCCTATATATCTTTTTCTCTCAATTGGCTAATCATTACTTCAATTCTTACTAACATAATAATATTTTTCATCAAAAGTTTCTATGGCATCTTTGAAATTTGCAGATGAGCACAGCCTAGTGGCCACCTACAAAAGTCTAACGAGAAGAGTGGCCCTGTTTTTCATCAGATTGTGGACTTTCTTCATACCACTCAAATAAGGTATGCATTGCTTTTAAAACCCACAATCTATATCTCTCAAATCAAGCAGTTTTGGACTTACGCGTCAGTTCATAACACTTGAGATTCGAGATACACATGAACCGATGGATGCTCTAAGAGCCATTGTAGATGGGGTAACTATTGATGTTCTTGAGGCATCCACGAGGAGAGTACTTCACTTGGATGATCTCAATGGTCTCATCACATTACCTCATCTCGAAATTCATGATACTTTATCATTCATGGGTATGATACCACCGACAAAAAGGCTACTTTCAAAAGAGTGGTTTTGTCCCCAATGGAGATTTTGATTCATACTTTGTTACATTGCCTTAGTCCTAAGAAAACATCTTATGAGCAATTTAGTTCAACCATGGCTTATCCTTTGGTTTGTCTTGTCACCGATAAGATTTTCAATCGTCCAACTATATTTTTACAAGTATGAAAGGCAATGTACGAGTAAACCAAATTTTTAATGTATCCAAGGTTTGTGCAAGTTGTGCTTAATGAATTTCAACCGCAACCTCATACCACTGCTTATCAAATCAGTTGCCTAAAGCCTAAAGTTTTTCAAAATTTGAATAAAGATGGCAATATGATTTTTACACCTCTCTACCCCAAATGCTTGCTAAAATTTCATCCGAACAAAACACACCCATAATTAATGTTCCCAACATTGATTATACCTACCGAGCTTAAGAACCTATGCGAGAAGGTCTCATCGACACCTCTCTTGACAACACGGCAAGTTTTCGAACCTTATGGTATAGGAACAAGCGGTGGTGGTTCTAGACTTCCACCTAGTCCTACTATGGAGGAACGGACCTTTGCCCCATGATTCACCTCTCCCAATGTGTAACACGGTTGGAAGTCTTGAGGCGGTGGCAACCAACTAGAATTGATGGTTTGTGTACCAAATTAGCAAAGCAGTTGAGTCTCTACAAAGGACTTGGCATCACAAGAAGCAAAGATGCCAAGGATGTTCAACTCTTAACGACAGAGATTCGTGACTTTAAAGGGAGAGATGCGAGAGGTTGAAAAAGCACAAGGCATCAAAGTTGGTGATTTCATCTTCATCCTCACCTTCCGATGGTGATTCGGTGATCATGATTTGGGAAATTCTTCCAAACAGGGAGGAAAACAGTTCGACATCGGAGGGAGGACAATTGATTTTGAAGATGAAGGAGATACAAGTAAAGGAGCAAAGGAAGTGAAACTCATGGAGAGCAACGAAGATCAAGACATTTTCTAAAGCGCAACCGATTTTACCATCGATTTTATTTCCACTGCGAGATCCAAATATTGCCACCGCAAGTGAAGAATTTGATAAATTGAAGATGCAGAAAGCGTAAGCGGTTATGGAAGATGTACAACAACCCGAAAGTAAGATTTCACGAAAAGACAAGTTCAGTTGATCTTGATAGAGAACTTGCTAAGAAGATAGCGTAAGATCAAATTGCTAAGAAAGTTCTTTGAAAAGAAAAGATTGAAAGAATAGAAGTTGCAAGCTTTTGGAAGCTAAAAGATTGGATAGAATGGAAAATACCAAGATTCAATTTCCTTTGCTCAACCTACAATTATGAAAGAAAGCTCGAGTTTAGTTATGTTCCCATGAAGAAGATATTCGGTTTACGGTGGCTAATAATCCGTAAATCAAGAAAAGGCAATTGACATTGTTGTTGATGCATCTTGGCGAGAACAAAAGCATTTCGGTTGAAGGATTTTATTATAATGAAGAACAATCAAGCACTTGATGATGTGATTAATTGATAAAAGCAGTTCGAGAAGAAACAAAGACAACCAACCAAGGCACAAATACTTGCATATATGAAGACTTATTGTTGTCATGTTGGTAGCTCGAAAAGCATCAATTTAAAGGAATGCACGATGATCAAGTTGAAAAGGCTTACTACAGCGTCAGAAACAAGATAAATCTTTTATTCCAATGGGTTCGAAGAAGAAGAAAGAAGGTTTCTAGATTAAAGAAAGGCCAAAGTAAGTGATTCTCAAACATTAAGAAGACTAAGGTTGATGAAGATCATACAAAGTCTAATGAGAAGGAGATTCCTCTTGAGAAGTACTTGAAGAACAAATGACTAAAATGATAGTGATTGAAGCGAGATTTTATCCGTAACCACCGCAAATTCGACATCCTATTATTGATTGGGAAGTTTACTCGCTAGTAATTTTGCTTCAATATGGAAGATCACAAGGTCGGGAGGTGAAACTTCATCATTCATGACATTTGAAGATCTTATTAAAGCTTTTTGAGAGATGACCTTAATACACTATGGAAATTAGTTCAAGAAAGATTTAATGTTCAAGATCTCAAAGATATAAAAGAGATGCAGTTATGGGTAAATCTTAGAAGGCTTTTGAACCAAATGTTGATGATGACTCTTGGAAAACCTTATTCACATGTTTTGGTACTAAATGGTTTTATTATGATTCATGTGAAGTTCATCATGTCTCTACTGACTAATGAGAAGACTTTTCATGTTCTTTGAGAAAGAATATCCACTCAGAAATGGAGCTCTTACAAGAATGTTAAGCTTACACATAAGAGTCAATGAAGACAATGAGAAGGTCAGAGCATTGTTACAAAGGCTTTAAGATCAATGTTCAAGAGCTATACAAAAGTTAAGAGAAAAGAAGTGAAGTGTTTGATTGAATTCCCAAATCCTTGAAGTTAATGCATATTGAAGAAACTTAAATCATAAGTTTAGGGGAGGATTGTTGGGAATAATCCGTTACCACGGATAGTTGTGGTTTAAACTGCATGGATTAATACTAGCAGTGGAAACATATTCCCACTGCAAGTTCTTCATTACCACTGCTATCAGTTTATGATAAGGTTAAACGCGTCTAGATAAGTATAGAATAGATTTTGTATATATTCTATTATGTTAGCTTTATACTTATCTTGTAAAGGACTCCTTGTTGTATAAAAGGAGATCCTAGGTCATTGTCTTAGATATATGTAACATTACAATATTACCTACGAAAGCTTCAAGGTGTAACCCTAGTGATAAGTTAAGATCACTCGTATTATTCATTAATAATATTGAGCTTGAGTTTTGTGTTAACTTGTGTTTATTCTCACATCATATAATTCGCCTTCTAAGTATTACTTAAGTAAAGTCCGCTTGCTTGATAATATCATACAAAATATCATTGACACGCGAGGAGTGTCCGATCCATCACAAGCACATGCCCCTTGTTTGCCCTCTTGCACCTTTAACCCTCATTGTCGATAATTGTATACACTGGTGAGAGCATTCAACGAGATTTGAGCAACCATTTCATTATTATGATCAATTTCAATAGTTTGATCATAATTCCCTGTAAGCTCCCGGAAAATTTCAATGTACTTAACGCTTTAATCTGGAATTAAACACGATCTATTTCGTCATGAAATTTTCTAAGCATCACATTTGCATATCATTTGGCATATGCATGATCAACGCAGCTTGAGCGTTCATAAACTATACCGTTGTGATCAGAATAAATTTCCCCACTATCCCGATAATCCTAAAATACGTATCGAATACGTAAAAATTTGTAAAAATTACGAATTTAATTATAATAAAAATATATAAAATTGTATAGGGCCTCGGAACTCATTGGACTTTATACCACCTCGTAACCCAACCCAACTCGTTAATAGGCCTTATAACTGGATCAAGCCCGCACTATTATTACCTTGGGCCACGTTAACCACTCAAGCCCACCTAGTGCTAATTTCCTTCGGGCTTAAACATTTCACTCGAGCCCACAACCAAGCCCAAACAAGCCTTTTCTATTCACCTTGGGCCTTGTCTCTATACCGAGCCCAACACCACAACTAGTAAAATTACTAGTAAAAATCTTGCCTTCCTAATTTCCTTTTGTGAAATTCTGTCGAGAGCCAAGACTAGCAAACCAAACCCAAAAATCAAACTAGACAAGGATTACTAAACTAAAAACAAGTCAAGCAACCTTCTTGGTCTCAAAATGTGATGCGTGTGTATGTAAGAAAAGGGACCAACACCATACTTTAACCACCCTATCATTATTATTAAATTACCTAAACTAGACTAAACCCATTTTGACCAACTTGACTTCCTTAACCATTGGATAACATGTTCCCTAAGCAAGAGCTTGAAGTTGACTAGACATTTGCATACCCATAAGCCTTGGCTGCCATCACTCCCACGCATGGAAACATACACAAACAATGACCAAGTTCAATGAAGCATGTGACAAGTAAAACCTAGGATTAGGAAAGCTAAGAGTAAAATATTAAGAATGCCATACTCTCTTTCCCTTTATAAACTACTCTAATCACTTAGCAAAGTCTCACCACTCACTAGCTCACTTAAACTCACACAACTCACAAAATCTCTCAACCTACACTAAAGAAACCGTCCACTGTGGGAAGGAGAGCAAGGAAAAGAAGACGTTATAGGTGAAGGATAGGAGACACTTGGGTAAACATTTAAGACGGGTAATATTATAACGAGAACACGGGTATTGCTAGCACTCTCATTAGCTCGTCTCGTTGCTATCATCACCACTCATACGAGTGATTGTAAGTCACCCTTGACACATTCACATTATCTCGTTACACTTAATTGTCGCATGATATATATAGGTAGTGTGCACCATTTTATGAACAACTAGCGTCATACACATGATATAGTTGTACCACGACACATCGTCACTAGTTAAAACGAGCCTGAAACATTTAGAAACATCACTCAAACACATAATAACCATTTGTTCACTTGTATAAACTCACGAACACTAATGGGCACGAAGCCCAAACCGTAAGCCCAATATGTCCAAACCGAGTCCAATAAAGATTCAACCCGACCCAATGAATTAGTAATAAGCTAATAAGCTCTAAAAATAAGCTAGGAATAAGCTTGTAAAGTTTTGTAAAGTTTTCAGATGTTAAAAAGGGTACTTGGATCGAATTTGCAAATTAAATGAATTTTGGGTTAAAAGCGTAACTTTTAAAAGATAAAGGTCATATATTACATTATAACAAACATGCAAGAGAAGTCTAAGGGCTAATATGGCAACTTTATAAAGTAAATGGGTATGGTTTCACGTGCGTGTGCAGCATGAAAACTACAAGGACCGATTCAGTAAATAACCTAAACTAGTATTAATATAAGTTTTGGGTTAAATGTGACAAGTGTGAAAAGTAAAGGTTTAAATGCGTATAAACATAACTTGGAGGGCTGTTTTTGTAAAATCAATTTTTCCAAGGGTTGAACATGTCATTTCTGAAAGTTTTGATATAAAGTATGTTTCGGGTAAAAACTGTCATTTTATCAATGTTAAGGTACTAAACTCGTACTTTTTATAACTTAAGGGTAAAAAGTGTAAATTCGGGAAAAAGTTAGAAAAATTTATAAATCCATCATAATTTCGTAAAAACGAGTATTTTGATCATATGAGTATTCTATTTTCGGATAACGTTAATGTATTACGAATATATATATATTTATAAGAAGTATAATTATATATATAAATCCGATAAAACATACGGGGAATCTAAATACGCTAAAATGCTCAACAAATCTATAAGATCACAACGAGGGAACATTTCACTTATGCGTAAGTGAGGATCACTAGTTAAGACAATGTAGCATGTAAATTAACTTAAAACGTTAATCACGATCGCACACTATTGGATTCGACAATCCAATGATCTATTGAATAAGAATATTCAATGCTCTATTAATTTGGTCATGAACCAAAATGCTCATTTATCGAGACTCGCCATCTCATCATTTTAGGTTTCGAGTTGGAACCTCCGCTACATTGTGCTTGATCTTTTCGTGCGTGTGCATTATCATCAAGGTGAGTTCATAGCCTCGCTTTTACTTTATTTTTATAAACCCCGCGAGGAGATACATGCTCTAAACTAGAACACAAGGTTTTTCATAAATGCTTGATCCTCTTGATTATTGGTGCGCTTAAGTTGTTAGTACAAGTCCTCGATCATGAACCATTAGTCACCGCGAGTGAACGTAGATATCGTGAATAGTACTATGGGGATTAACGAACCCGCTTCAATTATAGAAATAACCGTGGTAGCACTATATCAATTTCTTTAGGTAATTGGCTATTACCTCCTTTGGGGCATACTGCACACCGGTAATTCGTGTATGCGTTGAGTCTTGGTTTCATGAGCTTAGTGCATAATAATCATGATATTTTCTTATGATATTGTTAGTTTACAATGATCATGATCTTATACTTGTGTTCAACTTATTTTAAACCTATGGACTTCACTCAACATTTTTGTTGACCTTTTAAGCATGTTATCTCGTATGATGAAGATTATGACCAAGGTGCGGAGCGGGCATGGCAAGGCTTATCCGGTGGTGTAAAACATAAAGTTATCATTTCTTTCAAACTCATGATCTTTCTTTGGGAAAACACTTGATCTATTTACAATATTTTGTAACAAACTATGAGTTTTAGATGAATGATAACTATATTAATAAACGCTCTCTTCGAGTCGTTTTCTATAATTATTGACTATGATCTCCATTCAAGTAACACCGAATTAGTCTTCCGTCACTAAGATTTCGGGGTGTTACTGATTGGCATCGAGCCAAGGTTATAGAGAACCAAAGAGTTTTCAAAATCATTTGGACTATAACCGCACTTTTAAAACGGGACTATTTTACACCACCGCCCACGCCCTTCCGTGACCGCCTATGCATTAGATTGATGCATCACTAGATCATAAGTAAATTGCATTCATTTTAGTTAGGCATGGAGATTTGCTTGGCGAATATGTGTAGCTAACTAAAATAATTATATTATTTGGCATTTACTTACATTAATTTATGGGTTGTTACATTACCATGTCTCGCATCCCACCAGCTTATTACGTCCTCGCACTAACGAGATGGAAGATACCATGTCCTCTACGATCGTCACTATGCCACCATCCCATCCCGTCTGTCATACCCCACTCGCTTTGGACAAATCGAACCTTTTGAGGAAGGTGAAGTTGCCCGAACTCCCATCGCTTCGGTATTTATGACCGCCATCCTCAAGAGTACAATGCTTTTGCTTCCATGACCCTAGATCAAGACTATGAGTCGCAAGAATGGCTACCGCTCAGATGTTGTCGTGGATGATGGATCATCCAAGTCATCGAGAACACCGACTCGCTTCATCGATTCTTCCGATCATCTTCCCGAGCTATCCGTCGTCGTCGACGGATTCATGTTCTTAAGCCTCATGAGCCCCGAGCCGTTTGGAGTACCTTATAGGCGCATCCCAATGGTAAGACCTTCAAACGCACCGCTAGAAAGCGTGTCGACCTACCACTATGACTCATGTGATGCCACCACCGCCACCACCCGGTCACCATCACCGCCCACCATTGCTCCACCTACTACTACTTCACCACCACCGCCACTTTCATCAGTGTTCTACCATCGGACCACCATGCTCTGCTTCATCACCTTTCAAAGATCACCTCCTTTGGACACTTTAGTGAGCCAATTTTACCGCTTGCATCAAGTGCTATCCACCATCACTATCTCGATCCCGACATGCCTACTCAAGTGGATAATGAGACCGGACCAGAAGAAATCCGGTGCTAGGCGATGGTCATTCTTGATACCTTTACTTGACGTTGGAGAGAATAGGAGGGAGCACCTAGTTCGTTTGAGCTTGGAGAAAGCTCAACCACCGCACCACTCAGTTCACTCATACGGTGAACCAAGACACCACACTATTCCTCTGTTGGCTCTGAGACTTATCAAGCACGAAGACCAGTTGAATGAGCTCATGGCACATTATGATGAGATTCCACTAGTTAGATAGAGAGCTTGGAGGAAGAAGTCGAAAACCTCGTGATAGGTCGCTACTCCATTGAGATTGTGTTTGATATGATGAGTACTGATTGTGGAGGCGAGAGGCCGTTAATCGCTTGACTCGGAGATTGGAGACTACTATCCGAGATGCTAGTACTTTGAGAGACCGCCTTAGGTCGAGAGAGTCCCGTGATCACGAACTTGCATCCGCTCATGCTCACACCGCTATTCGGAGGAGAGGATTGATGACCTCGAGGCGAGAGATCGAGCCCGTGAGCGGCAGATCCGAGACTTGATGTACCATGGTTGAAGAGATTCGTCGTCGTCAGATGACGATCGGAGATGCGTAAATCCTAGTCATCTTTATCTTAGTATGTATCATAAAGCCGCCATATGAGGCATTAAGGCTTGTATCTTTTTGGTTTGTAACCTTGGAACAAGAATTATGATGATGTAATCTATGGTTGTGAACAAAACTATGTAATGATGTATTCCATGTATCCTATGGTTGTATTTCTTATATTCTGATGTTATGATATTATTCCTCGGTGATGTATACCGAACCGATCCTTATGTCCTTATACATATATTATGATTTGTTGAGAAAAATCATATTCATATCATGTTATTAATTTAAAGTGGTAATCTGGACTATTATGATATGTATAATATGAAATCGCTTATCATCGATCGATAATTTCTTAATCTTGGTATTTATTCTTGGAAATTTTAGAAAATGGTCAAGAAGAAAGCTACCTCATCCACCATCACTCCGCAGACTATTCGTAAAATGGTCGCCGAAAGTGTTAGGCTATAGCACAACATGTCATTGACATCGCTAGAGAAAGTTAACGCGCTGAAGTGAACAATTGCCCAAGAGGCACGTAGTTTAAATTGCAAGGCGTGTCGAAATTGCAAGAGAAGTCAAATTGCACGAAGTCGAAACCGCAAGAGAGGTGAAATTGCAAGAGAAGCGAGAACGCCCGAATTGCTCGAGAGGTCGGGTCGAGCGTGTCGCCAGCAACACGCGAGGTCAAGTCGCCGCATTGTCAAGAGAATCATGCCACGGTCGCATCGTCTTGTTGAAATGACAAACTCAAATGCAACTAACACTCCAACAAATCAAAGTGAGTCCACCAAATCATGTAAGTGCAATTACAAAGAGTTCATGAACCGCAAGTTTACATTCTTCAAGGGCATGAAGGTGCTATTGGTTTACTTCATTGGTTTGAGAGAACCGAGATCGTATTTCGCTAAGTGATCGCCATGATGATTGCAAAGTCAAGTTTCATGATTGGAACTTTGTTAAGATGCGTTATCTTGGTGGAAAGGCCATGCTCAACCAATTGGAATGGAAGAAGCTTGTAAGATTTCATGGTCGATCTGAAACAATCTGTTAATGAAACAAGATGTTTGAGAACCGAGATCAAGAAACTCAAGATGAGTATTACCACCGATTGCTAAAGGTAATGATCTCAAGACATACTTCAAGAGATTCCATGAGTGAGAGCTCTATGTCCTCATTTGTTTCCCACCAATGAAAAGCTTTTGGAAGCTTTGATCGGAGGTTTACCTCAAGCGTCGAAGGAGATGTCATCGCTTCAATCCAAAACTGTTGAAGAAGTTGTCATTGTATCCCACCGCCTTATGGAACCAATACTAAAGCTTGCAAATGCACAAGGCTCAAGTGACAACAAAAGAAAGTTTGATGAACGGAAAACCTCAAATTCCAACCACCATCGGTCCAACAACAACAATCGAACAACAACAACCAATATCACCGCAATGCGAAACCAACATCACAATCGGCAAAACCAGAAGGCAGAAGCGCAGGGCTTATCTTTGCACCCATTTCTTTGGAAAAGGGTATGTAGGACCACATCCTCCAGGTAATGATGTTTGATGCACCATTCGGACCTTGTACCGTGAAGTGCGATAAGTGCAACAAGGTAGGTCCTCAAGGTAAGCATTCACGAAACCACGGAAGAGGCAACAACATGACAAACATGAATCAAGCATGGATGTGGAGAACCGGTCATTTCAAGAGTCAATGCCCAAAGTTAAATGTCGCTCAAACAAACAATGCGCGTGCAAGAGTGTACATGCTAGAGATGGAGATACACCGTTGAACCACGACATTGTGACGGTACGTATTCTCTTAACAATCATTCTCGCAAAAATCTTGTTTGATTCGGGAGCAGATAAGAGTTTTTATCTACTACTTTTGCACCATTACTTGAAATATCCCCAATCGCTTTAGACACAACTTATGAGATAGAACTTGTCGATGGGAAAATAATAGGAACCAACACCGTAATCCGTAATTGTCCTATTCTATTACAAGATCGCTCGTTCCTCATAGATCTTTTGCCAATCAAACTTGGAAGTTTCGATGTCGAATTGGCATGGATTGGTTGTCCAAACACCGTGCTAGGATTGTTTGTGACGAGAAACCGCTCATATCCCGATCAACGATGAAACCTTAGTCATCCAAGGAGATCAAAGTAGAAAGTACTTAAGTATCATATCCCGTGCGAAATCGATAAAGTACATGGAAAAAGGATGTTATGCCTAGCTCAAGTAACGGAAAAGAAGTCGGAAGAGAAACGACTAGAGGATGTACCGTAATCAAGGAATTTCCTGAGGTGTTTCGGAAGATTTGCCGACTTCCACCGCTCGACAAGTCGAATTTCAAATCGATCTTATTCCCCGAGCTACTCCCAGTAGACGAGCACTGCACCATTTAGCGCCCTCGAGAAATGCAAGAGTTATCCAAACAAAAGAAGAGCTATCCGAGAAAGGATTCATTAGACCAAGTTCTCACCGGGAGCACCCAGATATTCGTTAAGAAGAAAGATGGATCATTCGGATGTGTATCGATTATAGAGAATTGAACAAGCTCACAATCAAAACCGCTATCCCTTACCAAGAATCGATGATCCGCTTGATCGCTATAAGGCTCAGTGTGTATCAAGATTGATTTAAGATCCGGATATCATCGATTACGGGTAAGAAGAAGATATACCCAAGACCGCATAGAACTCGATATGGCCATTATGAATTCCAAGTAATGCCATTCGGTTTAACTAATGCACTTTTCAGATTTATGGACCTCATGAATAGAGTCGCAAACCATATTCTGGATAAATTCAGTCATTGTGTTCATCGACGATATTCTTATCTACTCGTAATAAAGAAGAACATGCGGAACACCAAGACCATCCCGAAGTTACTCAAGGATGAAAAATTATACGCAAAGTTTTCCAAGTGTGACTTTTGATCGAGATACCCAATTTCTTGGTCATGTGATCGACAAAGGAAGGAATCCATGTGGTTCCCTCAAAGATTGAATCTCAAGAATTGGCGCACCACTAACCCCACTAAAATTCGTCAATTTAGGACTTATTGGTTATTATCGAAGATTCATCAAGGTTTCTCGAAAATAGCTAAACCATCGATCAAGTTAACCCGGAAAACAAAGAAATTCGAATGGGGAGACGATCAAGAATCGCTTTTCAACTCCTAAAGAACAAACTTTGCGAAGCACCTATCTTGGCACCACTGAAGGAGTCAAGATTTTGTAGTATATTGTGATGCTTCACATGGGTTTAGGGCTGTTCTCATGCAAAGGAACAAGGTGATTGCTTATGCGTCACGACAACTCAAAACTCATGAGAAGAATTATACTACTCACGATCTAGAACTTGGCGCCGTGGTATTTGCACTCAAATTATGGAGACATTATCCGTGACGGAACCAAATGTATAGTGTACACCGATCACAAAAGTCTTCAACACATCTTAGATCAAAAGGAATTGAATATCGTCAACGTCACCGCTCGAATTGCTTAGTGATTATGACCGAGATCCGTTATCATCACGGAAAGGCAAACGTTGTTGCCGATGCCTCGAGCGTAAAAGATCGCCTAAGCCACTTAGAGTGAGATCATTGGGAATGGTAATCAATTCACCTACCATCAAAATTCTTGAAGCTCGATCGAAGCCCTTAAAGAAGAAAATAGGCCGAATGAGAAGATTTATGGCATCTTCGAGAATGAGAATGGATTTGTGAAGAGATCGGACTAACGCTATGTTTCAAAAATCAAGTTGGATTCCACTCTTTGGAGGTATCCGAGAACTCATCATGCATGAATCACATAAATCGAAGTATTCCATACATCCCGTCCCAATAAGATGTATCAAGATCTAAAGCTTTTGTAATGGTGGCCTAATATGAAGGTCGATATCAGATATCGCCAAGAATGTTTGACATGCTTGAAAGTTAAAGTCGAACATCAAAAGCCATCCGGATTGCTAACTCAACCGTAACTTCCTATGGAAATGGGAAAGAATCACAATGGACTTCATCACAAAGTTGCCAAAAACTTCTAATGGTTTTGACACCATTTGGGTTATTGTAGACCGCCTTACAAAGTCCGCTCATTTCTTGCCAATCAAGGAGAACGACGAGATGATTACACTCGCTAGATCAGACATCAAAGAGATTGTTTCTCGTCATGGTGTACCAATCTCTATCATATCTCGACCGCGATAGCCGATTCACCTCAAGATTTTGGCAAACGCTTCAAAGAGCCATGGGTACCAACTTAGATATAGTACCGCGTACCATCCTCAAACAGATGGACAAAGTGAAAGAACGATCCAACTCGGAAGACATGCTAAGAGCATGTGTGATTGATTTCGAAAAGGATGGGATAAGCACTTACCTCGGGTCAATTCTCTTACAATAACAGCTATCACGCCAAGATTAAAGCGCCGCCTTTTGAGACACTCTATGGAAGAAAATGCCGATCGCCGGTTCTTGTCATGGAAGTTGGAGAAGTACAACTTACAGTTCCGAAATTGTCCAAGAGACAACAGAAAAGATAATACAAATTCGGCAAAGATTGCAAGCACTCGAGATAGACAAAAGAGCTACGCAGATGTTCAAGAAAACCAATGGAATTCCAAGTCGGAGACCGTGTAATGCTCAAAGTATCACCCGAAAGGGATGGTCGATTGGAAACGAGGAAAGCTCAAACCTCGATACGCCGGACCATTTAAAATTCTTCAAAGAATTGGTCCAAATGGCATATAAACTTGATCTTCCCAAGAACTTAGCCGAGTACATGATACGCTCCATGTCTCAAATCAAGAAGTGTCTTCGGATGAAACTCTAGTCGCACCACTCAAGGACATCCATTTCAATGACAAACTTAGCTTTGTCGAAGAACCCGTCGAGATAATGGACAGAGAAGTTAAGAGGCTTAAGCAAAGCCGCATTCCTATCGTTAAAGTTCGATGGAATCATAAGAAACGAGGTGCGGAGTTCACTGGGAGCGCGAGGATGTAATGCGTTGCAAGTATCCCACTGCTCATCTAGATCACCCATGATGACCTCTGCGAGTTTAACTGCTGGACGCAGTTCTCTTAGTGGGTAGGTACTTGAAGCTCCGGAAAATTTCAATGTACTTAACGCTTTAATCGTGAATTAAACACGATCTATTTCGTCATGAAATTTTCTAAGCATCACATTTGCATATCATTTGGCATAAGCATGATCAACATGACTGAGCGTTCATAAACTATACCGCCAGATCGTAATAAATTTCCCACTATCCCGATAATCCTAAAATACGTATCGAATACGTAAAAGTTTGTAAAAATTACGAATTTAATTATAATAAAAATATATAAAATTGTATAGGGCCTCGGAACTCATTGGACTTTATACCACCTCGTAACCCAACCCAACTCGTTAATGGGCCTTATAACTGGATCAAGCCCGCACTATTATTACCTTGGGCCACGTTAACCACTCAAGCCCACCTAGTGCTAATTTCCTTCGGGCTTAAACATTTCACTCGAGCCCACAACCAAGCCCAAACAAGCCTTTTCTATTCACCTTGGGCCTTGTCTCTATACCGAGCCCAACACCACAACTAGTAAAATTACTAGTAAAAATCTTGCCTTCCTAATTTCCTTTTGTGAAATGCAGCCGAGCCAAGACTAGCAAACCAAACCCAAAAATCAAACTAGACAAGGATTACTAAACTAAAACAAGTCAAGCAACCTTCTTGGTCTCAAAATGTGATGCGTGTGTATGTAAGAAAAGGGACCAACACCATACTTTAACCACCCTATCATTATTATTAAATTACCTAAACTAGACTAAACCCATTTTGACCAACTTGACTTCCTTAACCATTGGATAACATGTTCCCTAAGCAAGAGCTTGAAGTTGACTAGACATTTGCATGCCCATAAGCCTTGGCTGCCATCACTCCCACGCATGGAAACATACACAAACAATGACCAAGTTCAATGAAGCATGTGACAAGTAAAACCTAGGATTAGGAAAGCTAAGAGTAAAATATTAAGAATGCCATACTCTCTTTCCCTTTATAAACTACTCTAATCACTTAGCAAAGTCTCACCACTCACTAGCTCACTTAAACTCACACAACTCACAAACTCTCAACCTACACTAAAGAAACCGTCCCACCGGGAAGGAGAGCAAGGAAAAGAAGACGTTATAGGTGAAGGATAGGAGACACTTGGGTAAACATTTAAGACGGGTAATATTATAACGAGAACACGGGTATTGCTAGCACTCTCATTAGCTCGTCTCGTTATCATCACCACTCATAACGAGTGATTGTAAGTCACCCTGACACATTCACATTATCTCGTTACACTTAATTGTCGCATGATATATATAGGTAGTGTGCACCATTTTATGAACAACTAGCGTCATACACATGATATAGTTGTACCACGACACATCGTCACTAGTTAAAACGAGCCTGAAACATTTAGAAACATCACTCAAACACATAATAACCATTTGTTCACTTGTATAAACTCACGTAAACACTAATGGGCCTGAAGCCCAAACCGTAAGCCCAATATGTCCAAACTGAGTCCAATAAAGATTCAACCCGGCCCAATGAATTAGTAATAAGCTAATAAGCTCTAAAAATAAGCTAGGAATAAGCTTGTAAAAGTTTTGTAAAGTTTTCGTATGTTAAAAGGGTACTTCGGACCGAATTTGCAAATTAAATGAATTTTGGGTTAAAAGCGTAACTTTTAAAAAGATAAAGGGTCATATATTACGTATAACAAACATGCAAGAGAAGTCTAAGGGCTAATATGGCAACTTTATAAAGTAAATGGGTATGGTTTCACGTGCATGTGCACGCATGAAAACCACAAGGACCAGTTCTGTAAATAACCTAAACTAGTATTAATATAAGTTTTGGGTTAAATGTGACAAGTGTGAAAAGTAAAGGTTTAAATGCGTATAAACATAACTTGGAGGGCTGTTTTTGTAAAATCAATTTTTCCAAGGGTTGAACATGTCATTTCTGAAAGTTTTGATATAAAGTATGTTTCGGGTTAAAACTGTCATTTTATCAATGTTAAGGTACTAAACTCGTACTTTTTATAACTTAAGGGTAAAAAGTGTAAATTCGGAAAAAGTTAGAAAAATTTATAAATCCATCATAATTTCGTAAAACGAGTATTTTGATCATATGAGTATTCTATTTTCGGATAACGTTATGTATTAATAATATATATATTTATAAGAAGTATAATTATATATATAAACCGATAAAACATACTGGGAATCTAAAATGCTCAACAAATCTATAAGATCACAACGAGGAACATTTCACTTATGCGTAAGTGAGGATCACTAGTTAAGACAATGTAGCATGTAAATTAACTTAAAACGTTAATCACGATCGCACACTATTGGATTGGACAATCCAATGATCTATTGAATAAGAATATTCAATGCTCTATTATTTTGGTCATGAACCAAAATGCTCATTTCTCGAGACTCGCCATCTCATCATTTTAGGTTTCGAGTTGGAACCTCCGCTACATTGTGCTTGATCTTTTCATGCGTGTGCATTATCATCAAGGTGAGTTCATAGCCTCGCTTTTACTTTATTTTATAAACCCGCGAGGAGATACATGCTCTAAACTAGAACACAAGGTTTTCATAAATGCTTGATCCTCTTGATTATTGGTATCGCTAAGTTGTTAGCCACAAGTCCCACGATCATGAACCATTAGTCACCGCGGTGAACGAGATATCGTGAATAGTACTACGGGATTAACGAACCCGCTTTGGTTATAGAGAAATAACCGGGCGCACCATATCAATTTCTTTAGGTAATTGGCTATTACCTCCTTTCGGGGCATACTTTCGCATTAATCGGTAATTCGTGTATGCGGTTGAGTCTTGGTTTCATGAGCTTAGTGCATAATAATGTGATATTTTTCTTATGATATTGTTAGTTTACAATGATCATGATCTTATACTTGTGTTCAACTTATTTTAAACCTATGGACTTCACTCAACATTTTTGTTGACCTTTTAAGCATGTTATCTCGTAATCGGTGAAGATTATGACCAAGGTGCGGGAACGGGCATGACAAGGCTTATCCGGTGGTGTAAAACATAAAAGTTATCATTTCTTTCAAACTCATGATCTTTTTTTGAGAAAACACTTGATCTATTTACAATATTTTGTAACAAACTATGAGTTTTCGATGAATGATAACTATATTAATAAAACGCCTCTCTTCGGTCGCTTTTCTATAATTATTGACTATGATCTCCATTCAAGTAACACCGAATTAGTCTTCCGCTGTCACTAAGATTTTCGGGGGTGTTACATTCCCCAAATGACCCATTTCATCATTAGTCCATTCTTCTTCCACAAACTGAGTTTCCTCATCTATCACCACTTCTAATGAATGCAATTGACCACTATATTTGTGTCCAGGCACATATTTTTGGTCACAGTAAAAACAAAGATTCTTAGCCCTCTTATCCTCCAATTCTTTTTGAGTCATTCTCTTAAAGGGTCTATTCTCACCATATGGTGTTCTGTGTGCAGTGCAAAGTCATAGGTCTATTAACCGGTTTGGTAAAATACCCTTATCCTTATTGACATAACTAGTATTAATGTGTCTCATAGGAGATTGGAAATTATACCTTGGCTTTAAAGCAAAGATTAGTGCTTCTTGTTTCTTGGCCCGACAATACACATCCATTAATGTTGACAACTTAAACATTCTAATGGGCATCCCATTTCATCCTTCAAACCCCAATGAACAAACTCATGGCATATTCTTCACTCAACTTCACCTTATTCACCAAATCTTCAAACAAATCTTGATATCATTGACACTACCGCTTTGTTTCAAATTCTTCAAATCATTGGATCTTCAAAACATGAACCAAATCTCGCAAGGCTTGTTTCTCATACACCTCCCAAGAACCGTGTTCACCGAATCTCTTAATGAACTAACGATGCCACACTAAGGCCTTGTCATACATGCATTGCAAAGAATCCCCACTTTCAATTCATCATCTACATTATCAAGACAAAAGAATCGCTACATCGGAATATCCAACCCTTTACATCATCCCCATTGAATATTGGAAACTCCAACTTAGACAACCTTCCATATCGTGTAATCATTTGTACACCATTTTTACCATTGTTACCATGATTCCGTAATCGGTGCCTCACCATTCTTCATTCTTTGCATTTCAAACCATCAATCGCTTATAGTTCTTTGCAAATCACTAACAGTTTGTTGGAGTGATTCCATTAAAGAATCTTGATTACTAAATGTGGTTCTTGTGTTCACCATCTCACCAATAATGTTATTACTTATCTACAATGGAATAACAACTACTCGTCCTATTCTTGATTACCCAAACCAAGTGCTTCTGATCAGCTTGTTCAAGGCTAGAGAATTTAACCACTTATGGGCTAGCCTTGTGACCGTACAATTGTTTGGCACTAATATGATGTAATAGAATAGGTGAAATTAGTGGTGACTAATTTCTTTGCCGGAAAATCTTGTTTCTTGCCGAAATTTCGCCGGAGAAGATAACCGGAAAATCAAGAATGTCGGTTTAACACTATTGAATATTATGTGGTGCCAGAAAAGGGCTTTGAATACCACTTGATGTATACCAAATTGTAAACAACCAGAAATTAGTTACAAAATGTAGTTGTTGATGAAAACAAACACGGGATCACATAAGAGAAATGAAACCGTATTTGTAATCAAATGATTCATTTAGTTTGTAATGGAATTAAGAGAGAAGAATATTACAAGTCTTTTTAGTGAATGAAATACAACAAAGAATGAAAAGGAGTATTTATATAAAGGGAGGAATTGGCTTAATAGTGGTTTCCAAGCTTAGAAGTGTTTTCTAAATTGGCGCGTATCACAAAGTTGGGTCCATCAGTTGTCAATTTCTTATGCTATTTCTTTTCTAATAGGAAATTTTGAACCAGCAGTCTAAAACACATCTAAAAAGATTGTAAAATAAATTCAAAATTAATCGGAAGATACTAACTAAAAAATACCCCTCAATCACAACTTACTCACTTCTCTTCATTTGAGCCCCATCCACCCTTATTTATTTTTTTTAAACAAATGCATGAAGTGGTGAGAAGTGGTGAGGGCCTTGGTGTGGTGGCAAGGAGCAAAACAAAGTGGTAAATTGCTTTTGCATTTGTCGTATTCATATCGTGGAAGTGGCGAGAATTGAAGTGGCGAGCTACCTTAATTGGTGTGGCAAGGAGCAAAACAAAATGGTGAGATGCCACGTTGGAAACGAAATCAAATGGCGAATGCGATACCCCATGCTAATGATCAGGTTTATATCCCTTATCCGATATATATATATATTTTAATTTTGATCAGTTATATCGTAGTGCATGTGGCAAATGAGTGGATATTTTGATTTTCACAGACTTGCACATTATATTCGAACATTTCTGAACATCTCATTTCACATAGTTGAGCAAGTGAGGAACTCGAATTCTGAGTTTGTTAATGTTTATCTTTCCATTGAATTCAATATACAAAATTTGATCAATACATTTAGGATTTATTGCTTATTCATGTTAAGTGATTACACATTCCTTTAACCAATGTATGCATTTGTTTAATCCTATAACTAATTAAAAGTTCATTGATTTCCTGATAAGTGGAAAATATGGTCCCAAGAACTTGCATACTATTAAATTCCACATAGGTTGGTCGGGGGACTGGTTTGCGGGGCACCTGGACAAATATAGAATACCTGGAGATGAGTCAAATACAAAAATCTGAATAAGTAACTAAGTGAAGCCATTTATTCAACAAATGAAAAGAGTGGGTGCGCGATAAGGCCTAACCAGTATGCACAAGTATCTACATATATAGATTGTGGTATGTGTGAGATCATCCTTCTTAATGTATAAGATACTTTTCACCTTCTCTTGACCCAAAAATGGTCAGAGGTACTCTTTGTTACGGTATTGCTAGTGGTCCTGATACTTTCTTATCTCGCCGTTGCTTGATAACTTAATATTTCGAGTCTTAAGATGTATATGACTCTTTTTTGTTTATTGAATGGACCGTCACATTTGTCAGCTTGTCATATGGGGCCTGAGTCATGTGTTTTAGCAAATTGCTTATTATGAGACTGCTGATATACACTAGTCCTTTTGCTCTTTCAAAAGCGGCTTTTCAGCCTTGCTATTTTGTTACAATTTTCTTTTGTGGGAGTAAGAAGTGACTCGATTGGTTTGTTCTCCGTAAAGTTTTAATACTATTAGGCTGCACAAGAATGAATCTTATTACATATATTTATAGCGAAAATAGTAAGCAAGACAAGTCATATGTGCTTAGGGCTTTGCAAAAAAAAAGTCATATGAGCTTAGGCCTTAGGAACATTGCCTACCACTTAAAAGATACAAAAGTACTCATTATCATATCAGGTTTAAGATGCAAAAGTCTCGGGTTGGTACATATGTGAACAAGTGAACATTGTCATGTTAAGAGATGTGTTTCATGATTGATTTTTCTCACTATTCCCAAATTGGCGTTTTGCTTGATATTGGATCATTTAGAAGCACATAAATTAAGTTGCATTATCCTTTTAGTTGTCAATAATCAATATGTTTCAATAGAAAACCAAAACACGTTGAAAGTGGTTAGTCAACAACTTGACAGATAGTACTCAACACTTGAAAATCAGTATTTACAGGTATATTCGTATCACGCTGTAAAACAGCTTAAAAAGCCCACCGGTCTCTGTTTCGTGCTTGAGTTCTCTTTCGTTAATGAGGTAATCTAAATTGTGACTTTTTGTACGTTATGCCAGGTCGGTGCATGGGACAATATAAGGTTGGATTCTTCATGAAGTACATATGGAGGACCACAGCTTCTAACTTCTTCTATATAATGTTTGGACACTGTTTTAAGCTTCCCGCCAAAAGTTAAGGTCTATTATTGATGATTATTAGGGTTAAGATGGTTAAAACGGAGAGAAACAGATGTCTTGTTTTCGAAGAGGTTTGAGTGCAAACTTAAACTTGTGGAGCATTAGTATTCAAAAGGAGTGCGACATTGATTTTGGTCTAAAAAGTTCCTCCAATATTTTCGTCACCGAGGGATATTTTAGATAGAATACTACTATAGTTTGGCAAGTTAAAAGTTGATTTTTTGTTGGTAAGGATGGTCTATGGATAATTTTGTTATCATTTGCCTTCATTCTATGGAAGGAGTGGGGGTCTGGAACCGAGAAGATTTTTATCTATGACTATGAATAGGACTAATTATAAAGTCAACACAAACATGTAGAAGAAATAATTACAGTAGCATTAAAATGTAGATACATGCATCTTTTTCTATGGTAGATATTTCGCGCCACTTGATAGAGCACAAGCATTGGTGCAAGGGCGCAAGGCATAAGATTCGACCACAATGCAAGGCCAAGGATTGAGTTTACTAATACAACCTCTTGACCGTCGCATAGCCAAAGAAGTGAAAGATGTTGAGCTCAACACGGGTACCTGTTCTCTTTTGCTACTCTTACTATATCGATATTATGTCTATCACAGCACAATCTGTTTGATACAGAACGCTATATATGGCCCTTTTTTGGTGGGACAAAGGTAGTTGAGGACTCGTCTATTGGTGTAACTGTAGAGAATTTCCTTGGGACCCGTCGCTCACGTGGTTTTCGGCTACCAAATGGGAATCCTACGTGTCAGAGATAGTCATTTACAAATCTCTTCTAACCCTTTCTCTACCAATTATAATCTATCTTTCACATGGGATTCCTTGGCCCACATCACATCAGCATCTCTCCTTTCTAGTGTCTATATAATTTGATCTCCTCTTCTTTCGCGTCATTATTACTTTTACACCTCTGATCTGATCCCAATATAAATCACACAAACTTGTATGCATACCTTGAGTCTCATTATCACTTATTGCTAGTCAAAGATTAGAGACATAGTGCAGATGGGTGACAGTACTTCAGCTTCATACATACACTTGGTAGTAAGCTAGCTTATCACCATATGGTTTTGATTGTTTAAAAATCTGTGTTTCATACGAGACTCTTGCTGATCATGAGTTATGACATATTATTTAACTTGTTGTAGGTGCAACATCTTATAGAAAAGTGTCTGATATTTCGCATGAGCAAAGACGAGTGCATGGAAGCCCTTTCTAGGCATGCAAATATCAAACCGGTCATCACCTCTACTGGTTAGTTACCCATCATGTCTCTCCTTAACAATATGAGTCATGCATGCATACACGCATCACTTTACTGAATGACATGTTTGTTTGCCGGTTGCAACAACTATACAATAATGAATGCTTATTTGTATTAAACATTAGAGGTTTGTTTTTTATGCAGTGTGGAACGAGTTAGAGAAAGAGAACAAGGAGTTTTTCGAGTCTTACTTGCAGTCTATGTCTCAGCCCCCTACAGGTAAAGATCAGATGACGGAAGCAGAGACAAGCCAACTGATTCAGAAGATGATATCTGACCGTCAAGCAAATGGTTCAGATCATGATGACAAGTAACACGACAATATTCTTCTACGTAGTATTATAGACAGTAGAGTGGCAATTTCGACCGTTTACTTATGAGTAGGCCGATTTAGGTTATGGTTGAAAGACATGCAAAAAGTATTCGAGTGCTTTTAGCCTCATAATTCGCTTGTAAATTATGAAGTTTGATTAATAATGTAATAACGTCTTTTTTATATTATCCGACCCATAGTAAAATTTCAACCCGAACCTGATTTGACCCGTAACCAACCCCCACCACTTTTAAATGGAAAGAAAAGGGGTCACAACTAAGTAAAATAAAATGACCTTTTCGGCGGTTGACGGGTGGAATCAGAATAGGGGTTTGCACATGGAATCTCAGTGAATCAAATGTGGTTGGGAAAGAAGTCACAGTCTAATGCTGTTTAAAGTATGCAGATGATTTGATTTAATTTGTTGTCTTGTAAATGTAGAAACAAATGAAGCTGAAATTGTTGGGTCCATCAGTTGTCCATTTCATATGCTCTTTTTTTCTAATAGGAAATCTGAAGCAACGGTCTAAAATACTTGTGGCACTGCATTTCTCAAAAGCCTTATCAAATCCCATTTTCCCGGTACGCCAAGTAACACGTGTTCCTTGTATTTTTGTATTAGTACTTATTGCTGTCATATTTGACGTATCGGGCATGTATACTGATGCACCAAATACGTGCAAGAAGTAGACACATTCAGGACGGGCCTAAATCAACGATCTATATTGGTTAAATTTTCTCGATTGAGGCCAACGATTGGTCATTTCAATAAATTTGTATTTTGCATACAAGTGTAATACCATCACTGATCACTCTTCGTTTGTACTTTAGGGAAGGTTTGAGCCTCAAATCAACTATTATAATTGAACTTTAGAGAATCGCCATATGCTACAAAAAGTAATTGCATTATTGAAAGAAATCTTTGCGATTCAATTGATTTCTCACGTTAGCTTGCAAGTGGTGCAACACTTCCTCACGCGTAAGAAGGGAAAACTCACGCGCCACACCATTACACACCCCCTCACCTCACGCGTGACCATGACCCTTTTCCTTTTGTTCGGTCACCGTAATGGCTGAACCAAATAAAAGTTGAGTGTTCGTGTTTGTCTGTACAGCAACAACAATACTCAATCCCGCCGGAGCGAGATATGTGAGCATGTAATCTCGATTCATTGCTCCATTTCGAAGACATAGAAACATAAAGGACCAAAGTTACTCGTTGTAAACTTAATAACCGAATAGCGGTTATGTTAGTTAGTTAGTTATGGCGGTTGAAAACCGAACCATTGTGTCGTTTGGCTCATGTCCATTCAATGCCTATATATACTTGACAATATGTATCATGTAAATAGTTTAGACGATTAATAAGTTATCTAGTTTTACTTTGCAATTTCATATATCGACTCTACTCATATTTGGGACCAACATTTGGCATCAAGAGCCTCACGCTCGCTACAACAAGAGCATCAATTCATTTTCAAGAAACATCATAAGAACAAGTAACAAGTTGATGGTTATGATTGTCACGGATCAAACCAACAAGAAAAGCATCATAAGAACAAGCACACAAAGAACATACATGTTTAGACAAATCATCACAAGTTATCATAAGAGCTAAACAAGTATCAAGACATTCATAAGACAAGAACACATCACATGAATCATATAATCAACACAATCAAAGAACCAAACATGAAAAATAGCATTCAACATCATAAAAGTAACAAGGTTTACCCAAAGTATGAATTACAATAGGCAAAGGTGAAGGATTATAGCACTCCTTCAAGCCTCCAATCAACTACAACTTCTAACCAAGCATACTTATGGAAATGGCAGAGGTTTGTGGTCTTTTGGAAGAGATAATTTTGGTGGAAACTCATCCTTAAGGGTGAGGCAAGAATTACACACAAGTTGGGATAGGATAGTTGGTGGAAATTAGGTCCCTGGGTGCGAGGCTTGTATTTCACACCTTTCGGGAAGGTAAGTTGAGAGAGGATGTTGTAATAGGTGGAAATTCATCCTTAAGGGTGGAGGCTCGAATTTCACACCTAGAGATGGAGTGGTGGGTGAAAGGGATGAGAGGGATGGAGAAGGGATGATGAAAACATACACAAATGATGCCTATTTATACTACTCTCAAGGCTAGGGGTGTTTAATGCTCAACTTGGCCTCCAAGGAGCTTAGAAGGACCTAGAATACATGTAAGAAAGGACTAGAATCATTTGGAACATGATTGGAACTTTAGTGATGAAGAAATTGCGTAACTGTGCCTCTCAACCGCTTCGGGTTGGTCTTGACTACTCTCCAACTGCTCCGTTATGAGCCCGAGCTTAACGGTTGGAGCCTTTAACGTAAAATGGTAACCTCCAAAGTTGTAGATCTTTCTTAGCTTTCCGTGGCCGTGAACCGGGGTCAAACGGAGTCCAGATGCAAAAGTTATGACCAAAATGGTGAAGGTGTAGGAACAACGAGGCTTCTAATATTTCTTCGTTAAGCTTCTTTTTCTTCATTTCTTTCTCGTTTTCCTTCTTGAAATTTATTCTTGAGTCTTTGGACCACTAACTTGATGACTTTATCTTCTCGAATATACTCCACAAGTCTTGCTTTTGTCGGAATTCTTCAGATATGGAGAAATCTTCGTTTTTACTTCTTTTTCCGTCTTTTTCTCCACTTTCCCGCATTTGGCTACAAATGAACTAGTAAACGCACTTTGATACGACACAATAAAAGCATATGATTATAGCCAAATAACATACATAAAAGCACGGATAACGCTACTAAAAACATGTACAATTTGAGCGTTATCAGATTCCTATCCACCCTCTGATTTTAGAGTTAATGGAGTACTATGAATTACATATCTCTCGATTCAACCCGTTTGGCTTGGCTAAACTGAACACATACATCGTTATGTGTAAAGCTTACGGCTTTGAGCCAACTCTTAAAGTGTTGAGGGGGTTTTTGAACCTTTATCCTGGTGGGAACTGGCTAACCTTGGCAAAGAGGCCGGAAGGAGATGTGCCTAACCTCATTACGAGGCCTTATATGAACATAAGAGACTGGAAGGGTAGTTTCTTTTATGTTCAGAACACCATTGTTCCACCCAACTATCCAAAGATTGCCGAATGAAGCATTTAGGTTTGATGCAAAACGCTTCAATGACCCCTTCCTTATGAAGTTCAAGGAACTGTTGTACCAACGTCTGCCAGGTACCCGCGAGATGTTCAAGCCTTCCTCGAGCCAATTTCAGATATGGTCGGATTGCACAAAGCTGGGAGGGGTCTCCCAAGAAGCCCATGATCATGTATCATGGAAAAAGTATGTGCTTCTACTTTTATTTAAGTAGGACCAATGTAGCGCTGATATTTATCTTTTCTTGTTTTTTTTTGCAGAGATGGCGTCTAGGAACTTCATGCATCAGTATTTGGACGAAGACTTGAGTTTTATGCCGCAGTAATGTCAAGAGTCTTATGGTGTTGGTTCACCTACCTACATCAACAACCATGACGTGGACATTCCCAAGATAGAGCCCTGTCCGCCTCAAGACTTCGTTGGAGGGTCCTCCCAATTGGTTGAGAACGCGCGATTTGGACGATCCCGCAGAGGATGAAGTTTGAATCACGTGCTCTGTGTATTGCCGATGTGTTAATGAGCAGGAAAGGAACTTCTGGTAAAGCTATCAAGTCTGCCACCAAGAGAAAGACTCCTCTTCCGCATCTGGGTCTAGGGTCGTTCGACAGAAGGTTGTCAAAGGCAAGAAAGCTGTGAAGTCTGCTTTTTAGCTTCCAGATGATTCTGAGGAAATGCATGGTAAGCATTTGCTTCTTTAAGTTATAAAAAATGCTAATTTTCCTGTCTAACCTTTCCCTTATGTACTATATTTGTCGCAGACCTTCCTGACACAAAAGAGCTTTTGAATGCCCTAGCTTGCCATCGCATCGTTGACCATGTTACCCCCCCCCCAATTAGAAAGGACTTCTGGACAATATGTCCATCGAAGGGGTCTGTGATATGCATGATAAAAGCATCGCAAGGCAGGCTGTGCTGGACAACCACTTGAATGCTCGGACAAGGAATTGCTTGCATCGCGACGAAGGCCGCAGAAATGGATGTGATGTCGAGAGGAAAAGCACAGGACCAACAAGATGCCGAAGTGAGGCAAATGTGAGGAAGTTGAAAACGATTTTGAGAAGAATCCTCTCACCCAAGACCTCCGAGACAAGATAAGCAGAGGCAGCAGAAGGAGCTGACTGCCACCACAACAGAGTGTGGCAAACTCAGATTGAAGGAAGCCAAGGTGGTGAGGTTCACTGGTCAAAATGTTGTGTTGGAGGCTAAGTGTGCAAGCTTGGAAAGTGAAAGGGCTAGGCTTGGAGTGCTAGAGGTCAAAATGAGAGAGGAAATGGATAGCTTACAAATGAGATACAAGTTGCTCCAAAAGGATCGTGCAAAGGACGATCGGGGTGGTGCCATACATTACCATGGAATCAGATTATAGTGATGAGATGGAGCCGCTATGTGGAAAGTAATTAAGGCGCTATCTTCCATGGACGGTGTCTCGCCCGAGGAGGTGGCTAAGACCCAGAAGCCCGTGGACCTCTCCCAGCTGATTGTCAGTGCGCCCATCGAAGGCCGAATATGAAGAGGCAGGAAATGCGCTTGCAACCGCAGAGTACCCATTCTTGGTCGGCTACAAAGGATCCCATGGCACCTCTTGAAGACCTTCTCGAAAAAGCCTCGAAGATCAAGCTCATGACCCCAACAAAGAAAACAAATTTCGACAAAGCTGTGTTTCTACCTTCTCCAACCACATCCCCAAAGAACAAGGAATGAAGGTTGTCATGTTGACAATAATTTGGTCCAAAAAGGTGGCATGTACCCTTTTTTCAAACAATTTACTATGCTTGTCTGTTACTTTAAACAATTTGGTGGTTGTGATGCATGGCTTCGGCCAAAAGATAATTTGAACTAGGCTTTAGCCTCATATGCAGGGATAAGGGCGTAGGCCCTTCTTTTGAATGGTATGATGTAGGAATATATTCCTACATACTTGAAAATATATATCTTGTGCACTTCTCGTACGCCATTTTTCCAATGCTTAAATTTTACAACATAAGGTGTAAGAACCTCATTGTATGTAAATTACAACACCAAGAATATAATGACCAACTTTGATCACTGACAGAGGGTCGCGACCCACTCTATCTTAAATCCTTTGAGTAGTATGGCTTGTTTATATTTTCATAATTGCCATAAACTATTAGGAGAGTTAATGTGAATGTGTTGGTAGGCTTACGTAGTGGTATTAGGTGTTTGTTACACCGTATGCCTTCCAATTCGACATTGAAACTCACAAACGACTTGGCTGAACAAACCTTTGTGTTTAAGAAATGAAGCAAGATATTTGTGGGAAATATATTATTCATCATTCAATTGGTAGAGAGGATTACATCATTTTGAAATGAATACTAAGACAACTACCAATAATGCTTGCTTTCCCATGAGAAGCTTTGAATACAAGAATAAAAAGTAAAAAATACTTCTTAAACATAGAACTTTCGAAGGTTCATACCATTCTATGTCCTGTCGATGGGTTTTCCGAGAAGAGTAGCCAGCTTGTATGCTCTCTTTGTCAGAGGCTCACTATGACATAGGGTCCTTCCTAAGTAGGTCCTAGCTTCCCCGGTATCCTCGCTTTACTTGCTACTGCTGAGGCGTAGCACATATTCCCTGTGCTTGAAGTGGAAGGCCCGACCTTTTGTTGTAGTAGTTTTGATCTTATGCTTGTGCATGGCTTCTCGGATAGAGGCTATTTATCTCCTTTCTTCTAACAGATCAAGATTTTCCCTGATCCTTTCATCATTTTGAGAGGCTTCAAATGTGGCCACACGCTCTGTGTGTACACTCAGTTCTAAAGGGATAACCGCTTATGTTCCGTATGTTAGGCTGAAGGGGGTTTCGCCATTGCTTGACTTGGGCTGGGTCCTATGAGCCCATAACACTTGAGGAAGCTCATCCACCCACCCGTGATGGCTTGGTCCCAGCCTTTTCTCAATTCCTTTGACAATGTCTCTGTTGGTGACCTCCACTTTCCCGTTACCTTGTGGATGATAGACGGAAGTCCAAGACTGCTTTATCATAAGCCCTTTGCAGAAATCATAGAAGACTCCTTCGGCAAATTGCTTGCCATTATCGACATGATGATGCGGGCACCCAATCTGATATGATGTGCTCCCATACAAATTTCTATCTGTTTTCTCGTAATAGAAGCTAAAGGTTTAGCTTCACCCACTAATGAAGTAATCGATTGTCACCAATAAGAATTTGACCCCACCAGAGCCACGGGCATAGGTCCCACGATATCAATTCCCCACTGGGAGAAGGGCCATGCGGATGTAACACTTGTCATGTCTTGCTTCGGGAGCTTGGGAACCTTGGAGTGTATCTGACAAGCTTCACACTTTATAATGATTTCCACAAGATCCCTATGCATTGATGGCCGAGTAGCTAACTTCATTATCTTCGAGACAATCGAACGGGCCCCTGCAGAGGCCGAGGATCCTTCGTGGACTCTCTGCGATGATGCTCAAGCCCCGCTTAGGTCCAACACATCCGAGCCAAGGTGAGAGGAACGACTGCATAAGTTTTCTCCTATTAACCGATATTATGGAGACTTAACCCGTATCTTCCTTGATTTCTTTGGGTCCTCGGGGAGGAGACCACTTATTAGGTACTCCCTGATGGGAGTCATCCATGTATCTCCTTCTTCATGAACAACGCCAGTGACTTCCTTTCAGATAATGGACCTTTCGAGCAAAACTTCAACGAGCACTTCTTTTGTGAGATGGGCAAAGGCCATAGAGGCTAGTTTGCTCAGTGCATCCGCCTTTTTGTTCTAATTTCTACGAACGTGTTGGATGGTGTAGGAGTTGAAACCATCCAACATTTCCCTTGTTTTGTCCAAGTATTGCTTGATGACAGGCTGCCTTGCTTCATAGGAGCCTGCCACTTGGTTTGCCACCAACTGAGAATCTACGAAGATGGCGAGAGCCTTGACCTCCATATATTTGGCTAGCCGAAGGCCTACTAGTAGGGCTTCGTATTCTGCTTCATTGTTGGTGGCTTTGAATTCAAACCCAAGGGCATATGTATGCTCCTTCCCTTCAGGACTAACCAACATTAGACCTGCTCCGGAACCGTCGGAGCTTGATGCTCTGTCTGTGTAAAGCTTCCAATCATCCTGTACTTCGATGAGCTTAGCCTTAGGTTCTTCCTTTTCTTTTCTCGGTTCGGAAGGTGTTTTCGCAAAGAAGTCTGCAAGAATCTGCGCTTTGACAGAGTTTCAACCTTTGAAATCTATCTCATGCTCCCCAAGCTCAATGGCCCATTTTGCCACCCTTCCAGACTTTTCAGGCTTCGACAAGATTTGCTTAAGTGGCTTGTCGGTTAAGACTGTTATCGGGTGGGCCTGAAAATATCATCGGAGCCTTCTTGCTGCGTAGATTAGAGCTAATATGAGCTTCTCCAACGTGGGGTAGTTAACCTCTGCTCCTTGCAAGACCCTGCTAACAAAGTAAATGGGGATTTGCCTTTTGTCCATTTCTGCCATTAGGACCGCGCTAATGCTCTCCATTGAGGATGCTAGATACATGAATAACACCTCGCCTTTGAATAGGGTTGTAAGTGTTAGAAGTATCTCTATAAACTCCTTCATCTTTTGAAGGCTTTACATCTTGGCTCCATTGGAAGGTTTTCTTATCGACGCAGCCTTAAAGCGTCTTAAAGAACGGTAGGGACCTGTCAGCCCCCTTCGACAAAAATTGGCTTAGCGCAGCCAGCTTCCCGTTCAAACTTCGTACATCCTTTAAACATTTCGGAGCCTGGAGATATGTGATTGCCTTGACCTTTGAAGGGTTAGCTTTGATCCCTTGTTTTTTAATCAGATGCCCCAAGAATTGTCCTTCTTCGACACCAAAAGAGCATTTCTTGGGTTTTAGTTTCATGTTGATCTCCCGAAGTTGGTCGAAGGTCTCTTGGACATCAAGGAGTAGGTCCTCCTCCGTTTTGCTCTTGATGACCATGTCATCAACATAAGCCTCAAGATTTCTGCCTATCTGCTTGTTGAAGGCTTTATCTACAAGTCTTTGGTATGTTGCCCCTGCGTTCTTCATTCCGAAGGGCATTTTTCGGTAACAGTAGACAACTTTGCTTGTGTAGAAGGTTGTCTTTTCTGTGGAAAACTAGAAGGGGGGTTGAATAGTTTTGCCTATTTTAAGTTCGTTTCAAAAACTTTTAGATTCGATGTTATGTGAATTCGTATGGATGAAGAGAAAGTATAGATCTAAGAGTAATGCAAGTAAAGTAAGTAAAGTAAAGGATAGAAATGACACAACCGATTTATAGTGGTTCGGCTACAAGGACATCTTCCTTGCCTTACTCCACTCCCCAAGTCACCTACTCGAGAGTTGAAGCACTATGTCAACAAACTCCTTCAACTTGGCGGAGAAGTTTCACAACGTTGTTTATACCTTTTCTCGGTACAAAGCTAAATACCGAGTCCGTAATATGGAGGACCAAACCAACACTACTATAACACAACAAATATGTGAATATGAAATACAAGATCTTCGCCATCGAAATCTTGTGAGGAACAAATCAATCAAGGACCCTTGCTTGAATGACTTGTAGAATGCTCGTGTTCTCGCCTTAGAGAAGGACCCATATGAGAATCACAATAGAAGAAAGAAGAACAACTCTAGATCAAGTGATATTTTGTTAGAAGAGTGTAAGAATGTATGAGAGAGTTTGTAAGAAGAGGGTGAGTAAAATGAAGAAATGGCTCTCTATTTATAGGAAAATTCTTGCCATCACAGCACGGATCCCACGGATCCCTTGCTCGAGGATCCGTCTAGTGTAACCTGTGGATCCGTGAGACGCCTCCGCTTTGGGTTTTGGGTTATGGGACATGGGTCATGGGTTATGGTTTGAACCATGGGTATCTAAGTAGATACAATGTATCTAATAGATGCAATGCATCTAGTCAATGGGTATGGGTTAACTCCATGGGTTATGGATATGCTCCATGGGTATGGGTCATGGGTTGTGGTTTTTACCCATCCTAATAAACTATTACAACAATTTGTATTAAATGACTATATGTAGATGCTTTACAAAAATAACATGTATCCTTATAGTTTTACTTATGATAACATTATATTTGTTATCAACAAAACACAAAGAGATCGCTAAATATTAATAAACGTTTTTACGGTTTATTTGTATTAACAATCTCCCCCTTTTTGTTGATTACAAAACATAATGTTACGATGAGTAAAACTTAAGATTAGATGTATGTTTTGAAAGCATAAGTTTTATTTCTTCTCCCTTTTGTCAAAACAAAAAGTGACCATAATGAAGCAATAAAATGTGGAAAATAGTCCACATATTCAAACTCCCTCGACGGTAGCTCCCCTAGAATGGGCGCCAAGTGAGAAAATATAAAACCTACAAAGAAAAGGTTAGTAGTAACATGCATAAATAATCTTGTGATTGACGAGAATCAAGATTGGGATCCAAGGTATGTAAACAAAGCCTTTGTAATAAAATAACAAAGTGTAGTGGTATTTATGTCACATGCAAGCATGTAAAACTAAGAACAAGACTTGTTCTAAAAATGACTCAAAATAAAATACTAAAAATAATAAAATGATTCTTTTCATGCTTGCATAAGGTTATGGATGGAAGTTTTGGTGAGTAATAATGTTGATGCGATCAAGGATGAGCTTAAGTATGACTCGCATTTCTTCCCTAATTTCTATTGAAAGATCCCTAGTGAATTGGCAATGTTCGCAATGTAAATGATGTGGGTAATGTATGGAAGTTTTCCGGTTAGTTTAATTTGTGAGCCAAGTCAAGTTGTGGTGGAAAAGTTGGAAAATACGGATCAAAATCCGAATGTTCGAAGTGGTGGTGGAAAAACCTAGATGTTCTTGTAACACAATGGGAGCTAAAGGTGGTGAGGTTTCAAGGTCTTTGAAGATTGTGTTTGGAGATGTTAAAAGGACTAGTTCTTTTGGGTTGGTTTGTTGTGATCTTGTTGGAGTCTTAAGGAGTTCCAATAGAGTGACTTTAGGTGGAGATTTGATGGGTGATGATGTTGGTGTGCTTGTTGGAGATGAAGGAGGTGCTACAATAGAAGCATTTTGTGGTGAATGAGTGGTTGGTGATGAACCATTTGATGATGGTTTTGCTAAGCAACAAGGCCGGATGCTAATCCGTGCGGTTTTTCTAGATTTGGGTGGTGGTACTATGGAAGGTGGTAGGACAAAATTTTGGATTTCTTGAAAGGGATTATTTGCACTAGGTGATTCATCTATGTTGGAAGATCTTTTGATGACATGATGATGTTTGTTTGCATGGTTGAGAGTGATGAATATGCAAGCATTTTGGGAATCCTATTTATAGAAAAATAATGCATTGTAATGAATGCTTGACCCAAAATGTGGATTAAAATATAATGATTAGATATGAATTTAAGGCATGTGATCATGAGAACCCACGCATTAAGTAACATACTCCCAAAATATAAAAAAAAATAATGAAAATATAGAAGTTTTCATTTAAAGTGAGAAAAATAGAAGATAATTTTATCTTCGTCTCACTGCATCCTGTGGATCCTTCCTCGAGGAACCGCCCAAATAATGCTAGGATCCGTGGAACTGAGGCTCGTGCAACTCAAAATTTTCCTTTGAAAACATTTTTGCCTAGTGTGTGCCTATATGCAAACCATTTGAAGTTGTGGTTATCTCGACTCCTTAAAAGAAAAGAAAAATAAACTAGAAGTGAAAAAGCACACTATTATGTGAGATAACCCGAGTGCTCCTAATTCATTGTTGCTTAAATGAATGTACCCGAAAACACATATTAGTTATGTGTCCTATTTAGCATTCAAAAGACATGAGATGCAATGAAAACGGGTTTTTTACTTTATATTAATAATGAAAAAGCGGTTTGTCCTAGACGTGAGAAATGGCTTTTATGAAAGTGATACGGGAAGAGGTATCCTTTTAGAAAACATTTTGAAAAGAGATTTATTTGTGGGAAGAAAACATTTATCCTTGAGAGAAAAAAATAGGTATGCAATTACGTGTTTGCAAGAGGTACTTGCCTTGAAAAATAAGAGAAAACTATGAAAGACCGAGTTATAAGTAAAACCTTTCTTGGGTTTTGAAAATTCCCTTATTGCTTGTGAGTTGTGTGTGAAATACAGATCCTAGACTCAGAAAGAAGAAGGCTAGTGTTTACATACCTTGTAGAGTTTAAAAAACTAATTACGACGATTGTTTCATGAGACCAAGACCAAGAAGAAGGAGGTTGAATTGTTCCCGCTTCAACGGTTTGGTGAGGACGCCGCTATGTTGTCTTCGGACGCTACCTTCTCAATAGAGATGTTCCTTTTGAACATTGTCTCTAAGAAGTGATGACTTAATCTCTATATGCTTGGTGCGAGAGTGTAATAATCGATTCTTGCTTAAGTCGATGGCACCTTTGTTGTCACATAGAATGGCTATGTCACTTAGATGAATGTCGAGTCAACTAACGCTTGTTTCATCCATAGTGCTTGTTGGCATTCTTTCGCTTTAGAGACATATTCGCTCGGTTGTTGATATGGCCAATGCCGCTTGCTTTTTGAGAACCAAGAAGTTAAACAACATCCCATGAAAGTACATACCCCACTTGTACTTTTCGATCAACATAATCACCGCATGGTCGACATATACAATTGTTTCTACCCCGCACTTAGGATACCATAATCCTAATTGAGTCGCACTTTGATGTATCTAAATATTCTTTTGACGGCTTCTAGATGTGATGTTTTAGAATATTCTTGCAACCTAGCACATAGACAAACACTAAACATGATATCCGGCCGACTAGCCGTGAGGTAGAGAAGACTACCAATCATGCCACAGTATTTTGTGTTATCAACGGATTCACCTTCTTCATCTTTTGTGAGTTTAGTGTCGGATGACATTGGTGTTCTTATAGGTTTTGACTCTTCTAAACCAAATTTCTTTAACATCTCCTTTATGTATTTAGATTGATTAAAGAAGATACCATCTTCTACTTGTTTGATTTGTAGACCAAGAAAGAAACTTAGTTCTCCCATCATACTCATCTCGAACTCGTCATGCATGATTTTAGAGAAATCATCACACATGTCTTGACAAGTAGATCCGAATATAATATCATCTACGTATATTTGAACAAAGATTATATGAGATTCCTTTTTCTTAGTAAAAAGTGTATTATCAACTAACCCCATGGTGTACTTGTTTTTGATTAAAAATGACTTTAGTCTATCATACCAAGCTTTTGGGGCTTGTTTAAGACCGTAAAGATCTTTCTTTAACTTATACATGTTTAGGTTTTTTGAAATCGATAAAGCTCGGGGGTTGAGCTACATATACTTCTTCATTAATAAAACAATTTAGAAAAGCAATTTTGACATCCATTTGATAAAGCTTAAGATCATTAGCACAAGCATAAGCAAGAAGTATTCTTATAGAGTCTAATCTAGCCACGGGGGCATAGGTCTCATCAAAGTCTATTCCTTCTTGTTGATTATAACCTTGGGCAACTAGTCTAGCTTTGTTTCTAGACACTACACCATTTGCATCTAACTTGTTTTTATATACTCATTTGGTTTCTATTATGGTTTGATTACTAGGTGGAAGGACGAGTGTCCAAACATCATTAGAAACAAATTGATTTAACTCTTCTTGCATAGCCATTACCCAACTTTTATCTTTTATGGCTTCTTGTGTATTCTTTGGTTCTATGGTTGAGACAAAACAAAATAAGATACTTTGGTTTTGGACTTGAGACCTTAAGGTTATTTCGTTTAATTTTCCTATGACCTTATCTACGGGGTGATCTTTAGACTCTTTAATATTTATGATTTCATTATTTAAAAGTTCTTCTTCGCTTGTCTTTTCTTTATTTCAATAGCTTCACTCGACAATCTCGCCATCGACAAGAGGTAGAGTAGGTTTTGGTGAACTCTCATCAAATTTTACGCTTAATGACTCTTCAACCTTCATTTTTTATTTATTTAATATGACGTAACCTTTGCTATTAGGAGAGTAACCTAAAAGATACCTTCGGTTGATTTAGGATCAAATTTTGTAAGGTAATCTTTAGTGTTAAGTAGAAAATATTTGCTACCAAAGACTCTAAATGATCTAACATAGGCTTTTTGCCTCAAGTAACTCGTATGGAGTTTTACCTAAAATGGTCTAATTAAGACTCGATTATATGTACGTTGATGTATCAACGCATTGCACTAAAACTTTTGAGGAATGGATTGCTCATTTAACATGGTGCGACTCATTTTTGTAGGGTTCTATTCTTTCTTTCAACTACCCCATTCGATTAGGGAGTGCGAGAGCCGAGAAGTTGTGAGTAATACCATTAAGCGCCACAAAAGGCTCCAAATTGCACTTCATTATCGAATTCCTACCATGATCCGCTCTAATAGACACTATAGGACTCTTAATTGTCTTTGGATTTTCTTACTTAATATTTCAAAGTAATCGAACGCTTCAAGATTGTTTTTAAAAATTTAGTCCATGTGTACCTAGAGTAATCATCCACTATAACTAAAGTGCGAGTTGCCTCCATAACTTTGGATAGCGGATGGACCAAATACATCTATGTGTAGTAATTCTAGACACTTAATTGTAGAGACCATATTTTTAGCTTTGTGACTATCATGGACATGTTTTCCTACATTACAAGCATCACAAAAGTGATGTTCATATTTTAAATTTGGTAGATCTCTTACTAGATCTTGGATGATAGTGATCAAGAAGTCGATATTGGCATGACCCAATCTTCGATGCCATAAGGTCAAGTATCATCCATAGAAGTAAGACAAAGTTTGTCTTTAAGTTCATTACCGATTTTAATGACATAGACCCATGTTTCCTAATTCCTCTACCTATAGTGATACCGCTTTTTAATATCTTACAACCGGTTTCGTTAAAAGCACGCTGCACTTTTATCACATATTTTTCCTATACTTAAGAGGTTAAAGTTTAGGTTTTTACGACACACATCGTTAATGGTTAGATATTTGTTAGAAATCGCACTTTACCGATTATTTTGATTTTGCTATTTCCAAATACCACATTTCTTCCATTGAAGGATTCGATGTGGAAAATAAATATTTATTGCCGATCATGTGCCTCGTGTACCCGCTATCCTTGATCCACTCATCCGAATCTAGGTGACCTTTAAGGACACCTAAGAAAACAATTAACTCAAATGTTTGGTCCCCATTTGTTCATGGGTCCATTAGTGTTAAACATTCCATTCATGTTAGACATATATGGAAAAGGTGAGTATGCGTTCCATGGTGCAAAGTTTTGAAATTAAAAACCATTTTGCATATTTGAATTTCATCCCATTCGATGGTTACTTCTCGGATAGACATTATTAGTTCTCCTAGATGTGTTCGGTTTTGAAAATGATGGACCTTTGTTTCTTGTAAAACTTTGATTTTGTCTTGGAGGTGGTTGTCTAATGGTAACATGGGTTGGTTTCTTCTTATTAACAATAATAAAATCGGTTCTAGATGAGGAAGCTATATTATTACCATCGCTTGCTTTCAAGAGACCCACGGATCCTCGGTCAGACACTAGCCGGTTCCCTTTTTATGGGATCCGTGGGATCCGTGATCACAATGGTTTGTTTTCCATTGATTTTACGAATTGTGTTTCTTTGTTTTCACTAGTTGACGCATCAAGTTGTTGAAAACCTAAACCTTTTTGGTTGTTTCCTGTTTTAACACTATCTAATATCATATCTAGAGTATTAGTATTCATTCTAGCAATCTTAGAGTCTATATGATCAACAAGTGTTTGAAGTTGAACGCAAAGTTCACATTCCCCACTTGCTATCTTCCCCTTTTCTAGACGTTTTAATTTTGCTTTTAACTCAATGACTTCCTTTTCTAAACGTCGATTTTGGTTTTTCAAAAACTTGTTTTTGTTGATTACTTTTAAACTAATTTTGCAAAGTTTATCATATTCATTATGCAATGAGTCATCATCTAATGATGAACTACTATAGTATTTATGACATACCTCGTCATTTGCCATGAGACAAATTTCTTCGTCTTCCTCCTCGCCCATTCCCCATGAACTGCTCACGAATGCTTTTTGTTCATCAAGTTTGGGACACTTACTAATAAAGTGGTTTGCTTCCCCACATTTAAAGCAAGCGCGATCATCCCTTTCTTTCTCATCCTCTTTGCTTTTCAAATCCTTTCTTGCATCATATGGTTGTTTGACGATCTTCCTTTCTTCTAAAGAACTTCTTGAAGTCCCTACCGCCATGGCATACTCCTCGTCATCACTATCCCAAGAGGAGTTTCTTCATCGCTTGAGACCTTCTTGGCTTTAAGGGCAAGAGATTTGTGCTTTCTTCACTTTTGAGGCTTCAAATTTTTAGCGAGAACAAGCTCATAGACTTTTAAATTACTTATGAGTTCATCATGTGAGAATTGACAAGTCTTCGATTCTTCGATTCAGCCACCTTAGATCTCCACTGGATGGAAGTGCCCTTAGATATCTCCTAACGTGATTATGACTAGAGAAAGATTCATCATGCTTGTAAAGATGTAATTATAGTATTAAAGTTAGCAAAAGAATGATCTATAGTATCCTCATCCGATATTGAAAATTTTCATATTGTTGAACAAACAAATCTATTTTATTGTTTTTAACTTGTTGATTACCTTGGTGAGTTACAACTAAATAATTCCAAATTTCTTTAGAGGTTTTAAGTTCGAAATTCTTTCAATTCCTTTTGGGTAAAGCATTATATAAAACCATTTTAGCTTCACTATTTTTGGAAATCTTTTTCTTAATATCATCGGTGAGTTTATCATGAGGTATGTTAACTAAATTTCCATTTTCATCTTTTGAAGTGGCTTCAAAATCGCCTTCAACAATGATGTATCAAAGATCAATATCTTTTGACTTCACATACGTTTCAAATCTATTTTTCCAATATATAAAAACGTTACTTTCAAGTAGTGGAGGTCGTTGCATGGATTGCCCTTCCTTGTAATTTTCAGAACCCATAGTGATCGAAAAGATTTTAAAATACGGTTTACTTTAAAACTTTTATAAACTTCGATCTCATACCAATTGTGGAAAACTAGAAGGGGGGTTGAATAGTTTTGCGATTTTAAATTCGTTTCAAAAACTTTTAGATTCGATGTTATGTGAAATCGTATAGATGAAGAGAAAGTATAGATTTAAGAGTAATGCAAATAAAGTAAGTAAAGTAAAGGATAGAAATGACACAACCGATTTATAGTGGTTCGCCACAAGGACACCTTCCTTGCTTCTACTCCACCCCCGAGTCACCTACTGAGAATTCAAGCACTATGTCAACAAACTCCTTCAACTTGGCGGAGAAGCCTTCACAACGTTGCTTACACCTTTTTCCGATACAAAGCTAAATACCGAGTCCGTAACACGGAGGACCAAACCAACACTACTATAATACAACAAATATGTGAAATATAAAATACAAGATCTTCGCTACAGAAATCTTGTAGAGGAACAAATCAATTAAGGACCCCTTGCTTGGATGACTTGTAGAATGCTCGTGATCTGGCCTTAGAGAAGGACCTATCTGAGAATCACAATAGAACAACTCTCTATCAACTGGTTGTGGCACAAGAGACTCTCTCACTTAAACTTCAAAAATATCAACAACCTGAAAAAAAACAATGTCCTTGGCTTACCATCACCGGTTTTTGCAAAGACAAACCATGCTCGCTCGTGAAAAGGTAAACACCACGTAGCATCTTTCAAAACCAAACAAAATTTCTCCATCAAAGATGCCTTCACCTCCGCACATGGATCTCTTCGACCCGTCGGCCCCGCATCAATCCAAAGATGAGAAGTATACACTTGTCATTGTTGATGAGTTTTCAAGATACACTGGGTATACTTTCTTCCAAAAAGAGTCAGCAATGATACAATAATGTCATTCATCGAAAATTGAAAACCGTAATGACATTATCATTAAACAAATCGAATCGACAATGGTATTGAGTTCGTAAATCAAGAGCTTAAAAGCTTCGTGATGAAAAAGGAATTTCTCAAAATTTCTCATCTCCTTATACCCCTTAACAAAATGGGGTTGCTAAAAGTAAAACAGAACTCTCATTGAGGCAAAGAAGAACCATGTTAAATGGCTCAACTCTCTCAAAGCATTTCGGGTGAAGCAACAAAATCGCTCGTTACACTCAAACAGTCAATCATTGTCAAGAGACATAATAAAACCCCATATGAGACTTTCAAAGGTAGACTTCCACATCACCTACTTTCATGTGTTCGATGTCCTGTGTTTATTCATAACCACAAGGATCACCTAGGCAAATTTGATGCAAAAGTCGATGATGGATATTTTTAGGCTACCATCGATCTCCAAAGCCTTCGTGGTGTTTAACACCGTAAGACAACAAGTTGAGGAAACCTTTCACGCCACCTTTGATGAAAGTTCGAAGCATCGTTCATCAATGCCTCGGTGGAGGAAATAGCAATTGATGACTCATCAAGATATCCTCCTGATGAGTTCAACATCAAATCAATTCTCATATCGTCGATGTCGACATCTCATATTATGTCTTACCTCAAAATCTACCCCAACCAACTATCATGAATTCATTGATAATCGGTCGGTCCCGCCGATAGGAAACTCGATCCAAATGATAAGGAACTCAGAACTCAAGAACCTCAACTCGAACAAGACATCTCTACGTATGATTTAAATGATTATGTGCTCTTGCACCGAACTCACACCAACTCCCAAAGGACATCTTCAAGCTCGATCCCGCACCACAAAGTAAGTGGACAAGATCTCGTGACATCGAGCTTGTAAACATCATTGGTGAACCCACTGGGCATGCTCACTAGAAGCATGGTCGCTAATTTAATCAGCTTCACCAATGAATGTCTATATCTCGATTACATATCGATTTAGAACCCAAAAGTGTCATTGAGGCTCTAAACACCCAAGTCGGGTTCTCGGCTATGCAAGAAGAACGCAGCAGCTTGATAAAACAAGGTCATGACCTTGATCAAATGTCCTCGTGGATATAGTAGTCATATGAATGAAGTGGGTTTTCGTAAACAAAACCGATGAAAATGGCATCTGCATTAAAACAAAGCCGACTTGTATCCAAAGGTTACAACAACAAGAAGGCATTGACTATGATGAGACATTTGCTCGTTGCAAGAATGGAAGCCATCAGATCTTCCTTGCATATGCAACATACATGAACTTCAAGGTCTACCAAATGGATGTTAAAAGTGCATTCTTAAATGGTGATCTCAAGGAAGATGTGTATGTTCAAGAACCTCCGTGCTTGAGAGTAGTGAATTCTCGACTATGTCTCAGAAGCTTGACAAAGCCCTTTATGGACTTAAACAAGCTCCTGTGGCATGGTATGAAACTCTCTCGCCTTTCCCGATACAAAACAAGTTTGTCGAGGAAAGATAGACAACACATTGTTTGTCTATAGAACTCAACAGATGTGATACTAGTCCAAGTGTATGTTGATGACATCATCTTTGGCTCAACAAACTACAAACTTTGCAAACATTTTGAAAAACCGATGACAAAGAAGTTTGAAATGAGCATGATGGGGAACCACATACTTTCTTGGACTACAAATCAAGCAAACTGATAAAGGAATGTCCATTAGTCAAGAGAAATACACCGTAAATCTCTTGAAGAAATATGAGATATCTCGACGTGCCTCACTGAAGACTCCAATGGTCCCACCTAACAACCTTGACCGATCTCACCGGCAAATCACCAATCAAATTCATTTCGTAGGATTGTAGACTCACCGATGTATCTAATCGCTTCTAGACCGTATATCCAATTCTCTCTGCCTAATAGCAAGATATCACCAATCCTAAAGAATCCCATCTCACCGCAGCCAAAAGAATACTCGTGCACTGAAAGGAACCCCAAACCTTGACTCTATTATCCAAAATGCTGTGGTTTGATCTCGGGTTACTCGATTCGATTATGTCGGCCGCAACATGGACGTAAAAAGTACCTCGTGGTCCCTGCTAATTTCGAGGAAAACCGGTTTGTTGGAGTGCTAAAAGCAACAATCGGTTATGTCCTCACCGAAGTCAATATGTAGTCAGCAGCAGGATGTTGTGCCAATGTATTATGGATGAAAAGTCAACTCAGTGACTATGACATCCATTACAAAATGGTGCCCATCTTCGTGATAACACCAGGTTATTGCAATCTCCAACAACCCCGCCCTCCACCAAAGAACCAAACACATTGATATCGATATCACTTCATTAGGGATCACATAATGAAAGGAGACCTTGAACTTCATTTCATCCCTATCGAATATCAATGGCCGATATCTTCACCAAACCCTGGATGAACCTACATTCTGAGAGATCGAAAGTCGAATGGGAATGCTTGACATTGAAAGTCGCATCGAAACCAATCTCAAGAAGTTCTCAAATGGTTCATCCTCCCCGAACACCCAAAATAAACCTCTCACCGAATGAGTAAGACTCATTCAGGTCCCCGACATTTGACAAAGAGCATTGAATGAGTTACTAAATGATCCAAGTATCGCTACTTAAATGTCCTAGGTTGGTAACTATGCTAATTTAATATAGGAATATATGTCTCTTTGTCTTCTGTCATCCCACTTGGCATTTAATGCCTCCTCTCACAAAAATATCAAATTGATATTTTATCTCTCGCAAAAGTGCACTTTATCGCTCATCGCAATCGTTCCTTGAAAACGGGATTTTACCTGGGTAATGGAGTGGTAGCATTAAATGTGGAAATTCAAACGCTTTTTAAAACCGACTCTTAATATTCCCATTTGTGCACAAACCACCCTTCTCACCACTCTATAAATACCTCTTCCAAAACAAACAAACACACACAAATTATTTTCTCAGAACAAAACTCACAAAATCATTTCTAAAACCTAGAAATATTTGTGTTCTCAAAACTCTTTAAACCTCTTTTGAAAACCCTTCTGTAAACATTTACAAAAGTTTTCATCACAAACTGAGAGATCTAAAAACTTTGATTGTTCTAGTCAAAAGAAATTAGTTTCAAAACCCTAAAATCTTTAATGGAAATGGCTAGAACACAATCTCTCCGCTTGCTTCTCGCTGGGTAGGGATCTTACAAATGTTAAGTTTAAAACAAATAATGTCATTGGCAATTTTGAATATCCTCAAAATATCCCAACTATAAGGACATTATGAAATTTCTTTATAATCGCCCACCGAAAACGGCCTTTGTTCTGTCCCTCTACTGCACTCAAAACCTCCTCGTGGAGTTTTGGGCTACAACCAAGGCCTTTGACCGACACCTTATCTTGATGAGAACAACCTTAGACCTCTCGTGGAATATCTCATCGTTCGGCCTCAACGAGGGAAACAATTCACCGGATTATAAAACTTTTGCACATCCACAGGTTAGATTACAACAAAGGTGTATATGTAGCCCATCCCGAACCTCCACAGTTGAAGGATGGGTTAAACAAATTGTTTTAGATCCAACGTTGGACAAGACCCCGCCACCAAGAGTTCATTTCCGTGGCTTCGAGGATCCTATTCACATTTGTGATTCGTGTCCTCGGCGGGAACCACTCATCCACCGAACAAGTTAACTCTATTCGCTTGATGATGGCATACCGCTTGATGAATGGAGTCATCAGAGACATGGGGAGATCATTTACAAGTGATCTCAGAACCAAGCTACGAGCAAAACTAGGACGAAATACATTTCGATCCTAGGTTTGTCTCTTGTGCTTGTAAGTGTTACCGGTACAAATTATCCTCGTGAAGAAAATTTTGTGCTTTACCGGCATCTTGAGCCAATCAAATTTTCAAAAGGACCCATCCCTTGTCACAAACAATGAATTGACGCCCATATGGTTGTCAGAACAACCAAAGGGAATCGAGTGTCTCCTAACCCCGCTCCTTTAAAGAAAAGGGAAGTCTCGATCGACTAAGACCCAACCCAAGTCTCGATCGATTGACACCTATTGGTGACTGTGCAACATCCACCCTCGCGACAACGAAGGACACCGATACATCACAGTCGGTGCCTTGGTCATAACCACTACTCCCCAAGATCCGTAGGAAACATACAACCCGGCCGGTAGGGGAGCGCCCACAACGCCCAAGGATGACATTAGCAAATCCAAGCCTTTGTCCGAGGGCACACTAATCGATCCCAAAGACTTAGAGGAATGATACAATCCACCGATAGGATACAACTATCATCGACTCCGCCAAAGGCATCGAAAACACCCACCGGTCTCAAGGGTCACTGGGGACAAAGACTCGGAGGAAAGAAACAAACCGCCAATACGGAACCCAAAACCAACTCGACTCCCGAGAAGGCATCGGAAAAATCCCACCGTGTTCGAGGGGTCCACGGAGACAAAGACTCGTGAGGATCAATACCACCACCGATATGGAACCCATCACCACCCCTTGTTAATTGTTGCCGAGGTTGCCGAGTTACTACGTTATGATGATGAACCCGCCGAAGTGATGAAGTTATTTTATCGCAGGGAAGACGTGGACGTTGAGGTTCAATCGAACAAGAACCTCACCGATCCATAAGAGCATACCGAGTCACCCTTTCTACCAAGACAATGACTCACCTCTTCATCCACTCGTGAATTTAACTGTTTGATAATATTTTCCACCACCGAAAGACAAATGGTTGTTGATCACCAGAGCTTCGCGAAGTCAGACTGGGTTACCGATAAATTATGGGATCAACACATCAAGCCGATGCTAGTTATGCCGATCTTCAATCCGATGTGCTCACCTTCAATGAAAATGTTCATGAGCACGTAGATCTTATGTACCAACATCTTCTAAGGTCGGATGAAAACACGGTTAAGTTTCTAAAGCATCTTCAAACTTGTAGGGTTACCATTGATGAAATCGTGGATGTCACAAAGAAGACCCAGCCAATGCCAAAGTACCTGGAGGCCACCGAGGTGTATGTGAAAATTCATCTCGAGTCACCGAACTCGATAGATATGCTCCAATATGCAAAGTCCAGGTCTTCAATCCTCACCCGCCTCTTCGCACTCACTGGGCTCTTTGAATACTCGTAGCTACTCTTGGCTCAGCCTCGTCTTCTATGGCTCGGAATCTTGGGCCTCTGATGATCGCTTTGGAATTATCGCAGCTAATTTGGAGGCAAAGGTCATCGCATTCAAACAGATATTTCAGATATGAAGGCAATGATCATCGAAATTTATCAGCCTTCGCGGTCAAGGCCCTTCCCCTCAAGACCTACACCAACTCTTGCCCTCACCGACGCCACAAAGAACAATTGAGGGGAGAATATTGTCAAGAAACTCCTCTTCACACCGTGGGGGAGCCAACATCATCAAGATCTCAGCCCAACATCATCATCGCACCCGCCTCAAAGAACACCCATCTCATCGATCCCACCACCAACATCAACAACAACAACACTAACGGTGATTACACCAACAAAAACACCGCCTGGTTGCATCATCTTCCTCGTGCCAGACAAAGGAAAAGGCAAAATGACAATTGTTGAGCTCCAGAAGATTCCTACAAAATCGGTGACTCGAATACCTTCTACACCTCAACAACTAAGTAAATATCTCGCTAAAGAAGAAAGGAGATTGAAACAAGTCGAGGAAGATAAGAAGAGTAAGGAAGCATCGTTAAAGTGATTTCAAGAAGCCGAGAATGTGGGAATTGATCCAAAGAAGCTTCAAAAGGGTCAGCAGACAAAGTTTAAGGATGCTCAGCAAACAAGATGGAAGAAATGAAAAAAAGTTGGAAGAAAAGAACAAAAGATCTCCGCCATCGAAAGCAAAGATTGACGACTACAACCGTCAATGACAAGGTAAGGTCGCTCGAGAAGATCATCGATGTCAAAATCATTCCTGTGTCTAAACCATGGCTATGAACGCCTACAAGGGGGATGATAAAAGACACTTCGAGGTTCATGATCCCCTAAAATTCATCGACTTTGGGATCAGTGAACTCGATGAACTCACCAATAATTGAAAAGAAGCGCATAAGGCGGTTAAGGAGTCGATGAAGATGCTCGTAAAAGATATGAAAGGTCGAGGATGCACCACCAACTAGGAATTCACTTGTTTTAACAAGACCTCAAGGATCTCAACCACAATCATCCAAAGGGCAAAGAAAGAGGGTCGAGTTCCACCGAGATAAAAGCGCCCGGTCTCGAATGCAACAGGAACTACCGAGAAGGTGTTAAGTTTGTGAACTGCCTAGTGATTGAGAAGCCTCGAAGAGGGCTATTCCACATTGATGTCTATGGAAACCCATCATTTCAAATATGGAAAGATATTGATCAGCCGTGTAGCCGCATGTCGAGCTACATACCAATGGCCTCTCGATACAAACCCCAAAGAAACAATAGGTTCTGCAAGACCAATGCCAAAATAAGAGACCATCCCGACAGTGGAAACACTCATCACTAAGAAAGTCAAGCTTGAAGCACTCGGAATCCATCCGACCGACATCATTTTGTTTTATCTTTTGTACTAGTGATAGAACTATGTAACTCGATCAATAAAAGATGTATGTTTTGTTAATTTTACTCTGTTCCTTATTGTATTCATTAGTACATTCAAGTAAGAAAAAGCCATTTGCTCACGCACATCGATCAAACACTTAGGCTATTTGTATATCCAACAGGGAGACCGTTGGTTCAAGAATACCCAAACCACTTAATCTAGGATTTGAATTAGAAAATAGCCCAAGTGTTTAGTCCGTTAAAGACTACTGTGTCACCGAGTGCATAGTCTCTCGGCGAGTCATCTTCGTGATACTCAAGACGAGGCGAAGAAGTCTCCACTCGCAGGCGGAACTTAAAGTGGTGAAGATCGAGTCAAGAAGATGATGGATTCAATGTGATGACAATAACTCACCGAATCCCTAAGACTCTCTCCAACTACTTACATCAAGAAAATCAAGTAGAAGATCAAGGGTAAAGACAAGAAAGAGGGACAAGTTTGAATCGGATAAGACGAAGTCCTTATCAACCAAAGTCAACTTTCCCGAATGGCAAAAGATCGGTAGCATGTCATCACCGAACTTAGGAAAGTAGTCTTGCCTTTACCCAGAATAGTCTTTGAAATGAGACAAAATACATCAAGATTTTGTCTTCTCAGATGATGTCGATTGTCACTTAGGAAAGAGTCAAATATCATACATGTATAAATAGCATAAGAGATGGAGTGAAAAGATTGTTTTGTGAATTCAAAACACACATTCACGCAAGCCATCTTTCACTCCTCCAAATACAACTTAGTTCCCGAGATAGCCAAATGAGCTCTAAGAGTTGCTGCTCAGACTTAGCCCGAGCTAGAGAGAGTCACCAAACTTTGTTATTTCAATCCCAAGACTATTCCGCAAGTACTTGGGTAACGATTCTTTGTTGATTTATTTCTAATAAGAATATGATGTTGAAAATTTATAAGTGTGTTTTACTTATGTTAATTTCAGTCATTGTTCACCATTAACTTGTTTTTTTTTATTCTTAAACTGTTTTAAACGATAGTGAACGGGAAACAACAATTTATTTAACAACTGTGGGCCGTGTTTAACACGGCCCGAAAAACGTCACTAGTTTACTTATACTAGATTCATTTAATCCCATTTAATAAAAAGCCGATATCACTAACTTGTAACCAACCTAAGTAACGTACAGTATAGAACGAAACAATAGGGATCAGTGGATCACAATTCACAAATACAATAGATACGACAGACGGTAGTTTTACAGGTTTAAACATTTACATCAGTCCAACCAGAAAATTTATGAATTGTGGTTACAACCTTATAGGAATTAAGAGTGAATTTGAAACAATTAGAGCATCAAACAAATCAAGGGTTCATCTTTTCTTCTCTTCATTGATTTTTATCAGGTGATTTTGTTTCATGCTTTGTTATTCTACGAAAAAAAAAATGTGTTAATCCATCTCATCAAGTCTTATTGCCTTTATTAGTTTGAATAAACTTTTGTTCGTATTATGTTTGACAAGCAAACAGTTTCGTAGTTAGAAACTTAGAATATTACTAGTACTAGTTTTCTCAAATAATCATGTCTATCAAATATTCATTAAAAAGCCATCCTCGTAGTTAATTGCTGATCCGAATGTATTAAAGTAATTCTTGCATTAGTAGAATATTATGTAGTTTACACTCGAGTTTATCATGTTACGTCGTTCACAACCGTCAGATGCCCAAAATAAGAAACGAAAAATAAAATTAAACAAGAATCTAAGCGACCTTTTCATGGTTCTATATGGGTATGTAGTTAGAACAAAAAAGAATGCTACTAGTGTTGCGGAAATTAATGAAAAAGCTAACGTTAATATAGATTATGAAAATCCTATAAATAATGAAAACCTATAAATGATGAGTTTAACGCCCATGATGATAATGAAAATCCTATAAATGATGAAAATCTAGACAATGGCGGTGAGACTAGTATTAGCGAAGACAATGAAAATCCTATTGAAGAAAGTAATGAAAGTCCTCAAAACTGTTATGTTAATGGAGTTAATCACAATATTTTTGATTTAAGAGTTTGTGATGGTTTAGAATAAAACGTAAAAGAGTTACTTGTAAGCAAATGAGTTGTAAGAGAAACTAATAAAAATTATAAATATTTGGTAGACACTTTTCTTGTGAACATTATGTAAGTTACGAAATGGCGATAATATTTCATTTGATGAATAAAATGAGTGTGGAGATGAGCCGCCTGGCTTGATCAAGTTCAAAACCCCCAAAAGAAAATGAGTTGTCTGTTTACAAGGGGCATATTTCTCTCGACTCGCCTAGGACATCCGAAATCTCAGGACCCGCCCTGTCCGCACCCACCATTACAAACCATCTATATTTGTTGACTTTTCATAGTTTCATGTTGACTATCAAAACATGTTTGACCCAAAAACTTTGGATTGCGTATTTGCATTTGAGTGACGACTTCTAATTTGAATAGGTCAATTAACAATCTAATTTTACTATATCACGATAACAGATTAAATCATTTAAAACTAATCAAATCACTTTCAAAGAAATATTATTTGCGCTATGACGCGTTCTTGTCTTTAGTTACGTTCTTACTTACTTCTCAATTTAAATAATAATAATAGTAAACTTGTTCACATATAATATTGATCGTCATGCAAGGAGAATCGTTCGGTTATTATATATAGTTTATCAACCTAACTACTCCATGAAAATAAAATATATATTTAGCTGGCAAAGCACTCGTTCACTTCATATGTTTAATTGATCGAATGATCTTTAAAATTTGTATGATACACGCATAATGAGTACGGATCAAATAAGTAACATATGATTTAAAATAAAATAATGTATCTCAATCACTATTTCATTACTACAATTCTCGTCGATGCCACAACCACAAGGCAACACAATCATCGACCACTTTCATTGCCACCGCCATCGCCATTTATATTATGCCGTTTTTTATTTTACAGGAATTCATATCTATCAACATAACTAACAAAATGATAGAAATTACAGATACCCTCACTGACACTTCTGACCGGACAACCCTAAAACATCTTACCGTCACCGCTTATATTATAGTTACTTCAAACATCTCAACGACAACATATATACACCTTTAGTTACCATGAACAGAGCTAGCTAGTCAAAGTGCACATAGAGCTATCAAATGCTTGGAACCTTTATAAACTTTTTAAAACCTATAAACGTTAAAATTTTACGTATACGTATACTCAAATTTGAATAGTATTAATATTATATATTTTTAGATAAGCTTAAATATTATTATAGATGTTTCAAAATTTTAAGAAACAAATAAAATAAAATTGGACGGTATCAAATATGCTATAGTTCCGCTCCTAAAATTGTCCATATTTTGGAATATTATTCGTACAATATTTGTTTGATTCACCTGGTGGACACAGCATGACAAGACAGGAAATAAAAGAATTGTCACATTATGGCCCCAAATTATCTTACTACAAACTACAAAGTACAAGTTTCGTGCGTAGTTTGAAGCATGCCAATTAGACTACCCAAATACAGATTTTAACTTGAACATTTTTTCGGTGCCTAATTTATTTTTATACCGAATCGAAGATTGTCAGAACATCAACTAAATTACCCCTAAACCTATAATATTTACACTGTGGTGTCAGAAATTTCGTGGAGCAGGGACTCCATTATGGTCCGTCCTTGCCCGTAGTGCAAAGGTCGTCACCTTCGGTCGACCCCTATTTAGACGCATCCTCCCTATTACGAGGGCACCACAAGACGTTGATACTTGTAATTAAAATGTATGCTTGAAGATATGCTTAACAAAATAAACACATGTGTTAAATTCAAAACTAGAGATTATATGTAATAAAATTTGGGTGAAAATTAGTTATATAATTTAGGTTTCTCTACCCATTTACATAAAAATTATTTCCTTTTCATAAGAAATGATAACAATAAAATAATGTTAATACCGATGTTATTTCGTTGAAAAAACGATTGGATACCATGTTTTGTCACAAAGATGATACAAGTGGCGCATTTGGTTATGAAAGTAGACGGCTATGTTCATCGGCTTGCTAGTGCACTATTTGTAGTCGATCATCTGGCACATTCAGTTATGCAAGTAGACGGCTATAAAAGCTAATCATAGTGTTTACAACAACAACATACTCAATCCTATCAGAGTAGAGAATGAGGAAGGTGAAATGTAGATAGATCATACTTTTTACTCTAAGGCAAACCCGAAAGTGGGGAGACTGCTTTCAGAAAGAATTCCAAAAGTGTTTAACATAAAATAAACGACAGATACAACTAGGTTAAATTCTTTAGAGCTTAGTTTAAGGTCTTTTATACACATTCTCAAAATCAAAAAGGACCAAACTGAAAAAACAAAAAACAGAAAACACAAGATCCCTACTATGTAAAAAGACATAAATTATGGCGCGAAGTCGTTGACCAATAACCGTATCAATGTTTGGTAGGCGCGTACTGTCATGCACAGTTTATATAAACTTTTACAAGAAACACTAATTTCACTCCCTAACTAATACTTTAATAAAAACATTTCAATTATTATTTCATTTCATTTCATTTGTTTATTCTTTTGTCACTTATATACATTCATTTTCCATCTTCTTAGCAGATTCCCATAATTGTCTCCATTCAATTCTCATATTGTTTTTATTACATATTCTGGGAATTTCATTTCATTTTTAATGGCTTGTATGAAATTTCACTAGTCATAGATCCAGATGTTAATCAATCTCCCTTTATAAGGTACCTTTTTTTTTGTTTTTTTATTTTTTTATTGTTAAAGTAAGGCAAGTGTTTATTATGTATTGAATTTGTTAATGTTATGATTCTAATAATTAGTTTCTACCTAGTAATTTTGAGCTTTTTGATAATTTGTGTTTACACACATGTTAGGTTTCTTACTTATATGTTTTACTAGATGTTAACTTAGTATATGTGTTACATGATTTTTGAATATTTATAGTTGTTATTGTATATTATTTATCTTTGATAACAAGAATTGTGTTTGATGTTATTATTTGATGCTAGGAGTATTATGTTAATGGTCTTTTTTGTTTATGTGTTTGAATAGATTTGAACTTGTAGAAAGTGATGGAAAACGACCAAAAGACATCGAGTGTCATGGCGAAATTGATGGGTCTTGATGAGACGCCACGCGGGCATCGGTCTGTTTCTGGAAGTTATAAGGTGTTGTCTGATAACTATTTACAGAAATCTAGTTCTATAGGAAAGAGAGCAAGAAAAGACTCGTTAAACAATCATCTGGGATCCAAAAGACGCGTGAATCAGTGTACAAATGACTTGAGTAAAGAGACTTTAGTGAAAGATATTGAGCAGAAAAGTTTGCGTTTTGATGGGAAAACGGCTACAAAGATTGTTGTTTTGAGACCAAATTTAGGGAATGTGCGACATGCTTCTGGACCTTCGTTTTTAAATGATTCACGGGCTGTTTATGCGTGGGAAGTCAAGAAACAACTATTGGAGAAACTCAAAATGAATAAAGTCTCTCAAGAACTTCGGTTAGATTTTGGAAGCTCGGATGGTATTAGAAGCAAAAAAGGTCTGAAATATGATTCTGTTACCAAAATACCAATCTTTAAACCATTGAATCTCGTTTCAAGTTCGAAAACAAAATCTGTGAATACCAATAGAAGTGTTGTGAAGCCAAATCTTGGGATATCAGTTAATGATATAACTGTTAAAACCAAGACGAATCATTCGGTTACAAATTTATCATCCTCGTTATCTATGAGTACTAATGCAGAACCAGAAACTGAATACATAGGAAACCAGTTAGCGAAAGAAGGATGTTCTTCCCATCTGTCAGATATATCATCTGAGCAGGTAATATTCTTTCTTAAACATTAGTTTGGTATGTTTTTGTTCTTTGGTGTTTCGTGATTCATATTTATATTCTTTATATTTACAGGATTCACCAATTAGGTCCCTTGAAGATGGTTCGGTATCTTCAAATTGTGTACAAGTTGATGAAGGACATTCTGATAGTAAAGTTAGAGCGTATCAGTGTAGTCCCAGTTCAGTACTAGAAACTCCATTTAGGGAAGATAATTCATCAAGCCCCGAGTATTGTGAAACTGTGAAAACTGATCTCCATGGTGAGTGTATATGAAACAAATCCTCTTGCATAGATGTGACGATTTTGACATTTTTTCTTATGAATGGGTCAATTTTGTGTTACGTTTTACGTCTGCTTATATTAATGCTATAGTATAATCTGTGATTCTGTACTTGGGCCTTGGTGTATTACTGTACATTTTTCATGAGAAAGTACAGAAATGTAGGTAAACATAACCCAAACTGACCAGTTTTGACCTGTTTAAAAAAATACCCATTTTGGTAGAAGTTTATATCTGTGCATATTGTAACTTTGATTATTCATAGTCTCATATATGGTCATACGTTACTTGATAGGACTATGGATGCAACTTCAGCTTCTCAAGTCCGAATCAGAAGAGGTTGACTTTGACCCTGAAATGGTTACGTCAAGTGACGATGAAATGGCATACACTAGTCAAACCATAAAGTCAAGGATACCCTTTGGAGGCAAAGAAAGTCGTGATTTTTCGTACTTGGTAGACGTACTAGATGAATCAGGGTTCCAAGATGGCGATGTAGAGATACGTTTTGATAGCTGGTATTCTTCAGAATGTATGGCCGGCCCCTTGGTTTTTGAAACACTAGAGAAGAAATACGGGAAACAGGAGTTATGGCATAAGGCAGAAAGGAAGCTCCTTTTTGATCGTATAAATAGTGGGATGATGGAAATAGTTAGACCACGATTAGACCTTTGTGTTTGCTCTAAGCCTTTGAGAAGAAAGATGATGAATATTTTGAGGAGAGATGTTATTGAGGATGAGCTGTCTGTATTGTTACTTAGTCAAGAAAACGGAGTTAATGATGGGGTGTCTGAGAAGGCTGTTGGAAGAGAAACCTGGTTTGATCCGGTGGATGAAGTGGATTCACTAGTGAGAGAGATTGAAATCTTTTTGTTTGATGAGCTGGTAGCAGAGTTAGTCTCCGCATTTTAGAGGTGACAGAATAGGCGGGTTGAGTAATGGGTCAAATGGGTTCAGGTCACAACGGGTGTTGTTTTCGTTTCAGTCCTAGTGAGCCGCTTCGTTTCAGTCCTAGTGATTTATGAGTTTTTAGCATTTGAAAACAGCCCGTTTGGGCCGGTCAACCCATTTGACCTTTTTCTATTTTCGGCGGATGGGTCAAAACTGCAACCTCTACTGCCTCTTTTTTTGCTATTTATTTTTTATTTTTTTTTATTGTTACAGAAATATATATATAGAGTGAGTGTATGAAAGCAAAATGATTGGATTTTCATATAGTCTACGTGTGTAAAGCGACAGTAATAATACTACAAATTATTCCAAGCATTTGAAAACAGTCTGGTTTTCCCGTCAACCCATTTGACCCGTTTTCAGTTTTAAGCAAATTGGTCACATTTGCAACATTTTCTGCATTTGTTTCGTTAAAGAAATATGTATAGAATGAGACCACAACAAATGTAGTTGCATAAATTGTATGTGTTTAAAACGACATAGTTAATGTCACAAATCATTCCGAGGTACAACTTTCGAAGCCAAATATACTCAAATTCAAGCAATCATCAGAAAACACAAATCAAATGTAAGTAAACAGAATGAACATCTTATGGTGTCGTAAGGTAGACATTAACATGAACGATAGTCTCAACACCATCAGTGGTGTGCTCATCCACCTGAGGCAGACTTTCAATAGTAGCATACCCTTTAGCTTCTTCATACTTCCCGGTCCCACCAATAACCGCAATATGCGAGACTTCTGAAGCGGTCCTGTGGACCCCAAAAAAGCTAATTGTGTCATCCACCTCATGGTCACTTCCATGGAACAATGTTGTTAGTGCAAACGTGTGGCTGCTTCCATCTAGGGAACTCGCGAGGTAAAACCCTTGTCCTCTACCGATCACACCAGTCCCAAGCTCGTGTCCTTCGGTCAACTCATTGTCGATGACTGTGATTGACCCGAACATGAGCTGTTGGAGAGTTATACCAGCTGGAAGTTGACCAGCAGCGACAAATGGTAAGTTGTTTCCTCCATTGACAACTTGGTTGTTCCCGGTGTTTTGAAGGACAGTGTTGGAGTTTGGGTTGTTTGGGTTATTGCCGTTGAAACCGGCTAAAAATGGGAGATTGTTGTTGTTGACTATACCATTAATGTTGTTTAGGGGGATCCCACCAGTCACAGGGAATACTTGGCTGTTTGGTCTAGAGAATGGAACTACATTGGCATCTGAGGTGGCAATAATACCCGTGACCACTCTACTTGCAGCATGAGACCCTCCTAGAACATCATGCATAAAGAAGCTCAAAGTTGGATGTTCTGCACCGGCTGCAACAACAGGTGCAGGAGTTGCCACTGGTTTCACGGGTGCCACAACAGGACTAGACACAGCTGGTAATGGGACAGAAGGACTGACAACTGGTGTAGGAGCTACGGTAGTGGGGATATTGTCTGCTGGTATGTCAGGGGTGGAGTCATCTTGAGGGGCGACATCAGGGTGGTTTATTGGACCAACTGTGTCATCTTGGCTAGTCGGAAGTGGGGTTGTATCCAAGAGGATACGTGTCCCATTAGCACATCCAAGAGATATAGCTAGCAGAAAGACGCAAAGTGTATACAGGTTAAGTTTCGCCATTAGAACTTTTCGAAATGACTAAAGTTTATGTTTATGTTTGTGTTTGTGTGTGTGTTTGATGTGACATGGGAATGTACATTTATATGTGATGAAAAGTGGAGCTGATAAGATGGGTTGGACCATGGAGCTGTTATCTATAGTGGTTTGGTTTATAAGCATATTTGGTCTACTTCAATCACCAAGCTACTTTGTTGTTTTTTATTATCTAAAGTAAAGGCAAAGTAGTTGAATTAGTTATTGTTATATGCAGTTGAACTCATAATCCCAGGTTGGAGGTTAGAGTTGGTGTTAAAAGTGCCCGGGTCATACCTCATAACATGTCAACACCACTATTCCTGTTCGCATGTTCGTGTTGAGTTCAAACTGGCATGCTAAGCAATTTATGGCTAAACATCATAATAAGTTTAACCTGCCAACATAGCAGACCGTTCCTTATATTTGTCTTTTGTTTTTCGATTGAATGTTGTAAATATAGGACACCCATCTAATGCGTTTACATAATCATATTACTTAAGAGCATCTGCAACGCACCAGCGCTTCTACATACCTTTTTTACTCAACAGTATCCAATCTTACCACTTTTAGTTCATCATCACTAACCACTTTCTCTACTGAAATATACCTCTCACACATTGACACACATATTTTTACAATACAATAAAGAAGCTCGGCATCACAATCGCCGTGCCCACATGCAATGGTGACCACGATGCGAAACCTGCCTCAATCTCCCATCCGATGCGAAAAGCTCTGCGAAAAGAGCTAAGGCCACAATGACAGGAAAAATATGTTCATCTTCTTCTTCTTCTTCTCCTTCTTGTTGTTGCTAGCATACAGATTTCCAAATAAAGTACAATGCAACTAGGGTCATACAGAAGCTTACACTAATGACTTAATACCTGATCCAGCAAAGGTTGTGGTGTATGATCCACTTATGGTTGATTTTCTGGGGGTCGAATAAGATCACTAAATAGGAGAGAATGGAAAAGAGTGCGGAAATTCCAAAACAGCGAATAGTTTTCAAGATAGTGTGATGAATACCCCTCATCCGCCTTTTCAAGCAGTAGTCTGCGCAACCCAAAATCATAGATGCGACAATAAGTGATAATGGCAATCACTAGAAACAAACCACTTATAGCTTTTGAAGCGGATCCCTTTCTGTTTTTAGGGAATACTTTGACATGAGCTAGTTGCAGCAGAGCCGTGCAAGCAATAGTTGTCAAACCTATAACTAAGTAGTAGCTAAAACTGTAACACAGCAGCTCAAATATCATTATCACGAAAACTTAATTAGCGCGCTAGATGAATACAATATGGACGAAACACCAAAATCTAACTATCTAACTAATGACCAAAACCAGAACAAGCAAGCATCAGTGATCATCAGATGTTATGTTTGAACAATATGTTTCTTCAAAGGTAAAATTTGAATAGCTTGTCGTATTGTGAATTCATTAAGCGCGTTCGATGGACAATAATCAAACCATCAAAAGAAAAAAAGGCTTGGTACATTGGACTGGCGGGTGGCACCTGCCCCCCTATCTCCGCCCATGGCCGCACGTACAATCCACAAGAAATTATAAATATGAACTTTATAATTAAGAAGGTCACTGATTTAGCTTACTCAAAGGCTAAAGCTGCCAAATACTCTAAAATCGGCATTGTTTCTTACATGAATTAGGATATAAAATAATTCATATTAAGATACTAAAATCAGCAAATATGTTTACTACTACGAATTCTTCTCATTCTTTGCGAATTACGACTAGTTTATTGCAAGTTGCTAGCTGCAACTTTTATGGATCTTCTGGCGGCACCCAATCCCTAGTTACTAACACCCAAACAACCACAGCTAATAATGTCAACATAGAAGCTGTAGTAGCCACCAACCCCCAACTGAATTTGCTGTCGTCAGACCTGAAACATAACAGGTCATTTTATTAAGATTGCTAAAAGAAAAAAAAATGTTATTTGACTTACTTTGATACGGTAGCCATATTGAATACCGACTGATCCATAAGATGATTACTGAAAAAAAAAAAAAAAAAAATTATAAGAACTTAACTAGTTAACTAGATCAATACATCCTGAACGAAACACCAAAATTTCACAATCCAAGTTCATAAGCAAAACCTCAACAACCAATCATACTTGGACATTTATATTTTCTTCAAAAGTAAAATTTTTAAAACCTAAAGTTTTAAAATTTCAGGAAAAAAAATTATAAGATTTTCGGTTACTGAAAGAAAGAAACTACACGTACATGACATGCATGATTACCAACTCAAAAAACCTACTATATATGTTCAAAGTACCAACTCATCCGAGTTGCAGTTTTTTTTTTGTATATAAATAAAACACAAATGTCGACTACAATGAACAAGATCAAAGATTTCAACCAGAAAACTGAAAAAAATCGACTTACTTGGTGTTCGGTTGTTGTTGTTCTTCATGTCTTATGTTAATGACATGCTGATGATTGCTTGTCGTATTTAGAGCCATAAATAACTTTGAAAGAGATACGTACGTAAAACCTTAAAAGAAAATCGAGAATGCTGTTAGTTATGTTGAATGTAATAAAAGATACGTGAGGATCGACCCCTTTATATAATGTTGAAACGTATTTATATATATTTTTTTTTGGACGGTGACTTTCTCTTATATTTTTGGATAGAGTCGCACCCACCATCCCAGAGCCTCATCCACCACATACCTGCACTACGCTGTTTTAATCCCACTCACGACCATGTGTGGGGATTATTAGCGGCGTCCGCCTCGAACTGCATGCCGCCTCCACACGAATATAATCCGCGGAGTATGGCCGGATGAAACCGGCCGGCTTGGATTGAAACTCACAACTAATGGCCATGCGCTCTCCTTCATCACTTAATATAAACAGAGTTTACATTCACATGTGAGACTTCCAGGGAGGTCACCCACCCCAGATTACTCCCACACGTGGCTCGCTTAATCACTTAAGATTCACCACTGTACCACAAGCCCCATGATGAAACGTATCTATATATAACAAGCAGCTATAAATAATTAAATATTTACTTACCTAAAATAATACAAAGTTAACAAGTTTACCACAATCGATTTTGTTTCTCTTCGTACCGTTAGTTTGCTCCTACACTTTGGGCTTATCGAATCATGTGTATTTATTTATATCTAGGGGAATTGCAAATATACCCCTATGAAACTTGTATATTTGCATATCTCTTTGGCCAGTGGTATACCTAATCGGTCACAAGTAGCTTGTTTTAACGTACATTAAATACTATAATTTTAATGACTCTAAAAATAAAAACTTTATTTATATTTACTCCCCATGATTTCGTATTTTATCTTAATTTGTATCCATTAACCAATTTTTTGAAAAAATAAAGTACTTAAAAATTAATGGCCGTTTAGTTTGTGAAAAATTTCTCATTTTTCCAGGAAATTTTTCATATGAAAAGGGAAAAATTGAAAATCCGTTTAGTTACACTTTTTCCAACAATTTTTCAAAATGTGAAATTCTCATTTTCCAAATTTTAACTACAAATTTGAAAAGTTCATTTTACTCTTTTCACTTTTTTCATTCTCACTTTTATATGTCCGCTTTAATACGCTTTCATCCGTTTTTTTTTGATTTTATACGCTTTTTATCGTTTTTACGTTGTCGTCCGCTTTCTTACGTTTTTGTCATTTTTGCGTTTTGTCCTTTTTTTTTACGTTTTAAAAATGAAAATATAAATCCATCTAAACGGGTTTGCAAAATTCTCAACTCTTTTCTAGAGAAAAAAAACCAATCCTTTCTCTAGGAATTTGGAAACGGAAAAACAAGAAAAATTTTCGCCAACTAAACGGCCCCTGATATTTGTTTGGCAGACATAACTTATAAGAAATTGTAAAAAATAATCTTCCATAACCTCTGAAAATAAAAGTTACTTTATGTATCTTATAAAAATAATCTATTTTTATAATTTTTTTCAGCAACAGCACCAGCATCACCAACAACATCAGCATCAGCACAATTTATTTTTGCCAAACTTACCAATCAAGTCATGGGTTTAATTCTACCTCTCTTCGGTTAGTAATTAGTAGTTGAACATTGTTTGATGTTGGTATTTGGTGAATGATCCGTAAACACTCACGAGCGTACGAAATTGGATTTCTTTTCTGATTTAAACCTTTTGAAAAAACTATTATAAAATTAACTAGTTTTTGAATTTTTAAAATTTTTCCCTTTTTTTCTATGTCACAAATATAAAACTAATATTATTAAGTATTAAAAAATAGGAGGTAAGATAGAGGTAAGATTATCTTATACTCATTTCGTCTCAAAATAATTGTCCTATTTTAACTTTTTAAAGTTCCACTTTATCAACTTTAATCTATAATATATTTGTTTCTATTATATAACACTAGATAAAAATTATATCAATGAAAAATACATTTTAAAACCAATTCATGCATGTATTTTACATCAACTATTATATAACACAAACGAAAAATAATCAAGATCAAAGTTGAAAAAGTAAGACTTCAAAAAGTCAAAAGAGGACAATTATTTTAAGACGGAGGGAGTATATACTATAGCTCCTGTACCGACAAAACTTAATGCAAAAAAGCTTAGCCCGTTTCTGGGCTTAATTTGGTCCATCATGGCATCCTTGGTTTTGCCCAATCACCTTTTTTGGGCATAAAAAACCTTTCACCTTCGTCCTTATCGTTTACAACCAGCTTTTGCACCGTCTTCCAAAGCACTACAGCGTCATCAGATCTTGGTTTACCTTTTCCTCAGGTTTGTTGTTTTAACATGATTATGTGTGCATATGATCTATGTACTGATTTTTACATGTTGTTGTTAATCTGTGCTACTTGGTTTGTATACATTCTTTTGTGCATATTTGTTACTGTCTTTCAAAGTTTATTGCTTTTGGTACATGCTGTTGTGTTTCCTGTTGGTTACATAATATGAAAACAAAGCGAAAAGCTGTCCCAAAAAGAGATACCCCAAGTATCATAATAGATAACTTAGTGTTGTCAGAATCTGATGATGTAGTCGATGTAAACGGTTCTTATGGTGAGAGTTCAGTCAAGAGGTTGAAACTTAATGATGTTAGTTGTGAGGAATATATCGATGCCGATGTTAGAGTCAATGTTCAATTAGGACGTACTTCCAGTAGTGTTGGTAATAAGGCTGTGGATGGGAAGGTGGTATCCACCGTTGAAAATATGGGTGATTATAATACTGCCGGTGTATCTCCAATGTGTGCAAACGACATTGCTATATGTGGAGTTCTTTCTGGCGCTGTACAGCTATTGCTGCTTCTTCCAGTTATAGTGTTATGAGAGGTGCTGATAAAGGGAAGCAAAAGGTAGATGAACCTTATTGTCATGTCTTATGTTCATCGGGTTCCAATTTTCCACAGGGTTTGAAAATTTGTAATGACCCTATGATCCAAGTACCAACAGTTGATGGTACACTAGCCACATTTGAAGCTCACTCTTCTATTGGCCCTTCCAATACTTCATCGTTTTCCTCTTTGGAAAACGAGCCGGCTCCACGTGGTCGCTTTGTTGGTATACTTTTTTACTTAAATATTTTCGCCACTTTTTTTTACTTCCTATTATGTTTAATGCTATAATGTAATGGTTTGTTTATAGGTGCAACCCGCTTATACGTCGCTTGTCACAATATCCGTCCACCAACCTTTGGTGCCGCTTTTGGACTTCTCTACAGACACGTTTTCGGTGATATGCCACCGCTATTAACAATCACGTAACATTTGAAACACGCCGAATTTGTTGGTAAGTGCGGGTTGGCTCAAATCTATATCTATACTACTTTATAACGCATTTAGGCCTTCTAAAATTAGAAGGATTAAAAATCAGACTTTTTACTTGCTTATTATGGAAAGATATATTATAATGCATGTAAAATTAAGATAAGAGCTCCAATCATGAGATGACGTGTCACTTAACAAACTCCAAGTCTAACTTATAACAAACTCCAAACCTAACTCCTAACCACTAAAATTAAGATAAAGAGCTCAATTATAAAATGACATATGTCATTTCTCAACTAAAATTCATCTTTATTTTTAAATTAAAATATCTTTTTATCTACTTATTTTTTATAATCTAATTTCACCATATTTTCTAAAATTTTATGCTCTTTAATTCAACATCCATTTTAATATATTTTTATGAGTTTTAGTTTTATATTTTTAGTGGGTTTATTTTATTTTAATTCAAATTTTACAACTTTAACCTTTATTTCATTTATTCCAATCAATATAATCTTGATTCGTCAAAATCATATACTTTTGGGGAGTGTTTGATGCGTAAGAGATTGCGAGGTATTTTTACGCGGGAATAATGATGTCGCGTGAAAGTTACTGCAACCCAAACAAACACTTACAACTAACACATGTGGCGGCTTTAGGGAGTCAAGAGGCGCGATTGCACAAGGCCACCGCTGACGAGGGCCATCAAATTTCATGCACTTCTACTATATATATGTACACAATATGAGACTCGAGCTCAATTATTCATGCACTACTTATACATATGTATATTATGTGTGTGTTTGAGGCCTCTTTGTGATAATGGCACGGGCCACCGCAATCCACTTGACAGCCCCGCTACACATATACATTCAAGTGTTGTGAAATGAATTCACTAAACGGTAAGCAAACACATATAACTATACTTATCGCCTCATTGCCACCACCATCTCATCACATCACCACCTCAAAACATTTGTTCGCTACAAAATAGTCATTGGGTACCCGCCGCCGCATTACGCTGGTACCCTTCTAGTCATTTACTTATGTGTATACACTTTTTATTGGTTGCATTGTTTTCACAATGTCGTTATCATTTATTTTTGCACTTTTTTGTCCATCACATGTAGGTGTTCATACTTATTCAAGCCGTCGCCGTGCAAATACTCGCCGTTCTCCCCATTCCACAGGTAATGAAATACATTTTTTAGTTCTTTTCAATTCATGTGCTTATGTGCATCGCCTGCTTATAATTCACATTGTCAACTGTTTGTTTGCTGTTGCTTTAGAAAAAGTGTATGTAACGGGACGACCCCGAGCTTCAGCAACTTCAACACAATTTCATGTTACATCTGCATGTATGTTTTCCATTACCATTACCTTTATTTTGGTTTTTATTGCTTTTGTGCTCCCTTTCTTTACATAACCTCGCTATTTATATTTGCCTTTTTTCCCCTCCTGTAGCATCTTCATATACAACTGCTTCAACATCGATTCCTGAAAATGATTCAACAGATGGTGCACCACGCAGAGGTCTGCTTCTGAATGTATAATTGTAATTCTGTCTATCCTTATTTGTCTAAAAGTACTATAAAAGTTTATGTACTGGTTGCAGGTGCACCATCACAATATAAGTATTTTGGAAGATGTGATCAGATATGTTCCCACTGCCATGCTCTCTTTTGGCTGGAGGAGAGAATTGCAGGCTTGCCAAGTGGTCTTGCACCTCAATATCATAAATGTTGTTCAGCAGGTCGTGTAATCTTACAGACACACCGGGAATACCCACTTTACATACAGCAATTGTATTCAGACAGAAACTTTATGGAAAATATTAGAGCTTACAACCAAATGTTTGCCATGACATCGTTTGGTGCAAACATTGATAACTCTATTAATGTAGGTCGTGGCGCATATGTTTTTAGAGTTTCTAGCCAAATATATCATTGGATTGGAGTTTTGTGTCCTATGGGGAACGATACACCAAGGTTCTTATAGTTGTATGATAAGGTTTTAAAAGGTACAATTTTGAGGGGTCGTTTAAGTCCTTATTTGATCACTTTTGTATCCGTTATTGCTTAATATCGTTCCTTTTCACTTTTTAGGTCTCGTGAAGGCAAAATCTTTGGAATGGCACTTATTTGGACAAAAGGCGCGAATATATGAAGAAAATGGCCAAATTAAATCGAGACACTCGCGATTCTTTGAAAGTATAAAGCGGCACGTCAGGTGCTATTTGCGACGCCGTCCCAAAATTATTGACGGACATAACCCAAAACTCGTGTTTTCAAGAGGCGGCGTCTAGTTGTGAAAGAGTAGGTCGTCGCTACTCGGACGCCTAGATGCAATCCGGGACGACGTCGGAAGTCGAAGAGACGGCCACGGACATAAGGTGACGCCGTCGCAAGGTTAACGTGGCAAGAGCGAAACCCTAATGGCGGCGACACGACGCGCGTCACTAAACATAAGGTACGCCGTCGTAATTGTAAACTTATATATAGAATCCGAATTTTTCGGTCTTTGTGTGGAGAGTCTTTGGAGTAAAACCTAAAACCGAACCTAAGGTGTCTTGTACAAGATTTTAGGGTTTTAAACCTATCTTACACCAAGATAAGTCTTTACTTCATTAATTCAATTATGTCTTTGATTATTTGTGTGTATGCTTGCATGTTCTTCATGTCCCGCTAATTTATTTGTGTGTTTGCTTAGGAAGTATGAAACTTAATTATTAAATATTGATTGGTTGTTTCTTATCTTAGTTGATTAATGATCTAGTAATGCGATAGGTCATTCGTTGTGTACTTAATGCTTGATTCATCTTTGTGAACCTTAGAGTATGATTACCGAGTGATTGTAGGCTAAACCATCCGAAGAGCGCCTTAGGTAGAGTCTATAATCTCTAAGTGGATTTGTAGACAAGACCCTTTGGTAAGTTCAAAGAGTTAGGGAGAAACGATACCTACAACTTTAGACACACAACGAACTAGGAATAAGACGTGACACTCAACCATCAATAGAGATAATTAAGAGTAATACAAACTAAGTAAACACATCTTTAAACTATCATACGAGCACACATTAATTAGACATAGACTCCCACAACCTTAGTTTAGATAATTAGATAATAGTAGTAATCGGTAGAAATACCAACCCCAAATCCAATACCGAGATTCAGACCTTTCCATTTTTTCATAAAATATAAAAGATAAAAAATAATCTTCCTCAACCTTAACCTTAGCGTAGTAACTCCCTACTAGCATTCCTATTCCCTGAGAACGATATCAATACCGTGGCTTACCCTAATTACTACACTACAACGATTAGGTTCATCGCACTGGGTGTTATAAACTTGCTCGAAGAAAAGGAAGTTTTTGACCCCGAACGACGCGTGTAGCGTTATCATTGTACATTTACGATACGGATAACGAGGTTACCAATCGGTTATCACATTTTGATGATGAGCAACGACGATCGCTGCGACCAGATATTGTTGCAGGGTTGATTCAATTTTTGGATGCACATAATGCATTGGTGCAACTGTTTAGAACAGCGAGAGACAAAATGCAAGACTCCAACATACCAGCTTTCACTGTCCGGTTGTTTGGCGTCACTGGAGCGAACCAATATGAACTTCCCACTGCTGACAACATTGGTGCGATAGTGTATGAAAGTGGTCCTGAAACTGCTACTGACTATGATGTTATAATAAAACGTCATTCCCGTGATCCTGAAAGGATAAACAAGCTGCACCCAGAGTATATGGCACTACGGCTTCCATTGTTGTTTATCTATGGTGAAGCGGTTATCACTTAAATTTAAGGTTGGCCAACATTTCGTGGGACGAGACGGTGTGGAGCCCAAAAATGTCCATGAAGGCATACTATGCATATCGATATGTGACCGGCTTAATCGGTATACTCGATTACGTGGGGCCGCCTGTTTCAATAATATGTTGTGAACGCGTACTGTGCCATTAAGCAAGACCGGACCGACTTCATTCGGAAAAAACAGAACGATATCCGGGGCAAATACTTATCCGGCATTTTTGCCGCTATTACAAGAGGTGATTGAGATGGTTCCGACGTTGACTCTCGCATTATATTGCCGGTATCTTTCACCGGTGGTCCAAGATATATGTACAGTCATTATCTGGACGTGCTTGCCATTTGTCTTGTACATGGAAATCCTTCATTCTTTGTGACTTTCACGTTTTAAACTATTTAGATCGACTTATGTCAATCTATTTAATGTGTGTGTTGGATGATGATAAATAAGTATAAAAGTAAGTAATTCAAAGATAAAGAGTAAAGGAACACAAAACCACGAAACGAGTGTTTATAGTGGTTCGGCTACAATGACACCTTCCTTGCCCTACTCCACTCCCCGAGTTCCCCACTCGAGAGTTCGTAAGCACTACACAACACAACCTCCTTAATGTGGCGGAGAAGCCTTCACAACGTCGCCTACTCTTTATCCGGTACTAAGCTAGACACCGAGTTCTTCCACGAGGTAGAACCACACCTATCACAACGTCGCCTACACTTTATCCGGTACAAGGCTAGATACCGAGTTTCATTACAAAGGAGGAACTACTACCCAACACAACACCACTACACAACTATCCCAAAGGAGATCCACTCCTTATTACAACATTATAAGGATATCAATATCCTTTAACCCAAACTAACTATCTTGTACATCAATTCACCATATCGAGTGTACTCCCTTAGCACCTTTTACTAATGCTTTCGAGATGACCCTTCGGCACATTTCACTAATGCTTTCGACACGACACTTCAGCACCTTTCACTAATGCCTTCGACACGACCCTTCAGCTCCTTTCACTAATGCCTTTGACTTGATCCTTTGGCACATTTCACTAATGCCTTTAACATAACACTTCTATGGAGGGAGAAAGAACTATCAACAAGATAACTTCAGTAGTCTTGATGATGACGAAGCTTGGCAACTCATGGACTTGAGCTTGCGACTTCAAGTGGTGATCTCGCCTTTAAGAGAGCCTGAGAATCACACAAACACAAAACTATATAGAAAGATCCTTTGGATATGAGGTTAAAGAGTTTACAATACTAAGAGAGTATGTGTAAAGGGATGATTAATGATGAGTGTGTAATACTCATCATTTTAGGTCAATCTGAACCGCAAAACGCCTAAAATGCTCGAATGCATCAAAATCATCGAAAATATTCCAAAATTGCATTTTATATGTTTCAGATGCAAAATGTTTAAAATCGGATGAAAAATGAGCAAAGTTTGCATAATTGGCGCTTTCAGTCCCCAAGTTTCTAAAATTGTAAAAATAGTCCACGAGTCAAAATTTCAAAGAAAAATCACCAAAGGTCCTTTTAATATCATAACTTGTCAAAATTAGTCCTTTGGTGAAAAATATAAAAGTTTGAGAAAATTACAAGTTTGGTCCTCCAAGTTTAAAATTTGGCAAAAATGGCCCCTGGAAAATTGGAAAATGTCAAGTTTGGTCCTTGTACTATGGAAACTTGTCATTTGTGGTCCCTTGAAATAACTTTGCAAATTGGCAACCTAGGTCCTTGAATTTGAATTGACACTAATGGTCCTTGATAATTAAAACCCTTTACACCTTTGACCTTGTCACGATTCATTTTGACCCCGCTTTTCCCTGTGACCCCGCCTAACTTGGACCCCTTTATTATTAAACCACCAACAAACTTTGGTCAAAACCCCTACGCTTTTCTCCTCTTCCCAACATATAGCCCGCACACCATCCCCCACCACACCTTTTCCACCTTTTCTCCTCTATGTCCCCCTCCTCAACAACCTCCAAAGGGCATTTAATGCTCCCTACACCACTCAATCTCAACCCATCGCCAAATATCCATTTCCGCCAAAATGGATTCGAGGCCAAGATTCATCCAAGTCATCCAATGGCCAAAAGCAGATGGGGGATTTGCTCAGATATGTGAGAGAAACACTTGGAGCTATAAAAAGAGGAAGAGAGAAGCAAGATAGGCAGTAGTTAGTTTTTAGTTTTCCTTTAATGTCGTTGTTTTTAATAAATGTATTAGTTTAAAGCAAAATCTTGTGATTTCAGTTTCTGTGTATTAACTTTCAATTGGATAATCATTGTAAGGCATTTGCAAGTTTCAATTCAAAGTTTCAGTTTGGATTAATGTTTTACTGCTACTGTTGAAAAGTTCACTTTCAAATTCTTACATTAAAGCTTCTAAAAGCTTCTCTTTCAGTTCAAATAGTTTCATACAAGCTACTGAATGCTTTTGATAAGGTCACAATTCAGTTTTAAGTAACTCCCATGGATGGTCAACAAAAGTCAACTGTTTAGTGAAATTTTTGTTCAAGCAATTTGGTGATGATATGGGTTGATCCAGTGGTGAAATTGGGTTGATATAGAATAGGTTAGCACAAGTTTGGGTCTGGTTTTAGCCTGCATAGCAGTTGGACTTATGTGAGTTTATTTCTCATTTTTCAATTTCAAGTCATTTTGCATTTTATGCTTATACTTGTATCGTGATCAATGGTAGTTCTAATGTGTTTATATAGTTGTATTATGGTCATGTGAATTCAATTTGATCAATGGTACTAATGGTTCGATGTTCTTACTCGGTTTAAATTTGCAAATCAATGTTTTAAGTGGTGTTTGGATTGTGCATGTAAACTGTGCTAGAGGTTTGTTCAATGGTTAGGACTGTTGTCTCATGCTTGGTTAGCTTATCTTAGCTCATTGCATTTATAAACTTGTGCCTGCACTTGCCCAAAGTCAAATGTCTATTTAATCATCCATTAAGCTTATCGTTGAATTTTGAAAGCTAAAAGCTTATTTTGTGCTTAGAAATCTTAGAGCTAGCTTGCATTAGTGTTATTTCATCAAGTTACATCAATTTCGGTTGGAAAATTAGCTTCAAAGTTCAATTTAGTCAAACTTTCAATTTTGTCAAAAGTCAAAATTACAAAACCGCTTTTAAATTTCATCTAAGATGATTTTCATGAACTCAATTTTGGGCCAAATGATGTCAAATTGTGGGTGTATTAACTTCACCTGGTCTCATTTCTTATTAGCATTTTTATATATTTTAGCATTTTTAGAAGCTCCAACAAGCTTCTCTTTAAGCTCTTTTTCCCCGCTCATGAAATTCAAATTTTATGCCGAGTTTTCTCGATGTGCACCCTTTGCACAAGGCTTAATTTAGCTTTTCAAGGTCGATTTTGGCTTAGACATTCTCACCAGTGTCTAGTTCAAGTTCCATTTGTTGGTTTTCTGTTTCCACTTATTTGAGTGCTTATTTCCATGTCCAAAGTAGGCACCTCAAACTGTTTTTAGTGCATTGGCTCAAATTAGCCAAATCTTTTGAGCTTGATATCCAGAGGTTATAGCTTGTTGATTCTTGTTTCATTTTAGTTCCTTTAGCATATTTGAGCTTCTGTTTTGGTTTGGTGGCCCTTGGTGCTCTTTAGCTTATCCAAGTGCTTATTTCATAAGCACTTTGTGCATCAGTTTCAAATCCCTCCACATAAGCCCTTGTTTTTCTATTTTTCCTAGCTTCCTAATATTATTTTAGACTTTTCCTGAAATATTCAGATTTTTCCAAGCTTGTTTGCTATTTTTCTTGATTTAGATTAATTTTTAAGCCTTTTTAAATAGATTTAATACAAATAATTAAGAAAAGTTTCAAAAAATAATTTTCATTTTTCTTAAGTTAAGATAAATATAAAAGACAAAAAATATTTTTCTAGATTTTCTTAGTTAAATTTGTATTTTTAGATAATTTAATTAGTTTTAATTCATAAAAATCCAAAATAATCGAAAAATATAAAAATAGTTTTGAAAATTCTATTTTGTTATTTTAGATTTTTGTTAGTCTTAATTTTATTTTTCTAGTTTTATTTCATATTTTCTTGCATTTTAGGCTAATATTAAATAGTTAAAAATAGTTTTTAATTAATAATAATTAGATAATTAGTTATAAAAATAATTTTCTTTTTCTATAAATTTTCTTTTATCATTAGGTTTGTAAAAATGTCATTTTCATATTTTTAGGACCTTTATTTCTTAGATCTCACCTTTTATTTTGTACGTTTACGTAATTTTTATTTAAACGTAAGTTTTAAGTTTTAAACGTTCATCAATTTTACAAATAGTGATAGCGTTTATTTAATATTTCTTATCTTTTTAATTTCCTTTAATTTGCATTTAAGCCCTTGTGGTTTATGAGCTTTTCCTGTAGTAATAATTCAAATCCCTTTTCTCATTCAAATCTCTCGATCACTATACGTTGGGTGATCCATCGCGACACATTGGGACATAACGACCGGGAAACACTATACTCCCCAGATCTTCATTGAGTTCGTAAGCGGTTTAAGTCGATTACGGTCCGCCATTCACAGTGGTCGGCTTGAGTGATTTAGCTTGACTGTTTGCACGGATCAAATTTTTGGCGCCACCGCCGGGATCGAACCCGTCACCCGCGTGAAAGTGGAATACTTACCACTATACTACAACGTTTCGGTTCGTGTATTAACTTTCAATTGATAATCATTGTAAGGCATTTGCAAGTTTCAATTCAAAGTTTCATTTGACTAATGTTTCATCGCCATCGTTGAAAAGTTCACTTTCAAATTCTTACATTAAAGCTTCTAAAAGCTTCTCTTTCAGTTCAAATAGTTTCATACAAGCTACTGAATGCTTTTGATAAGGTCACAATTCAGTTTTAAGTAACTCCCATGGATGGTCAACAAAAGTCAACTATTTAGTGAAATTTTGGTTCAAGCAATTTGGTGATGATACGGGTTGATCCAAAGGTGAAATGGGTTGATATAGAATAGGTTAGCACAAGTTTGGGTCGGTTTTAGCTGCATAGCGCTTGGACTTATGTGAGTTTATTTCTCATTTTCAATTTCAAGTCATTTTGCATTTTATGCTTATACTTGTATCTCGTGATCAATGGTAGTTCTAATGTGTTTATATAGTTGTATTATGGTCATGTGAATTCAATTTGATCAATGGTACTAGCTGGTTCAGTGTTCTTATCAGTTTAAATTTGCAAATCAATGTTTTAAGTGGTGTTTGGATTGTGCATGTAAACTGTGCTAGAGGTTTGTTCAATGGTTAGGACCTGTTGTCTCATGCTTGGTTAGCTTATCTTAGCTCATTGCATTCATAAATTTGTGCCTGCACATGCCCAAAGTCAAATGCCTATTGAATCTGTCCATTAAGCTTATCTGTTGGAATTTTTGAAAGCTAAAAGCTTATTTTGTGCTTAGAAATCTTAGAGCTAGCTTGCATTAGTGTTATTTCATCAAGTTACATCAATTTCAGTTGGAAAATTAGCTTCAAAGTTCAATTTAGTCAAACTTTCAATTTTGTCAAAAAAGTCAAAAATTGCAAAACCAGTTTTAGCCCATCTAAGATGATTTTTCATGAACTCAGTTTTGGGCCAAATGATGTCAAATTGTGGGTGTAGATTAGTGATTTGAATATTCACTCCTTGTTTATACCAGCCGTATATGTTTATATTTTCTTATAAAAATCCAAAAATCCAAAAACATCTTAAAAATCAAAACTCAAAAAGATTTTCTTTCTTATTTTTACAAAATGTTTATCCAAAAATCCAAAAATATCCATCTTTACCCTCTCACATCTTTGATTCTTCATCCCTACCCCTCTGAAAACATTTGATTCTTTCTATGTCTTATCCTCACCCTCTTGGTTGTCAATGGTGTGGTGGTCCTTATAATGGTGGCAATTGCCCGGTTGTAGCATGGTGGAGTCGAAACGGGTCCGTTTATAACCAAGATCCCTATTCCTACCATAACACAACCGATTTATTCCATCGACTACCACACCGCGATACTCGTAGCTTTTCTTGTTGTGAGTACTGTGGTGGTTCACACTCCAGTTCGATTGTCAATCGGAAACACGCTTGTCTATGAGCGGGTTCACGATAACAATTATGACTACCACACATATAACTCACGGCCGCGCCGGTTTCTATGTTGAGTATTGTGGAGGTCCTCACCCTAGCTCTGGATTGTCAAACAAGGAATCCATTTCCTTGTAACAATTACGACTCTTCAGTATCATGACCAACCTCTACAAGACTAAATGAATCGGGCACCACCTCGGCGATCCACTTCCTCAAAATCTTCTCCTTGATCTTTTGATTTAGTGAAAGATTTGAAGGAATGTAAACACCCCAAGATAATCCAAATCAAAATCCATGGAAGAATTGTTAGGCGAAGAACAGTGCTAAATTAGATTCCCAGTTGCCGGTGAAAACTCTATTAGGGAATTAATTAAAATACAAAAGCACCAAATCTAGCTCTCGATTCCGTTTATTCTCGATGACGGTGATGATGAGGATACACTTGATATCCTTCAATTCTATAAAGATTCATCAAGTTCATCGATTGATATCCCAAAGAAGTTGAGATTCATTCTCATACAACCGCTATCACACCAAGCTCCCACTCACTCTCTCGAACATGGGGATGAGCATCTTGACACTGTTCACGAAAAGGAATCGGACGAATTCATAAAGTCTAGTGTTGAGAACCTTGTCCCAATCCCGAGAGAGTCACAGGAACTTTGACCATATGTGTGATTCTCTTTCCCTCTTGAGTGTTCAAATGATCATTTTGAAACTTTCTCCAATTGTAGCGAAGATTGTGCTTCCTATGGAAATATCGGTATGTTGAGGCATCACTTCACAATCGATGTCGATCATCTTCTTGAGGAGTTCTCCGCGAACTCACTCACATCAATCCACTCTTTGATTTCGAGCCGATCCGGGAGGACCGAAAGTCTCACTTATAATGATCGTTCACTCACTTCTTATCCTAACAAATCAATAGAGAATGTTGATCACTTTGTTCCCGAAACATTCAAAGCTACTTTCACCAATCCTCTATTTGAATTCGACTCGAATTCACTTTAATTTCGAGAATCCACCTTTGATACTCGACCGAGGATAGTGATGAGCCCACAATGGAACAAGAATTCACAATTTCACTTCATGTGAATGATTCTCTTCATGAAGAGTTCTCCGTGAACTCTCTCATGACATATCTCCTCCGAACATGATCATCTCTATTTTGATCTTGAGGATGATATTAGCTCGGAGGAAGGTGTACTCATCATACGAGTTTGCTTATTTATGATACTACCTTTACCCTTCCTCCCGATCGTCTACATTTGAGGATGAAGAATGGATCCCGATTGTTATCAAAATCTTCTTCCTTTCCTCAAATATCTTGTTATTCTCTTCATCTTCACTCCTTCGGAATGAAGATACTATCTTGACCCGGCATTTTCATTTATTATCTATGAAAGGTGGTCTCTCTCTATATCTCATCGGTGTGGAACTTTCGCGTGCTTCAAATGTTTGTCCAAACATCTTGAATGAAAGTCCGATGGAGATTGTTTCTTCCACTTTGCTTCCCATGAACCAATGAATTCGGGTCGAGTCAAGCTAGCGACTCGGTAATCAAAAACAAGAGACACACCATATGGGTTTTCACCCATATTTCGACTCTTACCCTTTCTACCACCTAAGTGTGGGGTGATGCCCCACATGTTATATATATATATACATCTTTAAAAAAAAAAAAAAAAAAATCTCTCTTAAAATAAAGGCCGTAGTATTTCCCTTTACGTTTTTGTTTCGCATAACCATGGGTACTTTGAATATTGAGGGCAATATTCATTTCTAGTGGGGGAATTCTCACGAATTTTATCATGTAAATATCGCTTAATTCCGCTTTTGGCCAAAATTTTTTTTGGAGTAAGTGTTTTCAGACTCACTCAATTGGTTATCATCCACCTTGTCTAATAAACAAAAGGATTGGCTAATCCAGAGCAAACGGCTCTTGGTAAAGATATCTCAAATCAGTTTGACTTGCAATTTGCCCAAAATTATATGGTATTCACCACCATATCCTAAAAAGTGAAGAGTTAGCCCGCAAGATTATGGCTCATGGTAAAGGCAGTGGAAAAACCATAATTGGTAATCACTCACCAAAGATAATATTGATAATTTATCTAAGAGTTGGCTAGTCCGAGCAAACGGCTTCGGTAAAGACAAATCAAAACCGTTGAAAGTCGGTGGTTTGCTCAAAATCACATGGTTATCGATGTACCATGGTTCTTACTTGAACTAAAACATTTGGCTACTCGTAAGTAATGGCTTTTGGTAAAGAGATTCAAACCATTAAGTTTTCTCAAAAGATTGCTAGGGACTAGCAATAGTTTAGTATGGGGATTGATGAGTGTGTAAATCTCATCATTTTTGGGTCAATCTGAACTCGCAAACGCCTAAAATGCTCGAAATGCATCAAAATCTCGAAAATATTCCAAAATTGCATTTTATATGTTTCGGATGCAAAATGTTTAAAATCGATGAAAAATGAGCAAAGTTTGCATAATTGGCGCTTCAGTCCCCAAGTTTCTAAAATTGTCAAAATAGTCCACGAGTCAAAATTTCAAAAGAAAAATCACCAAAGGTCCTTTTAATATCATAACTTGTCAAAATTAGTCCTTTGGTGAAAATATAAAAGTTTGAGAAAATTACAAGTTTGGTCCTCAAGTTTAAAATTTGGCAAAAATGGCCCTGAAAATTGGAAAATGTCAAGTTTGGTCCTTGTACTATGGAAACTTGTCATTTGTGGTCCTTGAAATAACTTTGCAAATTGCGACCTAGGTCCCTGAATTTGAATTGACACTAATGGTCCTTGATAATTAAAACCCTTTTACACCTTTGACCTTGTCACAATTCATTTTGACCCCTGCCTTTTCCTGTGACCCCTGCCTAACTTGGACCCCCCTTTATTATTAAACCACCAGTCAAACACTGGTCAAAAAACCCCTACGCGCTTTTTTCCTTCTTCCCCAACATATAGCCCTGCACACCATCCCCCCAGCTCACACCTTTTCCACCTTTTCTCCTCTATGTCCCCCCCTCCTCAACAACCTCCAAAGGGCATTTAATGCTCCCTCTACCCACTCAATCTCAACCCACTGCCAAATATCCATTTCCCGCCAAAAATGGATTCAAGGGCTAAGATTCATCCAAGTCATCCAATGGCCAAAAGCAGATGGGGGATTTGCTCAGATATGTGAGAGAAACACTTGGAGCTATAAAAAGAGGAAGAGAGAAGCAAGATAGGCAGTAGTTAGTTTTTAGTTTTCCTTTAATGTCGTTTTTTTTAATAAATGTATTAGTTTAAAGCAAAATCTTGTGATTTCAGTTTCTGTGTATTAACTTTCAATTGGATAATCATTGTAAGGCATTTGCAAGTTTCAATTCAAAGTTTCGGTTTGGATTAATGTCATCGCTCATCGTTGAAAAGTTCACTTTCAAATTCTTACATTAAAGCTTCTAAAAGCTTCTTTCGATTCAAATAGTTTCATACAAGCTCTTGAATGCTTTTGATAAGGTCACATTCGCTTTTAAGTAACTCCATGGATGGTCAACAAAAGTCAACTGTTTAGTGAAATTTTGGTTCAAGCAATTTGGTGATGATATGGGTTGATCCAGTGGTGAAATTGGGTTGATATAGAATAGGTTAGCACAAGTTTGGGTCTGGTTTTAGCCTGCATAGCAGTTGGACTTATGTGAGTTTATTTCTCATTTTTCAATTTCAAGTCATTTTGCATTTTATGCTTATACTTGTATCTGTGATCAATGGTAGTTCTAATGTGTTTATATAGTTGTATTATGGTCATGTGAATTCAATTTGATCAATGGTACTAGCTGGTTCAGTGTTCTTATCAGTTTAAATTTGCAAATCAATGTTTTAAGTGGTGTTTGGATTGTGCATGTAAACTGTGCTAGAGGTTTGTTCAATGGTTAGGACATGTTGTCTCATGCTTGGTTAGCTTATCTTAGCTCATTGCATTCATAAACTTGTGCCTGCACTTGCCCAAAGTCAAATGCCTATTGAATCTGTCCATTAAGCTTATCTGTTGGAATTTTTGAAAGCTAAAAGCTTATTTTGTGCTTAGAAATCTTAGAGCTAGCTTGCATTAGTGTTATTTCATCAAGTTACATCAATTTCAGTTGGAAAATTAGCTTCAAAGTTCAATTTAGTCAAACTTTCAATTTTGTCAAAAAAGTCAAAAATTGCAAAACCAGTTTTTAGCCCATCTAAGATGATTTTTCATGAACTCGATTTGGGCCAAATGATGTCAAATTGTGGGTGTATTAACTTCAGCTGGTCTCATTTCTTATTAGCATTTTTATATATTTTTAGCATGTTTTAGAAGCTCCAAACAAGCTTCTCTTTTAAGCTCTTTTTCCCCTGCTCATGAAATTCAGCTTATGCTGAGTTTTCTCAGTGTGTGCAGCCCTTTGCACAAGGCTTAATTTAGCTTTTCAAGGTCTGATTTTTGGCTTAGACATTCTCAGCCAGGTCTAGTTCAAGTTCCATTTGTTGGTTTTCTGTTTCCAGCTTATTTGAGTGCTTATTTCCATGTCCAAAGTAGGCACCTCAAACTGTTTTTAGTGCATTGGCTCAAATTAGCCAAATCTTTTGAGCTTGATATCCAGAGGTTATAGCTTGTTGATTCTTGTTGCATTTTAGTTCCTTTAGCATATTTGAGCTTCTGTTTTGGTTTGGTGGCCCTTGGTGCTCTTTAGCTTATCCAAGTGCTTATTTCATAAGCACTTTGTGCATCAGTTTCAAATCCCTCCACATAAGCCCTTGTTTTTCTATTTTTACTAGCTTCCTAATATTATTTTAGACTTTTCCTGAAATTTTCAGATTTTTCCAAGCTTGTTTGCTATTTTTCTTGATTTAGATTAATTTTTAAGCCTTTTTAAATAGCATTTAATACAAATAATTAAGAAAAGTTTCAAAAAAATAATTTTTCATTTTTCTTAAGTTAGGATAAATATAAAAGACAAAAAATATTTTTCTAGATTTTTCTTAGTTAAATTTGTATTTTTAGATAATTTAATTAGTTTTAATAGTTTTAATACATAAAAATCCAAAATAATCGAAAAATATAAAATAGTTTTGAAAATTCTATTTTGTTATTTTAGATTTTATAAGTCTTAATTTTATTTTTCTAGTTTTATTTCATATTTTCTTGCATTTTAGGCTAATATTAAATAGTTAAAAATAGTTTTTAATTAATAATAATTAGATAATTAGTTATAAAAATAATTTTCTTTTTCTATAAATTTTCTTTTATCATTAGGTTTGTAAAATGTCATTTTCATATTTTTAGGACCTTTATTTCTTAGATCTCACCTTTTATTTTCAGACGCTTACGTAATTTTTATTTAAACGTAGTTTTAAGTTTTAAACGCTCATCAATTTTACAAATAGTGATAGCGTTTATTTAATATTCTTATCTTTTAATTTCTTTAATTTGCATTTAAGCCCTTGTGGTTTATGAGCTTTTCCTGTAGTTATAATAATTCAAATCCCTTTATCATTCAAATCTACCGATCACTATCGTTGGGTGATCCATCACATTTATTTGCGACATAACGACAGGAAACACTATACTCCCCGGATCTTCATTGAGTTCGTGCTTAGCGGTTTAAGTCGATTACGATTCCTGCCATTCACAAGTGGTAGGCATTGAGTGATTTAAACGACTCTTTAAGACGGATCAATTAACAAGTGAAATGGCTCACTATTTATAGACCAAAATGTCTAATGTTCCACGGTTCCCACGGATCCCTCCTAGAGGATCCCGGCTGAAATCCTAGGGATCCTATCTTGGGTCACTTAAGTCCGAATCTTGATTCTAAACCGGGTTATGGGTTATGGGTTATGAACCATGGGTTATCAAGATGCAATGTATCTAGATATTAGGTCATGGGTCTTGAGTCATGGATCATGGATAATACCCAACAAGACTTCATGCATGATTTCATGCAATGGGTCATGGGTTATGGGTCAAGCTCCATGGGTATGGTCATGACTTTGGGTTTACCTAACTATATTCATTGTACATAGTCAATGGGTCGAGGACTTAGGTTTTACCCATTACATTTCCTATTACAATATATATATATATATATATATATATATATATATATATATATATATATATATATATATATATATATAGAATCTAGATCAAATAAGATCATACTTAAAGTTGTTAAATGAGATCGAACTAAAATTTACAAAAGATACTCTCCTTACAATAAAAATAATTTTTTATTTACTACAACTAAAATTGTTAAAGTTTCAATAGATTTCTTTTAAAATTTACGAAACCTAGGTGATACACTTTGATTAAAAGTTTAATGCCAGATCGTTTTTTTGTGTCGACGTTTTGGAATATTTTTAGTGAATGTGTATCGTGTATCACTAATCCAAACTCACGATCGTTTGGTTATTAGTTACTAAAATGTTGATTTGTATTAAAATATTAATTTTTGTGTATGATTGCTAAAATTGTTATTTATAAATGTTTTAGTGGTTTTAGATTTGATCTTATTTTTACAACTTTAAAACGATCTTTACATTAACCCTCCCATATATATATATATATATATATATATATATATATATATATATATATATATATATATAAACAGCTCAAATGAAAGAAACTTTTTTTTTTGAGAACGAGAAGTGATCTTACCTCCATCTAATCCTCCATCTAATCCTCCTTCTAATTTGAATCCAACAGTTGAGATCAATCCTCCCAACACTAGAGATTCAATAAACATGCGAGTATTTTCAACCTTTTAGTTTTCAGACTACTATAAGATAAAAAAAAAAAACACACATCACACATTCTAAGCGTGAAACCCAACAAATTCTCTCAAAAATTCATCAGTAATCACAACCTACCATCCCAATGTTCATCATCCTCACCACCATAATTATTCACCGCTGTAATCACCATCATCACTGGTCACCGTTCAACACCGATAATCATCATCCTCTCCATCACTCATAACAATCATCAAAAACAATAACACTCTCTCAAGGTTCATCAAAACCACCAACCACCACTATGTTCATCAACACACAAAAACACACACATCATCATCATCATCATCAGTAAGTGCGAATTAAGCTTTCGATTCATAATTTATTTTGATTCAATGATTTTAGATAAATTATGTTTCGTGTTCTATAAATTTAGTAATTAATTATATATTTTAGAAACTGATGATGAAATTGAGATGATCTAGATGAATGTGTCTTTCAAGATTTAATATTTAATTTTCACATTTGAAAAAGTTGTTCGAATTTAATTTTCACATGTGAGCAAGTTGTTCCAATTTAATTTTCATATGTGAGCTAGTTGTTCGAATTTAATTTTCAAGGCGAATTAAGTTTATTCGAATGTTTGATCTAGATAAATTCGTTTTCATGCTTTATATGTTTTATGTTAGCTATTAGTTATATTGATGAGTAATTTAGATGATTATGTAAACGTGATGAAGAAAATGAAAGTTGAACTTGTCTTTTTCTCATTGTTTGTCAACGCACACTAGGTGTTCGCTAAAATGTTAGTTGTCTTCACATGTGAAGATAGGTTGTCTTCACATGTGAAGATAGGTTGATCTTCACATGTGAAAATGTGCTGAGCTATGATAAGCCGCTTGATTGGCCTTTACGTTTTAAGTAAGAACCGCGAGGCTAACCTAGTATGCGGGTTGGATATCGTTTCTCATGGTTTGTTTTCACAGGTGAACAAATAGTATTGTCACACGTGAAAATAGTTTCTCAACTAAGTTTGATTCTTGTTATGTCAGTCTAGTGGTTTGTGAAGATCTTACATATGAGTTCAAGGTAATCACTCAGAAGAAGTCAAATAGTACAAACATGCCATCAATGCCAAATTTTGGACGTGCGAAAATGCTGACTAATGGGTACCTTAGTAGACCTTGTAAAGGCATGTATACATCATACACATTGCCTATCATGTGAATTTTAAGGTAAAGATTCCTAGTTTACTAGATTGCTGTAATAATTTGCAGTTCCATGGATTTTGCAGTTCCATCTTCTTCCACACTTGTTGACAACCGATCTTTAGGTTATATCTTTTATATATTTTGTAGTTCCATGGATTGAATACTGAAATCTTTTTTTATTAGGTAGGACTTAAACTTCAATTTCAGTGGCATGCTAATTGATTTTGATTTTTTTAATCAATGCTGTTATAATTTGAATGTTAACATGATTTATTTACTCAATATAGCGTTAGTAGAGCCTCAAGTTAACCTAGAGCTTGTGATATTAATAAGGGATTTTGATGAAGAGACATATCATTTATATGCTTGTGCAAATATATAAAAGGTACATGTTAGGACTTAGGGTCATGAAGGAAATGCCCAAAACCAGTTTCTTAAAGTGTTTAGACAATGAGTGTATGCAGGTTGTGCTCTTTAATGATCTATGGAGTTCTTTATTTTTATATATGTATACATGGTGCTATAAAGATTTCTGGAACATTGATAATAAATATCCAGTATTGTAATATTGTAGTTACACATACACTATATACACTATGTCATGATAGCAGGGTCTATACCTTTGTTCAGCGTGTGCACTTTTTTCTTGCAAATGTTTGTTATATATTATCTTGATTGTTATTCACCGTATTTTCTAGTTCTTACAGCTCTCTCTCTTTCTTTTTCTTTTTTTTTTTTCTTTTTTTTTCTTATGGAATTGCATTTGGTTCTTTTAGGCTAATTAAATAGCTAAATGAAATTTGTATTACATCCAGGTATTCAGAATGGTTTTGAGCTAAGAGGAGCAGTTGGGGTTGATTCTGATATTTCTTCAGACGAAGAGACCAAAGAAGCGAGTGCTGAGAAAGATCTTGAAGTGAATGGATCAGATGCCGCCACCAGTGTTACTTTATCTCAGATCAATGACCTCCTGATAAATCAAATAGGAACAGTTGGGACTGAAGCTGATACATCAATAGCTGAAGATATTGAAGAGATGAGTGTTGGAAATGATTATGAAATGGAAGAGAGTGCTGAGAAGGATCATGATGTGAACGGATCAGGTGTTGCCAGTAGTGCTACTTTATCTCAAGTCAATGACCTTCTGATAAATCAAGTAGGAGCAGTTGGGACTGAATCTGATTCATCAGTAGGTGAAGATATTAATGAGACGAATGGTGGAAAAGATTATGAAGTGAACATATCAGTTGTTGCCAATGATGTTGCTATACCTCACAGTGATGACATCGTGATAAATCATATAGGAGCAGCTGGGATTGAGTTTAATAAGACAATAGATGCCGAGATAAAAGAAATGCCTGAAGTTCTTGCAATGGAAGAGTTCCTGGAATGATCTTGAAACGAACATATCAGTTTCCAACAATGATGTAGCTCTATCTCAGAGCGATGACCTCTTCATCGCCGTTTCTTCTTTATCTAGAATCTCAGAGGACCAATCTTCAGGTTATTTCTTTATTAATTATAGCTATATATTGTTTATTGATTGGTTACTGGATTTCTATGTTATTAATGTGAAGTCATGGTTAGACTAGAGAGGTACTAAGAATGATTCCTGGATAGTTTAAGTTTATATTGTCTAAGAACAAAGAAATCCAGATTATTATGAGGTTTAATGCCATTGGTTTTTCTAATTCATAAACAGATGAAGGTATTAAATAGCTCGAACTACTCGAAATGGAAGAGAGTGGTGAGAAGCATTATGAAATGAACAGATCTTGTGCTGCTAACAATGTTGCTTTATTTCTGAGTGATGACCTCCTGATAAACCAAATAGGAGCGGACGGGATTGTGTTGCTAACTATATTGCTTTAAGAATACTTTTGTGATGGACTAAACATGTGCCCTTATTGAAACATTGTTCTCGATTCTCTAAATCTATATTCCTGTAGAGTGGTTTGTCGACGTGGAGTTGGTTGTCGGGGATTGATTAGGTGCATGAGTTTAGTGACGCATCGTGGGTTTTAGCTCCCATGCGGCTGCGAAATCTGAACTTAGTCCATTAACTTGTTTTGGGTGCCTTCCAACTGAATTAATTGGTAATGTCATGATATACGAATTCTTTATCCATTTATATATGAATGGTTTTATTTGGGTTGAATTTTTTGTAAGTTGTCATTATTCTGAAATGTGTTTGCGTTTTTTATACATCTCATACGATTTGCTTTTTGGTTCTCATTGTTTGTCGTGGCTATTTAAAATTTTAGGCTATTGACCCTCATGGATGATACGCATAAGGAGGTTGAGGAGTCGACGGACCAAACAAAAGCAGCTCTTTAGTAGATTGTGAGCGCTAGGTATGTCAGAGTATACAATTGCTTTCTTCTTTGTAGTATGTTATTTTTCATTCTTGCTTGAAACTTTTACCCATGGAAACTGATATTAATTTTATCTTACTGTATTTTTTTGTGATTTTTGGTTATAGGCAAAATGATCAGATTGTTCAAAGTAAAGGAAAATCACGTGAAATTGCTAAGATTTATGTTGGGATGCCTCCGACCAAGAAGCAAGGTCTAGGGGAATTGCATCTGAACAAAGGTACATTGCACCATTATTTTATGAGTCAGTATTGATAATCGGAGTTGAGAATTCTTACAGGGACTGAGGTTGCTGCCGATATTGAGCCTGTGGACGCACACCCATTAAACGAATGCATACAAGTTGGTTGCATGTAGTAAACATTTCTTAAAAGGGCCTTAAAACGATGTAATTTTAATAATGCTAAATGTACTAAAAGGCTAATTAAAGGTTATGTAGTGTTCGATAGGATTGATGAGCTTAGGGAGTGTTTGGATGAATAGAAGATTATTAGTTTAATAAGGATTAAAAAGTGTGTTTTAATGAGTTACAAGCGTTAGGTTATGTTGGATATGTTTACATATGTTTAGGTGCTTAAATGGGTCTGAAAGGAGGGGGTTTTGGTGCTGAAATTGCGGCTAAAGAATGTGGCTGAAATGGGGGCTGAAAGGAGGGTGTTTAGTTGCTTAAATGAGGCTGAAAGGAGGGGTTTTTGGTGCTGAAATTGCAGCTAAAGAAGGTGGCTGAAATGGGGGCTGAAAGGAGGGTGTTTAGTTGCTTAAATGAGGCTGAAAGGAGGGGTTTTTGGTGCTGAAGTTTATGCTAAAGAAGGTGGTTTAGCCGATGAAAGAGGGGCTTAAAAGGGTGTGTTTGGGGTGCTAAAATAGGGGCTAAAATGTCTGCTTTTTGTTGTTGAAATGGGGACTGCAACGGGTGAGTTCGGTTGCTGAAATGGGATCCGAGGTGTGTGGGCTTAGGTGAAATTTGTGAGCTCGCTCACTTCAAGGTATACATAATTTGTGCATCTTTTTCTTTACTATTGCATGTCTTCAAAGAAAAATTCAATCTGTACAAATTGTTTTTACTGGTTGTAGTTATAAAATATGTGTTTAAACTTCTTATCTATTGCGTCACATGTCAAGATGTTATATGATGCTTTGTGTAATTGATTGATTGATTGTATGCGTAGACTAAGTGTTTGGCAAAATGCATAACTATGTTGTGGATTGCATGTGTAGACCAAGTGTTTGACGAAATGCCTTACTTAGTAATGTATATTTTTGGCTAAACTTTTCATGGATATATGTGTAGACCAAGTGTACGACGAAATGCCTTACTTAGTTATGTGTATTTTTGGATGAAAATTTCATGGATATATATGTAGACCGACTGTTTGACGAAATGCCTTACTTAGTTATGTGTAATTTTGGCTAAAATTTCATGGATATATGTGTAGAACAAGTTTTCGGCCACTAGTATCATTTCATTTCATTTCACAAAATCTTTCTTTTTTAGTCAAATCTGGTTCATATTTTGCCTTTTTTTAATTGAAATTTAATGTCCATATAGTTTTGAACTTAATGTATGGCGTTGATTTATATGTACTGTAACTTTTCGCATATGAAGATTTTTTTGTTATGATTTTATGTAGTTCAACGATTAGATATGTTTCCTTTAGAGGAGATTATCTATAGAATAGTGTACTTTAGTGTTGATTTAGAGGAGATTATTTAAGTTTAGAAACAATGTCTTCACTTGTGCAGAAAATCATCTAGGAATGAGTTAGTTTGCGTAAAGGATATATTATGAGAATAGTGTACTCTAGTGTTGATTTAGAGGCGATTATTTAAGTTTAGAAACAATATCTTCACTTGTGAAGAAAATCATCTAGGAATGAGTTAGTTTGCATAAAAGATAGATTATGAGAATAGTGTACCCTAGTGTTGATTTAGAGGTGATTATTTAAGTTTAGAAACAATATCTTCACTTGTGAAGAAAATCATCTAGGAATGAGTTAGTTTGCGTAAAAGATAGATTATGAGAATAGTGTACTCTAGTGTTTGATGAAATTTATAGTTTTTCTTCACATGTGCAATTGTTTTAATACACATTAGGTGTTTGATGAAATTTATAGTTTTTCTTCACACGTGCAATTGTTTTAATACACATTAGGTGTTTGATGAAACTTTATAGTTTTTCTTCACATGTGCAATTGTTTTAATACACATTAGGTGTTTGATAAATTTTTAGTTTTTCTTCACACGTGCAATTGTTTTAATACACATTAGGTGTTTGATGAAATTTATAGCTTTTCTTCACATGTGTGAACACACTACAAAAAACTTATATGTTAAATCTTATAAATCTGCGGTCTAGTTACTTTTTGTAGTTTTTATTACTGACATTATCCTTTATATTTCTTCTGTTGTGCAGATTAAATGATGTGGAGAAATGCCAAGGAAATTTCGTTACTTCAAAGACCATATGTCGAAGGCAGGCTTAACACCCGCGACAATATTAACAATATGGTTATTTTTTCGACATTAAGAACTTTGTGAACTGAATAATTTAACACTACCATGGATAGTGTTAAATTAGTTGAACAATGTTAATTTTTTTTGGTAGTATGGAAATAAGGTATCGAATATCTTCACATGTGAAGAAATACAAAAAATGGATCAAAACGTTGTAAAACACCGGTTGTGGTTGATTATATGAGATGAAAAATGGATATAAAATGGAGAATATAATTTTATCTAAACTTATAACCCAATAAGCTCAATTCTTCTCTTTATCATTTTTGTGATATATCATTATTTTACATTTTTGATCAATATTATCGATATTTACATTATGTGTAAAATATTTGCAGGTCGAAGATAGCGAGTTAGGGAACAAACCCGAAGTGGGAAATATGATTGCAGAAGCCATGGATAAAGGACGTAGGCAAGGTATAGTAACCCTTAAAGAAGGAAAGAGTTCTGAAAATAGTATGTATGTCGTGGAAGGCGTGTAATTTGATCGTGGTTACCTTTCTCCATATTTCGTTACCGACAGTGACAAAATGACATTTGAGTATGAAAATGGAAAGGTTGCTTCCTGACGCTGTTGGAACCACGTGTGGTTAGCATGTTGAGAAAGTCTTTGGATCAGAGAACTCTCATATTCTCGGAGTTTCTTTCCGAACCGAAAAGGGGTATTCTCCTTAGATGGATCTCTCGTTTTGAGGTCTGGCCATACATTGAGACTTTCACCGAGGTAATATCCTCTTTTTTTAACTTGGCATATTCATTGATTATTTATTAAGATTTACTCTAGTTACTAATAGCGCTTTTCGGGGCTAATTAATTTATTAGGAAGTGGCGAAAGAAGTAACAGCAGAGCTACAGGCAAAACCAGATTTGATCATAGGTAACTACAGTGAGGGAAACCTGGTTGCCTCTTTTGCTTGCTCACAAGTTGGGTGTACTTACCTAAGCGTGACATTTCCATACTTAGTAGTATTAGTTATTGTTACTTATTTGTAGTTGGGTGATAAATTAAGTACTAATACATTGTCTGCTGCGGTTGTAGTGTACGATTGCCCACGCCTTGGAGAAAACCAAGTACCCCTATTCAGAAATATACTGGAAGAACATTGAGGAAAAGTATCACTTTTCATCTCAATTCACAGTCGATCTTATTGCCATTAATCACACTGACTTCATCATTACTAGTACTTTCCAAGAGAGTGCGGGAAGGTATATTTTCCTATTCTCATTATCTTCACACTTTTTGTTTATAAATGAAGAGCCTAAATATAATGTGAGAAAATGGATAATGCAGCAAGGACACGGTTGGACAGTACGAGAGTCATACTGCCTTTACCATGCCTGGACTATATAGGGTGGTTCATGGGATTGATGTTTTTGACCCTAAGTTTAATATTATCTCACCTGGTGCTGATATGGGGATCTACTACTCTTACACTGAGAAAGTAAAGAGGCTCACTACACTCCTGAAATCGATGAACTTCTCTTCAGTTCTATTGAGAACGATGAACACATGTATGTTTAGTGCTTACACATCATGTGTTTATTACTTATGAGATCGTTTAAAATCCAAAATAAAATTTTGGTGTTACATAGGTGTGTGTTGAAAGACAAGAATAAGCCAATCCTATTCACAATGGCGCGATTGGACAATGTGAAGAACTTAACAGGACTGGTGGAGTGGTATGCCAAGAATGACAAGCTTCGTGAGTTGGTGAACCTTGTTGTGGTTGGTGGTGATAGAAGGAAGGAATCTACAGATCTTGAAGAGCAAGCCTATATGAAGAAAATGTACGAGCTCATTGAAAATTACAAACTCAACGGAAAATTTAGATGGATTTCTTCACAGATGAATAGAGTGAGGAACGGAGAGTTCGTGTGATTGCAGACACACGGTGAGCATTTATCCAGCCTGCATTTTACGAGGCATTTGGGTTGACCGTGATGGAGGCCATGACTTGCGGGTTGCCTACATTTGCAACACTTCATGGAGGACCTTCTTGGTGAAGGAGGATTCAGATCAGTTTTTGAAGGGATCCTTGAAGATGACTCAAAAATTGCAGTAAAATGTCTTGAGGCCTTGGTCAGGTTAATTCATTCCTAGCTGAGGTTGAATCTTTTGGAAGCATTCACCATGTGAATCTAGTTTGACCCAGAGGATTTTGTGCTTGGAAATAGCAACGGCTTCTTATGTATGATATCATGAGTAACGGGTCATTAGATCAGTGGATCTACCATGGAGATCGAGAACACGTACTAGAATGGGCATGTAGAAAGAAAATCATTCTTGATCATCAAAATGAGTTAGCACATTATCATCTTGTTGTCAGGTACTTCAAACTCTTTGTAGTTATTGAATCTTTCGTCATCATCCTCGTCTCCTGCAAATGGGTCAAAATCTGGAAATTACTTATATGGGTCATAATGTAATGGGTGTGCTGATGTTTCTGGCTCTTCTAAGAAGCTGAGGCCATCTTCATTAGTGTTGGTTTGTTTGGAGAGTGTGAAGTGAGAGAAGATGAGGTAAATAGGCAATTAATATTTTACCCGAAAATGATGCACAACCTTTGATTAAGAACACCTAGGTTCCGACACAATATTCTTACAGAAAATAGCTATCTGCTAATGTAAAATAAGGTTGTTTTTCAAATTAATCTAGCGAGCTAATATGTGAATAAACATATGATAAGATGCTTACCAAATAAGATATTCTTCGGTCAAACCGATGTCCATGCACTAACACCAAGCGTTCTAGAAACCTAAACTGAGATATTCTTGTATGTGTCAAAGTTGACCGGTTGGTATGGTTGTAAAATGGGTCTAAGTGGCTTGACCAGATATACTCTATCCATTTTTTCATTAATTGGGTGGTTTGCTAAATCTGTATACACAAACTATTAGTACAAAACTAAATTATAATTCTAGTTTTGTGTGTTTTTGGAAGTTTCGCATTTTGTTCTCAAGTCTAGTTTGCACAAATAACATTGCAAGAATTGCGCAGAGTTAGGGTCGTGACTTGTAAATCTGTTTTGCTAGTTAGCTTTTTGTTTACTCATGCCTAATACCCCTTTTTTTAGTTGTCTTTAATGGCACATTGAACATGTCTGATAGTTGGCTTGCTTGTGTCATGTCAAATCCTTATCAGACCAACTTAGACCATTGTTAGCTCTCTTGTTAAATCCATCTATAATAGTTTTGTTTTTGTCGCTTGAGACTAACAACACGAATTGTTTTGACAGGCAATTAACATTGAAGGTCCGTCTTTGGACCAATTTCTAGAGCACTACATAAAAAATAACAGTTGGGTTGTGGAGAAGGGCCAAGGCAAAGGAAAACTCATTTCCTTACCTGCAAATGAGTTTAATCATCCTGAGCACAAGAGGAGTACCGCCAACAGCATTCCATTGGATCACATTACTCTATCCTGTGGTTAATGTTATTCATAATCTTTATTCTGCTTCTCCTACTGAGTTCCATGTCTTGTAGATAATCATATAATGGAGAGCATTAAAAAAATCAGCTTTAGTTTACATATATATGGGGCATATCTGAAATAACAGATAACTTGATAAACTGTGTTGAACTATTAATCAGCTGACCATTAAATATCTAAAAAGTTTTCAGGTGATTCGTACATTGTCCAACATTCATAACCACTATCTAATCTATGCCTTTCCAAGGGAAATAGATAGCAAGTTGTGTAAGCATTTTGAAACAGTAAATACACAGATAAAATCACAGCGTAACTCCCAAGGGTTATGACATCTGGGGTTTCTTTCCAGGGTGAGATTCGTCACCACTATCATCATTTGCTTCGCCTTTTGCATATTCTTTTTGGCGAGTATTTTGTTAGTGATCGTTTGGTCTTTAATCTGCTTTCTTGTCTTGCGACTATCTTGCATCTTCACACCAAACTGAAATGCAGCTTTGGGCATTGCTTCTTTTTGCCCGTTGTATATTGCCCATTCCTCTTCTGTCTCAAAGTCTCACCTATGAAGCCGCCCATTTTCCTGCACAAGAATCATATATCACATACAAGCATCAAACAGACTAATCTTAGACACGTATACAATAACTTGAAGTTGGTCATTATCTAGTTTATCGTGGAACGAAAATGGTATAGCTAACTTTTTATTATTTTTATAGTATATGACACCGGAAGTAGGGGTGTTAGTAGGGTCGGGTTGACCCGACCCGAACCCGATAAGCCTTATAGGGTCGGGTTATATCGGGTTGAAAAAACTTATCGGGTTAGTTTCACCCGAACCCATAACCCGACATTGTTATCAGGTTGGGTTAGGGTTAGATAATTTTTGTTATCGGGTTATCGGGTCAACCCGATAAGACCCGAGAATCAATATTTAATTCCTTCTTTTTACTAATAACTTAAAAAGTTCGATACCAGATTTATAATCATGTCCAACGTTAGTACTAGTAAGTAGTAACACAAAAAAAGCCTACTAATATACTACTATACTACTATAATCATGTCCAACGTTACTGTCACTTCATATTTCATTTTTAAAAGCTTTACATGGGACAATTAGTTGACATCCTTTTGATACTAATATACTACTAGTAATTAACAGTCGTGTTTCATCCTTTTTTGATACTAATACGCTACTGTCATTTCATCCTTTTGATACTAATATACTAATTAACAGTAAGTTTTTTACATGGGACAGTTAGTTGTGCTGCACAATTAGTGACTTTCTCTCAATACAATGTATACTAATAACAATAACAGTTAATGATATACGTAGTAACAGGAAAAGAACACAATTAGTAAATTTTATATATTAATGATACACCTGCAGCTAGCTATATGCTTGCTAAGAAATCAGCTACTTAACCATTAAGGAGTTTTAGACTACTAGTTATAAACATATATAACCAATCTTACTTAACTTACCTATAATCATATATATATAGAAGATTAAATATACAGTGATATCATGTTCGAAAAAATATATAAGTTCTCTATCTATTGGTTTATTTACGTAGAGTTGGATTTATCTTATAACCCGACAACCCGAATCACTCGACCCGAGTTAACCAGACCCGATACACCCGATAACCCGATTTCTTATCGGGTCGGGTTGCAAATCATCCCCTAACTGGAACTATTAACACTTACTCGTCCACCCATATCCATTTTGGACAAATCATCTTCATCGTCACTACCCACAATCTCACGATTGTATTCTTGATAGCCTAGATAGCATTCCAAATAACTATCCGATATAAAGTTTCGATCTTTCTCTCGTAGTTGTTGGAGCCATCAACACTGACAGTAACCATTTCCTACAAACACCATAATCGTAGTTGAGGTAACAAGGATGACTCTCATAAAACCACAAGTTGGACTAGAACAAACCTTTGGCTCTGGGCAGCCAGCTTTGCTTCTGTAAAAGTGGTTGGAATATCATGAGAAAACCAACTCTCCTGTCACGCATAAACAACATTTATGTTAGGCCTCAAACTGTCTTGTATTATAAATACAATCCTGTGAATATACGTGATATCAACACTTGATATTATGCCGCAACAAATGCAATTGCATATAAAAGCACCAGCTGTTTATCCCAAACTTGTTGGGTTAGGCTAAAAATGAAACTAACGGGAATTACAAATCCTTGAAACATAAAATCGAAGAAAAGAAGTTACCATGTCAAAAATGAAAGCCATTCATCCAGGGAGAAACATATCATTTTGCTTGACAGCAGTTTGAGGCTTCACTATCCACTGGTACACATCCTACAACATAAATGAATTTGTACTAAATAAGCAAAGCACATATACAGGACCTAGAGCCAACAAAGGGAATACATGTTATTCTATAGGTTGAAGTTACCTTTGCATTAGTGGTGCGAAATGATACAGGACGGTCTTCCTTGGAGCCTCTGTTTATCATGAATATATAAATGAGATAATGGTGTCACACAGATAGCAGTAGTTATCAAAGTGCAAACATGCTTACTTAGGCGTGCCATCAGTAATGACATCTTTAGCTTCTGGTTTCTTGACAACTTCGCTTCTAACATTGTTGAGCAAAGCGTAGTCCAGGCCTTTAACCAAATGTGTGTGCTCAACATCACCTGCATCACTTGTAAAAGGTTATACTTATTCAAGTAAAAATGAAGACAGCTAGAAACAATGTCCTGGTTTAACTAAAACCAAGTATGTCAAGAAACATAATTTAGTTGTGATATACTCCATTTGACTAGCTAGTTGAGGGTGGGCGCATGTGTGTAAGATGGGTGGTTCGAACTTATGATGGGATAATCTAAAGACACGATTGGCCCCCATGAGCTGAATGGGATGATGTGTGAGTTAGTTTATCTGAGAATGAATATTAAAAATAGCTATTGACCGAGCACGTTATCCTAAAATTAATTTTTTATTGGTGGCACGCAAGTAATTGCTAATTATAATCATAAATTACTTGTTTTTATGTTCCATTTCTATTACAGTACAAAGCAGCTGCTAGTTGTAGTTATAGTAACAGACGAGTATGGGTTGAACGATAGTGGCATGTATGAAATATGAATGTATTTAGATGGTTGTATACCTCCAAGATACTTTCTCTTTACAATGGAGATCTTATGGACTTCAGCTGATCTGAGAGCACATAAAGCAATTAAAAATTAGTAACTACTACTGAATACTATACAATTGATTAAAATAAGATGAAGAATAAGGGGTTACAAGAGGTCAATATTTCTGGAAGGAGCAACGGCATGGAAAAAGCCAGCCACGAATTCAGCAGGTTCGCAATCGGGGTTCTGGTCTTGTCTTCGCTCTTTGGCTCTATCTCTATATTTTGGTAATAGTTCTCCTGATGATTCTTCCACCTTCTTTTCCTCTCTAAACCAACACCACAATTTAATCAATCATATCAATTGAAAAAAAACAATTAATGAATAAAATACAACAATATGACATACTTTGGGCGTCAAGCTTGTTTCTCTTAGGACAGTAAATCCTAAACCCTAAACCCTTTTAGTACTAAGTAAATCGTCACAAGGATTTTCCCATTCATCATTAAATAGATTTTGGCCATCTATCTAACAAATGGAGTTACAGTGAGCAATTTTGTTACGAATGTATTTTCACACGCGAAGATATTCTTACTAAACTAAAATAATCAATAAATCCTCTAATAACATCAAAACTTCATTCCATGATGATATTTTCACATGCGAAGATATTCATATTAAACTTAAATAATCAAAACTTCATTCCTTAATAATATTTTCACACGCGAAGATATTCTTCCTAAACTTAAAAATCAAAACTTCTTTCCTTGATCACGCGAAGATATTCTTACTAAACTTAAATAATCAATAAATTATCTAATAACATCAAAACTTCATTCCATGATGATATTTTCACATGAAGATATTCATATTAAACTTAAATAATCAAAACTTCATTCCTTAATAATATTTTCACACATGAAGATATTCTTCCTAAACTTAAAATCAAAACTTCTTTCCTTGATCACGCCAAGATATTCTTACTAAACTTAAATAATCAATAAATTATCTAATAACATCAAAACTTCATTCCATGATGATATTTTCACATGCGAAGATATTCATATTAAACTTAAATAATCAAAACTGCATTCCTTAATAATATTTTCACACGCGAAGATATTCTTCCTAAACTTAAAAATCAAAACTTCTTTCCTTGATCACGCCGAAGATATTCTTACTAAACTTAAATAATCAATAAATTATCTAATAACATCAAAACTTCATTCCTTGATGATATTTTCACACGCGAAGATATTCTTCCTAAACTTAAATAATCAAAACTTCATTCTTCGATGATATTTTCACACGCGAAGATATTCTTATTAAACTTAAATAATGAAAACTTCATTCCTTGATATTTTCACACGCGAAGATATTCTTCCTAAACTTAAATAATCAAAACTTCATTCTTTGATGATATTTTCACACGCGAAGATATTCTCACTAAACTTAAATAATCAATAAATCATCTAATAACATCATAACTTCATTCCTTGATGATATTTTCACACGCGAAGAAATTCTCATTCCTCGATGATATTTTCAGAGGCGAAGATATTCTTACTAAACTTAAATAATCAAAACTTTAATTTTTGATGATATTTTCACACGCGAAGATATTCTTCCTAAACTTTAGTAATCAAAACTTCATTCCTCGATATTTTCACACGCGAAGATATTCTTCCTAAACTTAAATAATCAAAACTTCATTTCTTGATGATATTTTCACACGTGAAGATATTCTCACTAAACTTAAATAATCAATAAATCCTATAATAACATCAATACTTCATTCCTGGATGATATTTTGACACAGTATAACAAAAAGTATATTGAGTAGACGCAAACTAAACCAGCGGCCATTTTGCCACCTCTACATAAGATCATCCAAAAAAAACCAGAATAAGAGGCCTAAAAGACGCGCACACATACAAAGATATTGGTCCAAAGATCATGCACTAACACTATCGTTCAAAGTTCAAACAGATGGAAAATGATTGGCACTAGTTACTGAAATAGCGGCATATGCACAGTAAAAACTTCACTTCTAACTTATACTCTTATATTAGATGATATCTCACATACTCCTTAATTTCCCTTTGGTTGCAGCATCACAATGATGCATACTCCACTGAGAAGCTCTAACCAAGTTTTAGAAACATCACAAAGGCCCCGAAACCTAAAATGATGTAGCACTACAAGCAACATTGTTTTCTTGGTAATCAACTAACAAGTTACAATCTAATTCTATTACTACTTGTACTAAAGATGGAAAATATGGGTGGGTCACCCGGTTGGGTTGATGGCACCGTTTTTGTGCAGGTAATCATGCTTTTATTTTTACAACTATTTATCTTTGAATGGTGTTTTGTTGCTATAATTACTTAGCCAATGTTCATATCTGCTAAGTATTTGAAAGTTAGTGAGTTAAAGATGACATGTGGATTTAAGATTGAAACAATTATAGGATTTTCTTTGTTTCTTTAGCAAAGGTATATGTATACTGTATATTTGAGGTGACATTTATGACCATTAAGTTGTGAATGGATCGATTTGTTGTTGTGTTTTTCTTTCTAACAAATGGAACATGTAAAATTACTAAACATTAGCTAATAAGAGATCATTTCGAATGGGTTGAAAGTAGCCTCATCGTGTATCTTAAAGGCATAAAAGTTCCTAAAAACATTTTAAGAAAAAGATCAAGTATTATGCCCGACACCAAGATTAAGTATTAAAAATGTGTAGAAAGGGCGTCGATACTGATCAATTTGACCTGTTCCACCCAAGATGTAAATTACCCGTTTGGACTTTTACCTTACTAAACTTAAATTATCAAAAATTTGCTAATAACATTAAAACTATACTTAAATAATTAGAAAAACGATAGTAACATCGAAACTTTACATGAACTAATTAGAGTTTTTATGTTTACGAAAACTAATTGGAGGATTTAAATAATTGTTTCCATCTCTACTAAAGTTAATCTTTGTTGAAAATCTTCACATGCGAAGATATTCTTATAAAACTTAAATAATCGTCTATAAAACATCAATATTTCCTATTTTTGCAACTCTAGCATAAATAGAACGCGAATAAGACCAAAACATCAATCCTTGCTAAATATCTTCACGAGCGAAGAAATTCTTACAAAACTTAAATAATCATCTATAAAACATCAATATCTCCTATTTTGCAACTCTAGCATAAAAAATACGCTAGAAAGACCAAAAGCTTGATTCCTTGCTGAAAATTTTCACACGCGAATATTTTATTATAAAACTAAAATAATCAGCTATTAAACATCAATATCCCCTAACCGGACGCCGCAGCCAACGCCGAAGATTAAGATCAAAACACTAACCAAACGCTTAATTTCAAGTAAAATCAACACTAAAAGGCAACATATCTAAAATAATCAATTACATAGAGCATCATATAGTATCTTCACATGTGACAAGTTCTAACATTTACAGTACATAAACATAGAAACCCTAAAAACAGTAAAAGAAATAATTAGTTGAAAATGAGTACCATTCATCATCAAAAGATTGTTAAAAATTTATAATTTTTTGTCAGATTGAATTGGAAAACGTCAATTTAATCGTCAACCCCGCAGTCAACGTAGTCAACGACAGAAATTAAGATGGTCACGATGGAGAGACGACGGAAATGATGATGATTGGTGATTATTGATCGAGCATGATGGAGATTGGTGATGATTACCGTTGTGAATGGTGGTGAACAGGGTGAACGGTGGTGAAAACTGCGGGGGTCAGTGGTTATGGTGATGAACAAAATGTTGGTAATTGAGAGAGTATTTGTTGGTTTCACACTTTAAATTGAGGTGTGTGTGTGTTTTTTTTATAATTATATAGTAGGACTGAAAGTAAAAGGATGATATATAGTTTTAGTGTAATTTTTTTGGCTAATCTTAGCCATTAGATCTAAAAAAGGAGGGATTAGATGGAGGGCTAGGATCTCTTCTCGCGTTCTCACTAAAATTAGACTTCTCACAAGAAACACCCCTATATATATATATATATATATATATATATATATATATATATATATATATATATATATATATATATATATATATATATATATATATATATATATAGAATCTAGATCAAATAAGATCAAACTTAAAGTTCTTAAAATGAGATCGAACTAAAATTTGTGAGAATCTATCCTTACAATAAAAATAATTTTTATTTATTACAACTAAAATTGTTAATTTTTGATAGATTTCTTTTAAAATTTACGAAACCTAGGTGATACACTTTTGATTAGAAGTTTAATGTGTATCAGTTTTTGTATGTGTATCGGGTTTTGAATATTTATTAGTGTAATGTATCGGTGTATCACTAATCCAAACTCATGTATCATTTGGTTATTAGTTGCTAAAATGTTAATTTATATTAAAATAATATTTTTTGTATGATTGCTAAAATTGTTATTTATAAATATTTTAATGCTTTTAGATTTGATCTTATTTTTACAACTTTAAGTTTGATCTCACATTAACCTCCCCTATATATATATATATATATATATATATATATATATATATATATATATATATATATATATATATATATATATATATATATATATATATATATATATATATATATATATATATATATATATATATATATATATATATATATATATATATATATATATATATATATATATATATATATATATATATATATATATATATATATATATTCCATATTATATAAACACTAATTGTTATACACATGCATTTCTATAAGATGTAAACAATATTACTTGTTTAGTGGTTTATATGAAAATGTAAGTGTGTTAGTAAACTATTGTCTCAACCATTTACGTATTTTATTTGTTTCGTTAAAATAATTTTACGTTTGTTATCGACAATACATTACAAGATCGTAAAATATAAATAAAAGTTTTTATTGCTTATTTGTATTAACAATCTCCCATTTTTGTTGATGACAAAACATAAGATTATTTTAAGGAAAAAATAAAATTCGTAAAAAATCGAATTGGAGTTTTTACTCTCTTCTCCCCTTTTTGTCGAAACAAAAAGAGCGTAGAAAAGTAACTAACGCATTGTTTTGAGAAAAACGTGTGAAAAAGTAATAATATGAAAGTAAAATAGAGAGAAAGAGAAGAGAAGAATTTCGCCTTAGCTCTCCTCGACGGATGCTTTCCTGCTTGGAGCGCGTGTAATTAGGAAGACTAGCGAGTGTTTTGAAATTATGTTTGCAAATGGTTTCGTCTATGATGAAAATGCTCCCCTGACGAGTGATCCCCTGTGAGGGCGCCAAGTAATAAAGAAATCCTAAATGAAAGTATTGCAAGCGTTTTTGCAATTGCTTTACTTTGACGAAAAGCTCCCCCTTGTTGAGGGTGTCAAAGTCTTCCTGTGTATTTTGAAAATCTACAAAACCAAGGTTAGAAAACAAGTATATGATGCATAATTCCTGCAAATGAGACTCAAACTAGTGATAAAATGAGCTTATGTCTCATGGATCCCACGGTTCCTTCATGTGAGGGATCCGTCTAGGCAAAACAGAGGGATCCGTGTACCTGCAATCTTATGACAACAATGTGGATGTGAAATGTGATGTTAACATCAAAACAAGTTATGTATTAAGGCACAAACATAATTTCATAACCAAATAGCATACAACATGTAATTTCATTCAATAAAACTAGAGAGATGATGTACATAACTCTAAAAACTAAGAAAATGATCAAAACACGAAGTATGATTCCTAAAAAATCTAAGATATGCTTAAGACTAGAACATCACTTGAATTCCTAAGTTTAAGGATGTTTAGGTTTGTTGATCTCATCGAAACGTTTGAGGAGGTGATAAAACATGAAATGTAGCTCGTCACGTACTTCATGTATTAAGCCTTCAACATGTTGACAGTGATAACAATCATTGTCATGTCTAGGGAATGGTGGTGGTATAAATGGAGTGGTTTGAGGTGGAAAGTTGGATGAAGAAGGTGGAGGATCCACAAAATATGGAGGGATTTGTGGAGGCACATTTGGAGGTGGTTCAACTAAGGATGAAGGTGGTGAAATATGTGTCGATGATGGTGGTAGAGAGTTGTCTACTTCCATGTGATCGATTTGTTGACTTTGATGATTCCTCATAATCCAAAATGAACTATTTGAGGGTGATGGAAAAAAGGAAACGGGTGCTAGTGTTGTCTCAACACCAAAGTTTTGTTGTTGCGCCATTTTCTCAATTGAGGAAAATGTGGGCAATGGTGGTGGATGAGATGGCACAAGGCAAGTCCTGTAAGTTGTGAGGTGTGTAGATGAGAGTGGAGTGGTGAGCTAGATAGCTCTAGGTACTAGAGGTGATGGTTTAGTGGAAGTAGGGGTGTTTGGTTTAGGAGGTATAGTAGTGTTTGGCAAGGGTAGTTTTGTGGGAACAATCCTTTTAGGAATTGGTTTGATTGGTAGAGTTGGTTGTGAGGGGATTCTAGTGTTTGGGGCTTTAACGGGTGATGATTCGGTTGAAGAGATTTCGTGAACAACCCGAGCAAGTTTCTTGGGAGGTCCTTTGGTAAATGGATAGTGAAATGAAAGCTTTTAGTTACTGAGAATGAGGTTTCGAATGGTGACTTGGATGTACTAACAAAGAGGTTTATAGAGGGAAGTAATTGGTAAGTGAATTTAAAGCTTAAGCCACTAAGATCCTTCAAATTGCAATGATTTGCATGCATATAGAGTCAACTACAGAGTTGTACTAATCTAGGAAGTTAGTTAAGACAAGATGGAGTGTTTAAATTTGAATAGCTAGTCGTGTTGTGAATTCATTAAGCGCGTTCGATGGACAAAACCATCAGAAGAAAAAAAGACTTTGTACATTGGACTGGCGGGTGGTGGTGTTTGTTCTTGTTCATATTATATCTATCATACAAAACCCGAAAGCATCTTTTATATTCGAGGGAATATTCGTTTTCTTTGGGCTTAATCGCTTTGGCCTTTTTTGGTCCATTTGCGTACATCTTTAGACCGCCCGTCTTGGTGTGATATATTCGTTTTCTACAAGGATAAGGCGGTGGGTTTCTCAATTTCCGGATAAGTTCATGCCACCGCCTTCATCTAGATCTCGTCTTATTCTTTCGTTATTCCGAATTTATAGTAGTGTAATTTTTACCGATTAGCTTAATATGAATAATTATTTGACATGTTTGTATCTTTCTGTGTCCTCGGATTTGACACACCTTATGGAGGAAGCAAGGCTCCACACTAAAACATACAATAGGTCAGTTTATCTTCCGTATTATTTAGGTTGTAGTTTTGAGTGAAGGTATGTTGCTTTAACTTTAGCTTTTCTTTTCTTTTCTATCTTAATTGTGTTTGGAATTATTTTGGGGTTTTGATTAATAAAATTTCATGTATTAGAAATTCAATAATCTTTAGCATTATTTTCTTCACAACATACATGGAAAATGGTAGTCTCGATAAGAAGACTCATGGTGATGATGATTCGCAGTGAAAATGGTGATAACAAATGAGGGGTGTGTTGTAGCACTCATGAGGTGAAAAACTAGAAAGGGAAAGAAACAACAAGAAAGGTAAAAGCGGGCAAGGTAAAAGTAAATGACGAAAAAGTTCTAGATGAAATATCCGATATTTTCTTTTGGGTTCATAATCATAGTGTTGTAAGTTTTTGGCAACCCTCTGTGACAACTCTCTAATTGATTTTGATCAAAGTTAAATGATGTTGAGGCATTCATTTCATTCGTTTTAGTTGTTTTGTTTATTTTGTGTCATTTATGTTTTCTAAAGATAAAAATACATGTACTTATAACTAAAGAGGTAGTCAAACTAACAAAATGGACAAGCCGACACCCATGGTCATGCTCCATAACAAGTTCATTCTTCAACGAATAAGTACATTGTTATGTCTACTGGAGATATAACCATAATTACGGACCAAGTAATTCAATATGTACATTTTATAATACAAACTAACATTGACTCTAGGTATATAACCATGAGTTTCTATACAAACTAACATTGACTCTAAGTGAATAAAGGCCTATTAGCTCGCTTGGTTAGAGTGTCGTGCTAATAACGTAATAATTATTCTGTTTTGATATGATGTGACGAGAATAATGGTTATTCGGCTATGTTTGCTTAATCGGTCCCATAGAACGTGTTAATCACCAAATATTTATTCTATTTTAGGCGATTAAGGTTGTTAATATGGACCACAAGATCTAGATGGTGGGGGCGCTCGGTGGCCGTATATGGATTGAGGGTGACACATACAGCGGTTTATGTACATTTTATAATACAAACTAACATTGACTCTAGGTATATAACCATGAGTTTCTATACAAACTAACATTGACTCTAAGTGAATAAAGGCCTATTAGCTCAGTTGATTAGAGTGTCGTGCTAATAACGTAATAATTATTACTTTTTGATATGATGTGACGAGAATAATGGTTATTCGGCTATGTTTGCTTAATCGGTCCCATAGAACGTGTTAATCACCTAATATTTATGTTGAGTATATCTCCCGCACAGGGGTTAAGACAATCAATGACAAGAGCAATACCACTAGGTGGTTACGGATATCACTGGAATCGTGTGATCACTTTCCAAAGTAAACTATTCGACCCACAATGCAGGTTACACGAATATCTACTGGGATAAGACCAAATGCGCTTATAGAATTAGGCACAATTTAATAACCCTTTCGCTTAGAAGTGTTTAGTGTTTTCCGTGTGTCCCTCATGCATGTTCGGATCTCCTATATATAGGAGGTTACTCTTGAGCTATTCCAATGGAATTATGAGTATTAATCGGCCCATTAATAGCCTCATAATTATCCCCATTATAGCAGTTAGTGGTTACATGACCAATTAAACGTGGTCATAAAGAAGTTGTAAGCGCCATTTAGCGATTACTTTCCATAAGCGACTTTCCACTAGCGACTTTCCTTGCGGTGGAAGTACAACCCATCGCTGGAAACACCGCTTATCAAGACTTTCATAGCACTATCGGTGGATACACCACTCTTGGAAACACCGCTTATCGCTGGAAACATTGCTTATCGATTGGAAGCCACAAGCGGTACTTTCCTGGCGAAGACTTTCCTTAGCAAAGACTTTCACCAGCAGCTTTCTACTAGCACTACCAATACAAACCACTATAAGAGTCGGTGTTCATGGACCTTATGGGTGTACACCTCCACCTCCCAACCCATTACAAGGTGTGAACTAATCCACAAGTGCACTAAATTTTCCAACAATCCTCCCCAAATTTAGTTCACTTCCTTTGCATGAAAAATAAACATCAATCAAAACATGTGCATAAACAAAAATGTCCCGAGGATTGAATTTACATCTTAGTAAATTACACGCTCAAATATTCGAGAATCGGGGTGTTCTAAGAATTGAACCCTTCAACCCATTTGAATACCAAGATAAAATACACAAGTTTTCAAACACTTAAAAGCTCCCGACACTATACAAGCCATGTGTCCATATCCAAATTCATAAATGTTGTAAAAGCTAAAGTCCAAAGCTTCCCAAGCGGCAAAACTTCAACATTTACATAGGTGGTTCCTCTTTAGTCATGCTCCGCCAAGCACTTTTTCAAAAAAATTAACCATTAAGAAGTAAAGACTTCATCCTCCTTTCAAGAGGTTCTGAGCACAACCTTGGGATGTAAATAAAGCATGTGCTCCACCCACCGAATGTTGACTTTCCACATTGAACTCACTCCCAAGTTTCCTTGGAGGAGTTGGGTGTCCTAGCATTCGATGACTAAGTTGGACTTAAACCCATCCCTTTAGCAGACTTTATAACCAAGTCTCTAGCCGCACTTCTTAGTCAAGTGATCGCCTAAGTTCTGCTGAGATCTCACAAACTCTAAGATACCACCCCATTCATGATAAGCTCACGAATCATGCTATGTCCGACACCCAAGTGTCTAGACTTACCATTGTACATCGGCTATAAGCCTTAGCCAATGTATTGCACTATCACACCGGATAGAAATAGGGGCTATAGGTTTAGGCCACAATGGAATCTCAAGAAGAAAGTTTTCAACCATTCGACTTCTTTACCGCAATGCCAGAGCCATAATTGATTCCATTGTTGAACCGGTGATGCAAGTTTGCTTCTTGGATGCCCAAGAAATTGCACCTCCACCAAGTAGGAATACCCACCATCGGTAGCGAATTGTCTTGATGTTACCGATCCAACTTGCATCGGTGTAACCTTCCAAAGCGATGGGTAACAAGATATATGAGACTATAATCCATAGTTCTCTTCAAATACTTGATTACCCTTTGAACTGCTTGCCGGTGATGAGCACTAGGATTACTAGTATACCCGCTCAATTTTCCCACTACAAAACCAATATCAAGCCTTGTACAAGTCATGGCATACGTCAGCAGACCAATTACCCTAGAATACTCAAGTTGAGATACGACCTTGCCATGATTAGGCATCGACTTCTCACAGTATCCATAGGTGTACTCAACGAGTACAATCAAAGTAATTGAATTTCCTCATACCTTCTCAATATAATGAGATCGAGAGATAGAAATTTATTACTTTCATGTTTAATCCTTATACCAAGGATAACATCGCCCTCCCCATGTCTTTCATGGAGAACCTTGATGACAAAAATTTTGTCGTCAACTGATTTTAGTCGATTGCCAAAGATCAACATGTCATCAACATATAGACAAATGATGAATCCTTTGCGATTCATCAAATTTGCTATATACATTTGTCGCCTTGGTTAAGAACATAACCACTAGACAAAACCACTTCATCAAACTTTTGATGCCATTGTTAGGTGCTGCTAAGTCCATAAAGAGACTTAATCGGTTTACACCTTGTTTTCATTGCGAGCAAGATGAAGCCACGAGGTTGGTTCATATAAACCTCCTCTTCCAATTCACCATTCAAGAAAGCTGCTTTCACATCCATCCGATGAATAACCGTTGTGAATAGATGCCATAGCAATCGCCAGCCTTATGGTATCGACACGAGCCACGAGGGCATAAGTATCAAAATAGTCTATTCGACTTTTTGTTTAAAGCCCCAATGACTAGTCTAGCCTTGAACTTTTCAATAGTTCCATCTACCTTCATTTTCCTTTTGAAAATCCATTTGCAACCCGGAGGTTTGCAACTGTGAGGTAGATCAACCAACACCCAAGTGTTGTTGCCCATGATGGAATCCATCTCATCATTGATTGCTTCTTTCCGTAAAGCAATATCACGGGACTTCATTGCTTCTTCAAATGTCTTGGGATCATCCTCAACAATGAAGCAATAGGGTATTGTCTCGAGACCTCATCCTTGTTCCTTCAACTAAGTATAGTTGAAACTCGAGTCCAAATGACTTTGAGTCCCTGACCCTTTTGCTTTTCCCGAGCATGTGTTCGTGTTGTTGAACCACAACCTCATCGGGGGACCACCGATGTTTCATCATCGTGGACCTCACGATACACCAAAGGTCATGAGTTCCATTAGGAATCCTCATACTTGGTCTAGGACCGATGAGAATCTATTCTCATCAAAGTCGCATCCCTTGATTCAATAATGGAGTTAATTGAAACATATTCATTAGGTTCAATAACATAGAACCTAAAAGCCTTGGAATGCTCAAGATATCCAACAAAGATGCGATCAATGCCTCTTTTACCCAAATTCTTTTGCTTTGGATCGTGGAGTCTTGACAATTTCTACAACCCTGCACCACGAGATAGTTCAGGTTGGGTTTCCTTTAGTCCGAGTTCATAAGGGGTAACCTTGTTCCTTTTATTGGGAACCCTATTTAATAAATGGCAAGTCGTTAACATAGCTTCACCCCAAAACCCTTGACTCATCCCTGAATAGGACAACATGGATTAACCATCTCCTTCAAGACCTGTTTTCCTTTCGAAATACCATTTCTTTGAGGAGTATAAGGGAAGTCGTTTCATGGATTATTCCAATGATGAAAATGCGAGTATCCATGTACTCACCTCCCTATCGCCCTTAATCTTTTGATCAAAGACCCAAGTTGTAATTCAACTTGCTTTAAACACTTTGAATTTATCTAATGCTTCATCCTTGGTATGTAATAGATAGACATAACAAAATCTAGAAGCATCATCAATAAATGTCACAAAGTACTTCTTATTCCCCAAAGAAGGAGTGAATGCAAATCACACGTGTCATTTGTGAATAAGCTCCAAGATCTTAGTCTCACGACTAACACCACGAAAGGGTTTCTTGGTTATCTTGGTCAACATGCAAGTTTTACACTTTTCGATGTCCATGTCAAAAGCGAGGATTAAACCATCCCTAGACATATCTTGCATCCTTTTATAGTGAACATGACCAAGTCTAGCATGCCAAAGGTTAGAATCAATCGATCATATGTGGTCACAAAAGTTGAAATAACACCGCTGCTGGTAATATTAAGCCCGAACATTTGATTACATAAATAACCAAAACCAATAAAACACCACATTTAGAAAGAACAAATTTATCGATTCAATAACTTGTTTATATCCATGATTATTCAAAACACTACTGAAACCAAGTTCTTCACGATATCGGAACATGAATAACATTAAACAAATTTACAATCTTTCCGAACTAAACTTAAGATCTACACAACCACGACCATGCACCAAGGTGTTGACTCATTTCCCATATGAAGAATAGAACCATCATTCGATGACTCATAACTCTTGAACCGACTTCTATCTTTACATACATGAACTGCTGCACCAGTCAACCCACCACGCAACATCATCATCCTTCACATAAAAGATTCGGATACATATGTAACATAATAACCGAAAAGACTTATTAAACATATTCGACCTTTTAGTGAGTTGGTGAACCACCACTCCCCGAACCATTAGTGCACGATCCATTGGCTTTACCACCAACTTTAACACCCTTGCGATCTCTTTTAATGTGACGGTCTTACCACATTTCCAACAAGTAGGTGTTGCTTCTTGTTAGGATCCGCCTTGTGTTATCATGAAATTTTTGTTTGCCTTTGTTGTCATTGTACCGGTGGAGTTGTTATGCTCCACCATATTGACAACAGATGGTCCAAAGAAGATTGCCACTCTTTGCTTGTCATTATCCCGCACTGAGAGATTCCTCAATGTGCGATGACCGCCCAACTCAACAGAGTTAACTCCTTCTTCATATGTTTCAAGGTATGCTTGAAATCTTTCCATGAAGAAGGAAGTTTATCAATACACAAGAGACTTGAATAGCCTCATCCATGCGTGTTGTGTTGTGTAAACCTTCCAAGTATTCCAAAAGTTCATTGTATTGTTCCATAAGCGGTCTTGAATCAGTCATTTTGTAATTTGTGAAATTACTAACAAGGAACTTCTTACTTGATGCATCCTCACCATATATTTGGCATCCAAGGAATCCCCGATTCTTTGGAAGATTCAAGTTCGATAAATATCAAACAGAGAATTAGACATACCATTGAGAATAAGACCTCGCATATGTAGTCATCATTCTCCCACTTGCTCCTCCTCGATCCGATCCATGTAGCATCATCACCATCATCGAGAATTGGAGTAGTCAAGACATACACCACACTCATGCTTGGCAGCAGAAGAAGTGCATCTTCTTCCGCCACCTCCTAAAGTCCACCCTTTCAAACTTGTCCGGCTTAGCAAAGTTTGAAGCCATGTGTTTCATTGCAAAGATTGCCATTGATTATCACAAAATAGTTTACTTTGATTGTTGGAGTATATCTCCAGTAGCAGGTTAAGACAATCAATGACGAGAGCAATACCACTAGGTGGTTACGGATATCACTTGAATCGTGTGATCACTTTCCAAAGTAAACTATTCGACCCTAATGCCGGGTTACGAATATCTACTTTGGATAAGACCAAATCACGATTATAGAATTAGGCACAATTCAATAACCCTTTCGCTTAGAAATGTTTAGTGTTTCTGTGTGTCCTCATGCATGTTCGGATCTCCTATATATAGGAGGTTACTCTTGAGCTATTCCAATGGAATTATGAGTATTAATCGCCCATTAATAGCCTCATAATTATCCCCATTATAGTCAGTTAGTGGTTACATGACCAATTAAGCGTGGTCATAAAGAAGTTGTAATCGCCATTTAGCAAGACTTTCCATAAGCGATTTTCCACTAGCGGACTTTCACTTGCGGTGGAAGTCACGACCTATCGATGGAAACACCGCTTATCGATGCTTCATAGCACTATCGGTGGATACACCACTCGGTGGAAACACCGCCTATCGGTGGAAACATTGCTTATCGATGGAAGCCGCAGCGGTACTTTCCAAGCGATTTCTTCTTAAGCGAGATTTTCACCGCAGACTTTACTAGCACTACCAATACAAACCACTATAAGAGTCGGTGTTCATGGACCTTATGGGTGTACGCTGCACGTCCCAACCCATTACAAGGTGTGAACTAATCCCACAAGTGCACTAAATTTTCCAACAATTTATTCTATTTTAGGCGATTAAGGTTGTTAATATGGACCAAAAGATCTAGATGGTGGGGCGCTCGGTGGCCGTATATGGATTGAGGTGACACACGGTAGGTTGCTCGTAACAAGGAGTAGCTATTTAAATAGTGAAACTGCATGTTGGAGCTCTAAGAGGTTAACCGCAATGCTTCAACAATACCCATTGAGGTCGAGACTTTTGGCTAATTATCTGTCTCAAAATTTTTTTTTGACCGAACAATTGCCGCCGGTGAATATTGCTTATTTGATAGATCGGTTTGAGTTGTTTCGACTATGTGCTTGAATATTATGATTTCGTGACTGTTTTAAATTGCCTATAATTGGTTTTAGTCTTTGCGGATGTGTAAGCTGAATTGATACTCAATGGCGGAAGATTTTCGCCACCGAGGATTAGTGATGATCCGCAAGTTATTCACGTGACATGTGGATATTAACGCGAGCTTAGTAAGTTCATTTACTTTATTTTGGCGTGCTTTGGACAAAGGCTTGCTTCTATATACATTAACCGTGAATAAAGCCGTAAATGTTATTTACGTGGCAAAGGACGCACCAAGCTTCACAGGTGATACCATATACAAGCTGGAAAAGGCACCTCTCGACACGAGCTTGACTAGGAGGTATACAAATTTTAACGTACTATAGATAAAAGATAAATTTGATTTCGCTTAATTGGGATGCCTATTATAATAGTCGTTGTTTGCTATTTGAATGTCATTATTTCAAAGAAAGACGACACGGAGACTTCAAGGATAAGGACAAATGTCCGAAATCACCGACATCGCTAATTGCCCAACTTTTATCAAGTATCTATTGCCAAATTGGTTGGTTGATTACGACATCAAATGATTGGGTTAATAAATCTATGGTATGGTTTATCTTCTCATTGAAAAATTTGTTTAACTGGGGTGATCCCGGTTTTTGCAGCCTTAGGTAATGGTGATGCTGTACCACCCATATACATATGCGATGACAATAATGGAGATGTATTCAAGGTAAACTTAATTATGACAGTATAATAGGCTGGGTTAGCCGAGTAAAAACTGACCAACTAATTTCGTTTATTTTTTTTAATGTTAAATAATCATTTTCCCTTTACAAAGACACTATAGCTTTTAAATTATTTGGTGTCTCATTGGCAAAAAAAATAAAATTAACAATTACAATATGTGATCAACCTTCTTACTTAAACTTTCTACTTTAAGTGCAGATAATTTACACAATAGTAAGAGGAAGTGGCCGTGGTTTTTTGATCTTGGTGTCTCATGCGTCCAGGGAAACCAATCCATACTCTAAATGTGCAGGTATATACTTATTGGTGTTTATTTTAATGTCAGAAAAGAACTAATGATGCAAGCCGTAATCTTAATTACTTCTTGCTTTAGTATTTGAATGACACAATCTTTCACCCGTAACTTTTTTTAACTTAATTTGAAGGCAGGAAAGGGGACTTAGAATATGGATTAATGGAAAAAGTAGCCACTTGCTACATCGTATAACTAATGGTGATAAGCTGGCATACGATACAAGAAATGTGACGGATGAACTTCAATCTATTGTTGCAGAAAATCATTCTGCACAAGTGGCTTTTGGAACAACGAGTACGTACTCATTGGTGCAACGCTTTGGTATTTCATGCGTAATAAATAATGTAATAGTTGGTTATTTTCAATTTCCAGGTTCCATGTTCTTTTTTAGTCCTCGAAGAACGTGAGCACATCCCAGCGAGTTGAGTATGATTGAGGCTCCAATGGCTTAAAAGTATCTATAATATTCGTGTTACTACTGCATCCCCTTGATGGTCATCCCTACAGAAACAATGTTTGAAGTGCACTTACCAGGGAAAAAGGTGCATCCTTTTTCTACAAATTAACCATTATTTTTGTATATGAGGTGACGGATTAATTGCTGACAAAGGGAAGCAAAGTGTGCAAATTTTCAGATGGATATGCATCGCACCTTTTTTCATGCTGCAGGGTCTGTTCCAGTTTGGTCACAGACTACTTCCTTTTGAATGTATTCTAAGCGGGTCACCGATACAAGTTCCTACTGTAGATCGGTCCTACTCAGGTTTTACTGATGATCTCAATGCGAATGGAGTCGATAGCGCTTTTGCTACACAGGTGAAGCCATGTGGTAATATCTTTTTGTAAACTCATTTACTATTATGCTTGCTAATTTCACTTTGTTGTTATGTGTGCAGTTGCAGCCCCGCACGGGTATACTAACTCAGTTTCTCCATCCAACAGATGTGAAGGAAGTGAGTTTACGTTAGCGCACGCGTCTGCACCGCAAAATATTGACTTTGTTGGAGGCGTTTTCACTTGCATCACGATAGACGCCGTTCGACAGCCACGTGGTTATGTGGAACGACACACTCTCTGCAGTGGTGACGCCTCTCATACATCAGCGACTATGTCTTACGCCACTTTCAATAGTGACTGTGTACAGTTTGTATTGCCATAGCATTTTTAGATGTTCTGTAGGTATTAAACTGAAAATGTAATACTCTTTTTTTTATGCAGCCACAAGGAAGAGGCTTACCATCCAGTTTCGCTAACAATAGGGGACAGCGGCGTAGACGTGGAGGTAAAATAGGTATACGCCTCTATTTTCTTACATTTTTATACAGACATTTATGCGTTCCACATTTATCTGAAACGTGTTTTCTAATATACAGCCACGCCGGCTTCGACCATACCATGCGCCAGCGCTCCAAATGTCCAGAACAGTGTTCTTTCAACAGGTTCGTCGTGTGACTTTTGCAAACCTGTTTTCCATTTTTAAGGATAACGTCATTGTTTCTTTACCGACTAATTTTACTTTATGCTGGCCAATATTGACAGAGGTATCAAATTTTAAGCAGGATACGTATTAATTACTATTGTAAACTGAAATGTTGTCGGATAGAAAACTTGATACTTATCTCGCTTAAAGTAATGCAGTCAATTGAGTAGTTTATTTTGTTTCTTGAAGAGTGCCTGTCTGATGTAATGGTCATTGTTTCTAATAGTAATTAATATGTTTGGCACAATATTGATCCATTAAGTGAATATTGACTTAGTGGTAAACACATACATTGGTACACTCTTGAAACGCTTAACTGATTGTGAGTAAAACATAACCCAATTCGACCCTTTTTTGGTAAAATGACTAAGTTGGTTCACTTTTAGCACATCGTTTTTTCGATATGTTCGGCGCGTCATTTATGTATTTGTTTCATTGAAAAGTTCTTTGTCGTTAACCTAGGCTATCTGCCAGACCCATACTAGCACCAACTGACCCACTCAAAACCCACAGACAAGCCTTGACTGTTGTCCTGACTCCTGACTCCTGACTGACTGTGTATCCGAATAATTGTAGTGTATCTACATTTTGGTTCCAAGAACTCTTATAAGATATGTATTCATGCTGGAAGATATAATATGCTCCAGTAGTAGTGTGTCCCATATAAGTTACCATTGATCCTCTAAACCTTATTTTTCCTTCAGAAAGGCAATCGATTTTATGGCAGAGTTTTAAAGCCCATAATGATATATATTGCAGGTATGGGTGAAAGTTCATCAAGTGTTGCCAACGAAACCCAAAATGAGGATTTGTCCGATTTTGAGGTTGAAACAAAGAGGATATGAAATGGAAGAAGTTACTGAACATTCAGGAACTGAAGATGTAATTTCTGTTAGGATCTACTTTGGTCATTCGCGAACTTTAATAGTTTTTGTTTACGAATATAGAGTCATCTGATAAAGGAGCATCGCGTTGTTATACCTCGCCCAAAAATTGTTATCACTCGGCTCATTTTAATGCAAAACTTATTGCTTAGAGGGAAGAGTGCACGTTTTTACAATCCGTGAATACCCTTCCATTATACAATAACTATTTTCCGATGCTCATTGAATGACCAAACACACTAACAGTAAAACCTAAAAAAAATAAAATTAAGCAACATACTACCGCCTAAACTTAAATTTGAAAAAAAGATATAACACCCGCTGCAACGCAGCGGGCTATTATCCTTGTTCATGTCTAAAGTTGACGTTAATGGGAACATGTTCATTGTCCATTGTTCCTTTTCGGCCGGTGAAGCAGAATAGCAGTTTATATGGACCAAGATATGATCAAGCACAAAAGTTTTATGGTGTATGAACAAATTGGCCCATTATAAAAGATATCAAAAACATTAGCAACCATTTCATCGAATTATATAGTAGCACAATTCACACAAGAAATTATAAATATGTGAACTTTATAATTAAGAAGGTCACTGATTAGCTTACTCAAAGGCTAAAGCTGCCAAATACTCTAAAATCAACATTGTTTCTTACATGAATTAGGATATCAAATAGATAAAATTAAGATACTAAAATCAGTAAATATGTTTACCACAAATTCATTCTCATTACTTACGACTAGTTTAGAATATATTGCATGTTGCTAGCTGCTCAAGGATGATGGTTGATATATTGGCTGCCTGTCCGTTGTTTCTTTTTACGGGTCAGGTTTCGGCGACCAATTATTCCAGTTGGTAAACACCCAAAAGATCTTGCAGTAGGACCACCAGCTCATAATTTTCTTATCATTACTAATATTAAAAACAAAACAAAAGAAAACCCCTTAATTAGTTAACGAAACACAAAAATTTCACAATCCAACTCATAAGCAAAACCTCAACAACCAAGGCAAAAAAATTTAAAACCTAAAGTTTTAAAATTTCAGGCAAAAAAATTATAAGATTTTCGGTTACTGAAAGAAAGAAACTACACGTACATGACATGCATGATTACCAACTCAAAAACCTACTATGTTCAAAGTACCAACTCATCCGAGTTGCAGTTTTTTTTTTTTTTTTTTTTTTTATTATTATTAAATAAAACACCAATGTTTACTTACAATGAACAAGATCAAATATTTCAACCAGAAAACTGAAAAAAAATCGACTTACTTGGTGCCCGGTGGTGGTGGTGTTTGTTGTTGTTGTTCTTCATGTCCTATGTTAATGACATGCTGATGATCGCTTGTCGTCTCTGGAGCCATAAACTTTGAAAGAGATACGTAAAACCTTAAAAGAAAATCGAGAATGCTGTTAGTTATGTTGAATGTAATAAAAGATACGTGAGGACCCCTTTATATAATGTTGAAACGTATCTATATATAACAAGCAGCTATAAATAATTAAATATTTACTTACCTAAAATAATACAAAGTTTATTTAAACCATGGTAATTAAATAATTAAATATTTACTTACCTAAAAACAAGTTTACCACAATCGATTTTGTTTCCTCTTCGTAACGTTGGTCTGAGATCAATAAAGATCACATCAGATCAAATTAATCAATCTCAACCATTCATTTTTAATCAAATTAATTAAATTCACTTTCACCCTTATATTTAAAATTAAAGGGCAAATAACCTATTAAGCATCATCTTATCAAAAAATCGATTCGACGTAGCAAATAAAAAAAACCCGTTTGGCTATCAAACCCGACTATTTTGTCTTTTATCGCATATTTTCACTTACACATCGGTTTGTGCCAATGTAACGGTAAGTTGTACGTATGATTTCCACGTCACCGTAATTTTGTCTCTTTTACTTAAATCTCTTTCCACGTTATACAACCAAGTCCAAAATCCTTTTCTCGGAAACACAAACACGCCTCTCTCCAAAACCTCCCCAAATCATAAGAACCCTAAAAATGGCCCAATTTAAATGAACTTAAATTGATTCTTGAATCTTGCATTCTGTTCAATTCACCTTCTCTTAGTTACTTAAATGGCCTCCTTCGTCGACCTCGCGTTATACTCGAAGGAGATATTCCAAAGAAGAAATTTCTCGTATAGCAGCATTGTATTTGTAAGTTCCCAATCTATGAGCGGGTTTCATGGACTCGTGAGAATCACGGAAGAAGATTCAAAGCGTGTCCACCCGTGTAAGTTCTAATAAGCGTATCGGTTTTCTTGTTTCTTGCGTATTATATTGATTTGTATGTTTACAACTCTTTATGCATTTGTAAAGAATAAAGACAAGAAATGTGAGGTCTATGGTTCCTTGATGATGAGTTGCCATGAATACTACAAAGACCTCATTTACAATCTTCATAAGGACAACCAAAGGCTGGAGTGCAACCTTGGCGCTTTAACCCACGAAGCGATTACGAAAAGCTTGTTTCAAACAACCATCATGATGAGTTGCCCATGGAAAAAATTACCAAGACTTGAAGGACCTAAAGATGAATGCCAAAATGTACGAAATGTATTTGCTTGGTTGTGTCATTTCATGGTTGTTGTATTCCTTTTCGTTGTTGTTGTACTTGTGTACATTAGGAATTAGCATCAGCGTTGTTGTTGTCAACCTTGTTGTCAACTATTGGGTTTAATGTAATTTTCTTTTGGACATGTTCTACATCAAGAAATGTTAACTACTTTTATATCACTACAATGGTGTTTGCGTATTTAATGGCCTTTGTGCATAAATTGAATAGGATTGGCCATTTGATGTTCGTATTGTATGTGCATTCTATTGAGATTGGCCATTTGAGAAGTTGTTTGCGTATTACTTAATGGCCTTTGTGCATAAATTGAATGGGATTGGCCATTTGATGTTCATATTGTATGTGCATTCTATTGAGATTGGCCATTTGAGAAGTTCACTGAGATTGCCCATTTCATGTCGCCTGCATTTAAGCTACAATATTGATTCAAAGTATATACCCATTCAAGCAATGTACATAAACTATACAATACCCATACCCATTCAAGGAAGTTTATGTACATTCAAGCAATGTACATAAGCTGTACATTAAGCGCATATATCATGCTACTTTCATAAAGCGCATTATCGCATAAATACTAAGTACAACATCTCTAAAGCGAAAATGCATACACCATTGATGTTCTTTCATAACATAATGTTTCGATAGCATACATTGTTGAACGAACAACGGCATGCAAAGTCTGTACAATGCCCTTGAAGACACAAAATAGGGCTACGTGGTGGCATCAGCAATGACCTACATCATCTATCTTACACGATCATATGGTGGCTTCGTCGACACTATATCGGTTTAGTGGTTAATAAAAGCGGGCCCTTGATGAACAAAATAGGGCTATGTAATTATACATACACATTCATAGTTTGTAGGATTTAGAAGGATCTAGTCTAGGACTATTTCATTGTCCATACTTGAACCCGGTCCTTTAGGCTGATGCGAGACAATTTTTACTTATGATCCTTTGACTTGGCAACCTTGGTGGTAGCATTGCACCTTTTGGTTTTGTCGTGGTTGTTCCATTTGGTGAGCTTGAGAGATCTTGCTCTACTTCTAACGCCTTATTGGTTGCTCCACCCCCGAGCAACCCCTTTAGCACCCTTCTTTGGTCTTCCAATGACCTTAGTGGTTGCACCACCCTCAGAAACAAGCTCCTTTACCACCCTTGTTTCTTCGACCCCTTGAACCTCCTGTCGTTCTCCTTGTTTCCACTATCTCACTTTGTGCTTGTTGCTAGCTCTAGTCAACACGGTCCGCCATTACGTTTGATGCTCCAACTTGAGATTCTTGTGTACCTATCAACATATACACATAGTCGATTTCTTGTGTAAGTCAAATGTATACTTGATGACTCATAACCGAGTTAGTATAAAGAGTTACAATAATTGTAAACATAGTTAAGTTCACAATTACGGTATGGTTGTTTGATTAGTAGGTATGGTTGCTTGATTCTTGGGTTTTTGATTACATTTGGGAAACCCAGTGCATATTTTGCGATCCTCAATACTATCGAACTCGCGGTATCCATAGTGACCAAGTTCCCATTCTTGCAACTCTTTGCTTGGTAATAGTCTTCCACCTGGTTTTCCCTCTCATCTTCAAGTGACCCCTATTGGAACTTCCACCTCTTTTGTTCTCTGTTTTCCTAAATAAAACATTCGACCATCTCCTAAAACCCTCTAATGTTTGTAGCCCCATTTCAAACTCATTAATGTCATTGTTTACAAACCTAGGGATGTCACGGTCATCAACCAGCGAGGTTCAACATTCTTATCCTTAAATGGCCTACACCTTTCCTTTTCCTTTGGCACCGTGGTTTTGGTACATTAGTGCAACCACTTTCTATTATGTCTGTTTCCCCACAGTTCCTGTGGTCATCACTATCCTGCTCGACTAATCTTAGTTGTAGATTTTTTCATGGGAAGCCCTAACCCTTTCTCTTAGGCCTACGGCATAGACTTTGGAATGGGGCCTAAAATCAGAAAGATTACTAACATCGGGCAAAAGTCTATGCCTGGCGGTTTCATATCTCGACTATAGGTTAACATGTATCTTTCCTTCCTAAAGCAGTCAGGCATACTCCTCTGCCATCTTACTGAGGTTTGAAAATACAAGCTATAGCATGGCGCAAGGCGAACGATACTTGCCACATTCTCGCAAGAGCATGTTCGATTTGGCAAATCCACCTTGAGCGCTTCATATCCTTTCACGACTTCAAAGTTGTTACCTCCACAGAGACTACATGCGGAACCTACCAATAATAAATTAGTTAGATATTGTTAGTGACATGAATATTGAAGGTTTGATAATGAAACTTTGTACCTTTGTTGATCCTTGAATGTTCTAGGATACTCACGAATGTTTGGGCAAATATCACTATTCCATTTATCCATTAGCGGCCGCATTGTATGCATCCTCTCCATTACAATGACTCGCATTGACTCCAACATAGTTATAATTGGTTTATGTCTTATGCTTACCAACACGGCATTGAAGCACTCACTAAAACCATTTTCCTGACCTCGCAACATACCCCTTCTTTGAAAAAAGCCCTTGACCATGTTTTTGGATCTTTTTCAACAAGTACTCATGGGCTTTCGGTTTGCTCTTTTGATCTTATCCATGACCTTGTTGTGTAATCTTTGGGTAAGAACTTCACCTGACCCAAAAAGTTGTGAAACTCGACACCGAGAAAGTGTTTTGAAACCGCCCGTAAATGCGACGGGCGCATTGTCTATGTTCGCTAGTGGCATCACCTCCTTCTTCTTCAATAAGTCACGACTCATGTATAACATTAAAAATTGATTAGTATGCAAGTAACATATATCGAACATGAACTGTAAGGTATTTAGTGTATGTATTATGTACCTTATGTTGGTCGGACATCAATGTTAACCGCTTGCTTAGTTGGAATATCAAGTCATCACCGAGTAGTTGTAAAACCAACTCAATTGTCTTTATTTTCAACCGTTACGATTGCCCATGCCACACGGGAAAATGTGGTTGTTACTGTCCTACCAGCGAAGTTAGAATCTCCCACAATATACTGTTTCTTTAAAAACAACCATCTAATGCCAATATCCGTCTACATCTAGTTTCCACCCTTCTTTCAACCCACTAAAACAAACATAGAACTGTCAAAGTATGTCTTCTCATCCGGATTTACCGTGACTCCAACCCAAGTACTACCACATTTGACTCCACCAAAGCCTTAGCATAAGATCTAAGTAAACCGTAATGGTCACGGATGGTAGCATCCTCTCATTAGGCGTATGTCTAGCATTACGACATTGGGTACGACTAACGTTGCATTTGTATTTTCTTAGGACCGAGTTCTTGTAAGTTAGTGATTGTTATATTTGGATTCATCCTAATCTTATCTCCGAGCGCCTACCTATCCATTTAAAGTTAACCAACCTACCGTATTGGAAACTACGAACACCCGTGTGATTATCTACTAAAGATATAACACGAAATGTCTTCCGTGTTTGAGCATCTTCCGTAACACCTCACGGGCGATCACAATTCCAACCTTCTCTAAAGGGTACTTCTTACATAAGTCTGCTTTCAAGTGACGGATCCTTTAGAGTCTCCTTTCGTTGACCGCATTTAGCTATAACCTTTGTCTTTGTGCTCTCTCGAACCAAAGAGAATCCGTTGGCATTGCATAGTAAGTAAGGCACTCCTTGAAAGCTGTCGCATCCGGAAATTTTTGTCCAAGCTAGTAAAACAAAAAATAGAATAAGTTAATGAATATAGTAATTACGAGTTATGTATTTAAAAAAATATATATTTAAAGGTAAGAGTTAAAAATTACACTAGGCTTTTTCAATCTCCAATGTGTCTCGCATCGTAAATTGGGTACATGTCATCCTTCTTTGACTTTTGTAAGCGCAAAATGGATCTTTTATTCCGCACCTTTACCCTTAATGTGCTTGACAAGTGTGCCATGTACTTGTCATGTTCCCTAACTAATGGTCCTAAACCGGTTGGGCCATCTCCAACAACATCTTCTTGATATCATGGCAATCATCATCATTAGACTATTCAACGTCCTGCTCTTGAGAAGAAGAGTTATTACGATTGTGACGCATCTTCCGTAGTTGAATAACCTCGTCCTCACCGTTGCTCAGTAATCGTATGACTTATCGATTGACCTCGAGACTCTAAAGACTCATAAGCGGATGAAAATTGATTGTCTTTACCCTTATTTTGTGCAAGATCACCTTCGAGTTCTTGTCATTGTATTGCTCGCATTCGGTGTCGATATAAGAATCGAACGAACGATGGGATTCATGTTCTCTCGATGACTATACCTTTGGGTCTGAGTATTCTGGTAACTTTCTTTGCTAGTTTCTTTTGCGGGTCATTACGGACTTACCTTATCAAGTTTCTTATGCCTTGCAAACACGGACGTCGATAAGTTGCCATCGAGTTAGCATCCATTTGCAACCCGTCACTATCATTAGGTACATGTGTGTCATGTTCCACAATGACATCCTTGTCAACAATCATATCGATGTCGGCAAGCATTTGATTATCGTCGGACTGAACCAAGTGTAACAGAAATCATTAGTAGGCATACAATATTTTATCGCATATGAACAATATATTTATAACATGTGATTGACAGATACCTATAGTGTCCAATGCCATATCGGTCTCTGAACATTGCCAGCCTACTAGTGTCCATTTCCTTATGACAATCGTCATTGTCCAAACCATACCAGTTCAACACCGCATTTTCCACTACATTATCAACCACTATGTTGTACTCCTATAGACCTCTTCATCGGTTAGCATAGGATAATCATAAGTAAAGTCATCATCCGCATTCCATACTCTAGTAAAGTAACCTTACCTCAAAGTCCTTTCTAAGTGGTCTATCTTTAAGGAGGAGACCTTAAATAAGGTGATTGTGCTTCCTCTCCACGCAACCAACTCCTCACAAGACATATTCCGCATCTTTTTCAACTTATTATGTTTCTTTCTTTTGGCGTAACTTCTGAGTCAGAACTTTCAAGACTTAGGTTTTTGTGGTAGTAGGGTGCTAGGTTTTGTGGGGAATGAGCAACAAACAACTCAACAGTCTTATGTTGTGTAGCAAAATCATATAAAAAATGAACATCAGCATCCCTTTCAATGATCTTTAACCCACCACTGTCAATGTCTAACTTAGGAATGCCCATGTATAAAGCCCATATATTATTCTTAATCTTTGCAAATAAGATATCTAGCAAAGGGCTATACATAATCCTATCTTTTGAAGAGGCCTCCATTATAATCTCCCTACCATAATCATACCTTAAAGGTCGAACATAAATACACCATTGTAGTGTATTTTGAAGACCACATCAAATGGTACTTCCATGAAAACTGTGTAAATTCAAAATAATTACAAACCCTATTTTATAAAACCCTAACTAACAAATACTTTTTATTAAAACCTAACACAATTGGGGTAATAAAACATTAAATATGATGAATGAATATACCTTTTGTCTACCCAATTGGAAAGCGACAACCAATTGATTATTAATTGTCTATTAGGGTTTGGAACAAATTTGGGGATCTTGGAAAATATTGAAGTGTGAATGGAAAGTAAAGGTAACATAATACGCTTTAAGGTACTTGTGGTGGGATTACATGCTTGTTTAATATTAACCTCGTACTATCCATTCCACATCTGCAAACAACGAGGAGCAATGAAGGCAAGCGTGTGGTTTTCAATGTGGGTTGTCGTGGGTTTCAAGCGTGGAGGTGTCTTTGGATGTGAGAGAAAGGGTTTTACCGTCCACCGGATGTGTAAGTGAAAATATCGTATAAAAGACAAAATAGTCGGGTTTGATAGCCAAACGGTATTTTTTTATTTACTACGTCGAGGCCGATTTTTGTGACAAGTATGATGCTTTAATAGGTTATTTGCCCAAAATTAAATACCTCACAAACCGTTAGCAGTTAAATAAAACTAATTATACCATTGCGACAAGAATAAAATTATCTTTCTATAAAGATCCAATATTGTATACTTTCGACGAACTTATTTTTTATCGTTTTTTGCGGGTTTCGATATATTACATTATAAATAAAAAATTTAAAAATACTCTTTTGTGTTAACACAACCCCTAAACCCTAAAAACCCTAACCCCTAAACCTAAAAAACCCTAACCCCTAAACCCTAAAAACCATAAACCCTAAACCCTAAACCCCTAAAACCCTAAACCCTAAAACCACAAAAACCACAAACCCTAAAAACCAACAACGCTAAACGAAAAACCTAAACCATAACCCCTAAAAAGCTTAACCCAAAAAGTCAAACCTTAACACTAAACACCTAAACCCACCACGTAAACCCAAACCCACAAAAAAAGTCGGAAAAAAAAAAATCGAGAAAGTATATGATGAGATATCAAATTAAAGGTAATTTTATCTTTATGTCGTGATGGTATGATTAGTTTAGTCTAACGATCAATGGTTTGTGAGATATTTAATTTTAAAAATGAAGGTGAAATTTTTTATTGTTTTAATGAAAAATGATTGGTTGAGAATTGTTTATTTGATCTTTAGTTTTTTCTTCGATCTTTATTAAATTAAACTCTCGTTAGCTTGCTCCTACAATTTTGGGCTCGTCTCTCATGTCTATTTATTTTATTGAGGCGCTACTAGTAGCATAAATTTTACTGTAAAATCTCGCATCGACGGCGTGTCGGTGGTGATTAGTTTTGTGGGATCCACATCTCAAAAAGCCAATCACCACGACGTATCGTGCATGAATTTTTCAAAACTTATGTGGATGTATAATTGTATTTTATTTATTGGATTTGCTATACAATGACCATTGGGCAATTAGTGACATTAAATAACATATTATTTACATGTATTTGATGCACACTAAATAAACATACAAAATATCTTAAATATTTGTGATTTATAATTTAAAAAAGTCTAAGTTTTATTTTATATTTATATTAACCATTCTTAATTAACCGTTGCCCAGTCGTCATTGTATAGTAAATTTTTTATTTATAATAGGAGAATTGCAAATATACCCGATAAAACTCGTATATTTGCATATTTTCTTAGCCAATAGTATACCTAATCGGTAACAAGTAGTTTGTTTTAACATACATTAAATACTATAATTTTAACGACTGACAAAAACTTTATTTATTATTTACTCACCTTAATTTAGTATTTTATCTTAATTTGTATCTACTAGCCGAGTCAAATCAACATTTAATCAAGTAATGGGTTTAATGATGTTGGTATTTGGTGAATAATGATCCATAAACACTCACATGTGAAATTGGATTTCCTTCTGATTTAAACTTTCTGAAAAAACTATTATAAAATTAACTAGTTTTGTTTGTTTTTTTTTTTTTTTTTTTTTTTTTTAACAATCTCACAAATATAAACTAATATTATTAAATATTAATAAATAGGAGGTAAGATTATAATTACAAAGAAACTAAGAATAACCAAACCCTATTTATATTTAGTATATTTTTAACAAATAGTGCAATTCAACCGAACTTCGACTAAATAGTTACTTATAAGCTATTTAAATTTTCAAAACCAATAGAAACTACACATTATTACACTAACATAGATAAAAGAAACAAATTACACTTTACGTAGCAGTTTGGTTTTATAACTTTTAGTTACACACATAAATACATATAACCAGCAAAGATTAATGGTATGTGTGAATTCACATACATTTTTTTTTTAATCTAAAACAGATTCAAAAGACCAAAAACTTATAATAAATGCCGTATATATGTTTGTTTTTGTGTTTGTGCATGTGTAGGTAACGAATATGAGAAAACGACAAAAAGAAAGACAAAACGGACAAAAACGAGCACGAGATTGGAAAGAGCGTGAAAAGCCAAAGCCGGAGAATGAATTCTACATTTTTGAATCAAGCCTAATCTTACAAACATAAATCTATTACACCTTTAGTCCTTTAAACCTTTTCACCATTAGTCCTAAATACTTTGCAAAGTTAGTCCTAAACTAACAAAGGTTAAATCCTAAACTATTAATAAAACCCTAAACCCATCGACCCATTACCAATAATAAAACCATAATCTAATCCATTGATCCAAATATCCTTTAAACCCACCAACCCATCCCCAATCAAAATAGTCAAAGCGCCAAATAGTTATTATTCACTATCTCCTTGATTTACCATGCATCCCGACACCACAATTTACCTCACCTTAAGTACAATTAGCCCTTTCTAGAAGGAGTACACCTTGGCAATCCCAAGGGTTATGATTGGTGGATGTGATGTGTGAAATATCCAAAGGACTAAAATGATTGGCAATGATTGGATGGTGGAGATGAGAGCTTAAGAAACACACCTCAGAAGATCTAGAATCCTCCTCAGCTGGCTATAAAAAGGACCTCATCACACACACAAATGGAGGGCATCTTTTTACTAGCAGTCCTTAGCTTATTTTACTAGCTTATTTACTTATTTGTCATTTAATTCCTGTATTTTCCTTTCAAAGTATTGTAAACCTTCGTAGTTATTAATAAAATTCAGTCTGTTTTAATTCCTTATCAAATTTACTTTTAACTTTTTTTAATGTTTGCTTTTGGTTAATAAGGTGTCAAATAAGCTCAAATGCTCATAACCAATGGAGCATTAGTCCAATGGTTGGAGCACTTTTGCTTGAGTCAATAGATCCAGGTTCAAGTCTCATCCTTGACATTTGCTTCATTTAGGTACCCATCTCCGCAAAATCTATGGGCACACTGGAGAGACTTTGTGGAATAAGAGCTCAGGGTCCGAGTCTTGGCTCGTGCTCACTCCAGTTGGTACCCTACTAGGCCAGGAGAGTTGTTGGAGCTATTCCATGTGGGGTGGACAATAGCTGGTGCCAAAAGGCACCCGGGGTCAGGGTGTTCCCGCCAATCTAAACCTTTTGTGGAAGCTCAAATGCTCATAAATTATGTTTAGAAGTCAAACAAGCTTTATCAAGCTTGTTTGAGCTTGTTGTTTAATTTTTAAGCAGCTCGGTTTAGTAATTTTGTTTTAAGAAGTATATAAGCTAAGTTGGAAGATAAGCCAAACATGGATGGGCTTATAGGGTCTTACCAGCTTATCATTTGATAAGTTGGAGCTTGTAGAGTAGCTCCTCGAGTTTAAATGATCCTTGTTTCAGCTAGGATCAAGGTAAAAAGCTTAAAACCTCATTTATAGTTTTAAACTGCTTATTGCTTAATAGATCTTCTTATTTTGTTAAATGTTTGCTTAATTATGCCTAGACTAAAATACACCATTGGTTCCTAAACTTGACAAAAAGCATCGCCTGGAAACATAACATCATTTTTTCGTCGTCAGTAGTCCAAAGTATGGGTTTTTTAGGCCAAACTGGTCCCTTGACCCGTAATGCCAAAGTCAACGTCAATTTTGTGTTATTTTGTCGAGGGTATAATAGACCATACACATTTATACTATACCATAGTTAAATCTAACCCAACCGAATACCCTATTAGTACCAGCAACACACATTTGGCGTAACTAACAGGAACATATAACACAAAATTATTGAATTCATGCGTCAATGAATTTTAATAAGAATTACCTTGACATACATGAATTGAGGTCACTGTCCGCTGTCAACAAATCGGATTCAGATCCAAAGTATTCAACCCTTTTTGCCTGTTGCCTCTTTTTTTATCTGCTGCTATATTAGGGTATAAACCTTAATTACAAAAAATACCCTTATAAACCCTAGATCGAGAGCCACGAGGCTCTGATACCAATTGTAGAATCCAAGATCCGGACTCAACTAGGGTATAATAATAACAATGATTGAATATGCACAGTGGAATAATAAGAACACAATCAAAGTTACCAACAAGGTTTTTCTCATAAAACAATGATCCTCTATGGATCTCTATTTCTTTTTCTAATTGTTTTTCCTGGAATGTTTTTCTAAGAGTTGTTCAATACAAAAGACATCAGTTCCTTTTATACACAAGGAACCCTAAATAAACAATAATATAAAATAAATGCATATCACTACCTAAAATAGCTCATGCATATCCTAACAAACTATAAAATACGCGGAAGCTACGTACTATACTACTTGACAGATTCTCGTTCTTGACATAAACATTGAACTTGAGCAGAATCCTTGATAGAAGAATATCGTTAATTCTAACGCGAAATTCCCAACAAATCCCACCTTACTACCACCCAAACACCCGATTAATAATGTCAACAAAAAAGCGGCGACCATGCGGATTGATTTTCCCAGCGTCATACACGAAACATAATGACTCGTTTATTAAGATTGCTAAAAAAAAAAAAAAAAAATAATAATAATAATAATAATAATAATAATAATAATTACTTGGACATTTATATTTTCTTCAAAAGTAAAATTTAAAACCTAAAGTTTTAGAATTTCAGGCAAAAAATTTAAAAGATTTTCGTTACTGAAAGAAAGAAACTACACGTACATGACATGCATGATTACCAACTCAAAAAACCTACTATGTTCAAAGTACCAACTCATCCGAGTTGCAGTTTTTTTTTGTATATAAATAAAACACCAATGTTTACTTACAATGAACAAGATCAAATACTTCAACCAGAAAACTGAAAAAAATCGACTTACTTGGTGTTCGGTTGTTCTTCATGTCTTATGTTAATGACATGCTGATGATCGCTTGTCGTCTTTGGAGCCATAAACTTTGAAAGAGATACGTAAAACCTTAAAAGAAAATCGAGCTAATGCTGTTAGTTATGTTGAACGTAATAAAAGATACGTGAGGATCCCTTTATATAATGTTAGAGACGTATGTGAATAACAAGCAGCTATAAATAATTAAATATTTACTTACCTAAAATAATACAAAGTTTATTTAAACCATGGTGAATAATTAAATATTTACTTACCTAAAAACAAGTTTACCACAATCGATTTTGTTTCCTCTTCGTAACGTTAGCTTGCTCCTACAATTTTGGGCTCGTCAATCATGTCTATTTATTTTATTTATTGGATTTGCTATACAATGCTCATTGGGCAATTGTTAAGTGACATTAAATAGCATATTATTTACATGTATTTGATGCACACTAAATAAACATACAAAATATCTTAAATATTTGTGATTTATAATTTTAAAAAGTCTAAGTTTTCTTTTATACTTATATTAACCATTCTTAATTAACCATTGCCCAGTCATCATTGTATAGTAAATTTTTTATTTATAATAGGAAAATTGCAAATATACCCGGTAAAACTCGTATATTTGCATATTTTCTTGGCCAATAGTATACCTAATCGGTAACAAGTAGTTTGTTTTAACATACATTAAATACTATAATTTTAACGACTGACAAAAACTTTATGGGACAAGTTATCCACACCCTCCCATAGAGAGGTATCCAATGATTGGGTGCATCGCGAGCTTATACGATGTGCATTGCAGGTTATACGGTTTGACCAAAATCCTATGATGTGACAACATAAGGAGGGTATCTATATCACATCCCAAACTTTATTTATATTACTCACCTTAATTTAGTATTTTATCTTAATTTGTATCTACTAGCCGAGTCAAATCAACTAATGGGTTTAATGATGTTGATATTTGGTGAATGATCCATAAACACTCACATGTGTACGAAATTGGATTTCTTTCTGATTTAAACTTTCTGAAAAAACTATTACTCCGTATAAAATTAACTAATATTTTTTTTCCCTTTTTTACAATCTCACAAATATAAACTAATATTATTAAATATTAATAAATAGGAGGTAAGATTATAATTACAAAGAAATTAAGAATAACCAAACCCTATTTATATTTAGTATATTTTTAACGAATAGTACGAATTCAACCGAACTTCGACTAAATAGTTTCTTATCACTATTTAAATTTTCAAAACCAATAGAAACTACACATTATTACACCTAACATTTATAAAAGAAACAAATTACACTTTCGTGTAACAGTTTGGTTTTTATAACTTTTACTTACACACTCATTATACACACATAAATACATATAACCAGCAAAGATTAATGGTATGTGTGAATTCACATACATTTTTTTTGTTTTTCTTTTATCTAAAACAGATTCAAAAGACTAAAAACTTATAATAAATGCCGTATATATGTTTGTTTTTGTGTTTGTGCATGTGTAGGTAATGAATATGAGAAAATGACAAAAAGAAAGACAAAACGGACAAAAACGAGCTCGAGATTGGAAAGAGCGTGAAAAGCCGAAGCCGGGGAATGAATTCTACATTTTTGAATCAAGCCTAATCCTAAAAACATAAATCTATTACACCTTTAGTCCTTTAAACCTTTTCACCATTAGTCCTAAATACTTTGCAAAGTTAGTCCTAAACTAACAAAGGTTAAATCCTAATCTATTAATAAAACCCTAAACCAGTCCAGCCCATTACCAATAATAAAACCATAACCTAATCAAGCCCAATCCAAATATCCTTTAAACCCGACCAACCCATCCCAATCAAAATAGTCAAAGCGCCAAATAGTTATTATTCACTATCTCCTTCAATTTACCATGCATCCCGGCACCTGATTTACCTCACCTTAAGTACAATTAGCCCTTTCTAGAAGGTACACCTTGGCAATCCCAAGGGTTATGATTGGTGGATGTGACGTGTGAACGATCCAAGGGAGTAAAATAATTGGCAATGATCGGATGGTGGAGATGAGAGCTTAAGAAACACACCTCAGAAGATCTAGATTCCTCTTCAGCTGGCTATAAAAGGACCTCATCACACACACAAATGGAGGGCATCTTTTTGCTAGTAGTCTTTAGCTTATTTTACTAGCTTATTTACTTATTTGTCATTTAATTCCTGTATTTTCCTTTCAAAGTATTGTAAACCTTCGTATTTATTAATAAAATTCAGTCTATTTTAATTCCTTGTCAAATTTACTTTTAAGCTTTTTTAATGTTTGATTTTGGTTAATAAGGTGTCAAATAAGCTCAAGTGCTCATAACCAATGGAGCATTAGTCCAATGGTTGGAGCACTTTTGCTTGAGTCAATAGACCCATGTTCAAGTCACATCCTTGGCATTTGCTTCATTTAGGTACCCGTCTTCGCAAAACCTATGGAGCACTGGAGAGACTTTGTGGAATAAGGCTCGGGGTCCGAGTCTTGGCTCGTGCTCACTCCAGGTTGGTGCCTACTAGGCCTAGAGAGTTGTTAGAGCTATTCCATGTGGGGTGGACAATAGTGGTGCCAAAGGCACTGGGGTCGAGTGTTCGCCAATCTACACCTTTTGTGGAAGCTCAAATGCTCATAAATTTTGTTTTTGACAAAGCTTGTTTGAGCTTGTTGTTTAATTTTTAAGCAGTTCGGTTTAGTAATTTTGTTTTAAGAAGTAAATAAGCTAAGTTGGAAGATAAGCCAAACATGGATGGGCTTATAGGGTCTTACCAGCTTATCATTTGATAAGTTGGAGCTTGTAGAGTAGCTCCTCGAGCTTAAATGATCCTTGTTTGAGCTAGAATCAAGGTAAAAAGCTTAAAACCTCATTTATAGCTTTAAACTGCTTATTGCTTAATAGATCTGCTTATTTTGTTAAATTTTTGCTTAATTCTACTTAGACTAAAATACACCATTGGTTCCTAAACTTGACAAAAAGCATCGCCTGGAACCATAACATCATTTTTTTCGTCGTAAGTAGTCCAAAGTATGGGTTTTTTAGGCCAAACTGGTCCCTTGACCCGTAATGCCAAAGTCAACGTCAGTTTTGTGTTATTTTGTCGAGGGTATAATAGACCATACACATTTATATTATACCATAATTAAATCTAACCCAACCGAATACCCTATTAGTACCAGCAACACACATTTGGCGTAATTAACAGGAACATACATTGAACCCTAAATACAAGCAACACATATTCAACCCAAAGCAATAAACAAGAATGACAAAAAATAATAAGGGGAAGGCTTTGTTGAGTGCGTTGAGGAAATAAGATTATTCAAATAAAAAGGGTTGGATGTTAAGAAGGATATGGAAGAGGCTGACATCGGGTTATCAAAGGTTAATGATTTGGTAAAAAGGATTAAAAATCTGAAAGCTTTGTTTAAATATCTTAAGGAAAGGAAAGAAATGAAGGAAAATGATGATAGGGAAAGTTGTGGATCTAGCTAAGTGTATGTTTAAATAATAGAAAAGTTTGTAATGATCGTCAACATGAAATCGAGCAATAAAAATATGAGTTGTTATTTTAACTTATAGTGTTTAGTTGTGCGTTGGTAATTATGTTTGACTTAAGGAAGTCAAACATATTTTAAGTGATAGTGTTTGACTTAGGGAAGTCAAAGATATTATAAGTGAAATCGATAAAAAAAAAATCAGCTCTTGCTTTCAACAATGGCATACTCTAAAATTGTGTTAGATATTGTAACTGATAGATTTCATTGTACATTTGTAAATAGGTTTGACTTAGCGAAGTCAAAAAACAAGAGGTTACAATTTGTGGCATTTGCTAAATTGGTTTGACTTGGGGAAGTCAAAAATCAAGATATTACAATTTGTGGCATTGGGGTTGTTCAGTCCCACTGTCAACACTAACACCATACCATTTTCTTCCTAAACAGTACAACATTGTCAATACAATAAGATTTAGTGCTAAAGCATTTGCATTTTCAACACATAGAACATTACAAACCACCGGCTTTGGTTTCTTGATCAAGAGGGTGTTTGGTTTTGATGATACAAGGGAAACATTTGGTTTGCTCATAGAAAATATACACCCAATAGCATAATACAAGAAGAGATTGAATACTAAAACTTAGATAATATTTCATCATAATTATAGTCGATTACAAGAACATCAATAACTAGATCAAACCATGATCAACAACAGAACAAAAGAACCATTTAACCTACCCTTTTTAACAACCTATTATTCCAAAACAAGCACCCAAAAGACCCCATTTACCTACCCCCATCAAATACCCAAAAGTCAGTCATTATGTTCAGCCATTTTTGCAACATAACCTAACTGCATACGAATACCATCATCAGTTTGACCAAAAATCTTTATCAATCGAACAAGTAGGTCGGTGTACCTGGCCTGGGTTTTTCTCAGCACATCCAAAATGTCAAGCGCCACACCACTTGGTCTAAAAGCTTCGTTCTCCTGAATCAGCTTCCTACGCTTGATGATCAGCCTCTTGAGATGATCAATGCAGTCACGAATTAGCTTTTTCCAAAACCCTTCTTCTACAACCTCTTGCCCAAACCACACTGCCATACGATCATGTAAGCTGGATTTCAAAATAGGGAAATCTTCCATTGTAAAATGTGTGAGGAAAAGGTTGTGGATGGGTTTATTGGTTCGCGAGCACAAGTAAATAGCGTCTCAGGGAAGAGACGGTCAAGTGGTCTAGTAGTTTTTTTCACTTGGTCCCTGAATTTTTCTGGGTTACCGTTGTCATACTTAAAACTCCCGCCCAATAATTACTTGACTGTTTATAATTAGTCCCTCAATTTGACAAATTTATGTTTACTATTTAGCTGACGATTAAACAACACAAAACCATTGAAAGTTTGACTTTGTAAAGTCAAACTTGCAAAACATATCCAAAAATTACCTAATAGACATTGTCTAATTCATTTGTGTGTGTATTTTAAGTCATTTATATGTAGATTTTTTTTGGCACATTTGACTAATGGTTTTGCAATTTTGACTTTAGAGAGTCAAAATGCAAATAAAAAATGGCATCTACCACTTTGAAGGTTGACTGGCTAAAGTAAAATGAAAATGCTAAATTTTTTGACTCACGAATTGCAGTTTTACTTTCTAAAGTCAAAGTTAAATGCGAAATGAAAGTTTGACTTTATAATGTCTAACTTGCATCACCAACATATCCATAACCAACAACATATGTAGAAGCTAAATTTAACCAAACCATATACAAAAATACCAAAATACTTTATACAAGATTAATTGTCATATGGTATTCAACCCATACATAAACTACAACCACTAAAAGAAGTCTACTACGGTTGTGAGGGAAGCTCGGTGGAGTTTCAACAACTTCCTAGCCAACTCCCAATTCATCTTGATATTTTCATACCCATCATCACTCAAATCGCTGACCCTGATATAGATTATCTTTAGCAACGGGGAACACGCAAGTATAAACTTTATTATAGTTAATTCATTCTCTGATCTAGGAAAAGATCGAAACACCACACTCTCAAGCTGCCCATGCCTCATTGCGTTTCTGTCTAAATCTAATAAATTTTTTTCCAAAGGTAGAACACTAAGCGTGTATGCAACCTGCAAAATGAAATAGTATTGAGATACACAAACATGGCAATTTACGAATGTTTATTTGATACATATGCATTACATTATTACACTTACTCTGGTTTCTAGCATTTGCAATTTTGGAGATCCACGAATCATTTCAATGATGAATGATACCATAACACTATTCCCAAAATCCACTCCAGGTCAGGGACATTCATCCTGGAATTAGCTTTTGGCATCAACTACAACAAGTCGACTTTTCGTAAGTTTTAAAGATTAAATTTCATTACAGCTAGAGATTACTTTAACATTCTATAATTTGAAGTGTAAAACTCAAATTGGTCTGACCGTACAATCCTGAAAATCCAATGTAAGGGTCTAAAGTTCTGGAAGACTTGTCAGGTGAAATATATTGGATGTTGTGATTGTCGTCACATGGTTCCAAACACCAAATGACAAATATAACTTCTTTATATTCCTAAGTTTTGCAATATCCTATAGTCTCATCTCGTTTGTAGTAGCACGATTCATTTCAAGAAACTCAAGTAAGAGACAGCTAACAATAAACTCCCAAATTGTACCGCTTTGAAAATTGACATAACAAAATTCTAAGCTCAATAGATTTGGAAAACTACTAAAAAAATACCAAAGTAGGAAAAGTACAATAATGAAGTTCCAGATGTTTCAACTCCATATGAGAGTAAAGTTGGATTGGCAACGTAACTGGTTCATCATATCAGTTTCTAATTGTGAGCTCCTCAATTCCTTGTCGAGCCAAAAACAAAAGCCAATCATGAATCTCTTCATAATTCAAGTCATCTTGTCCAAACAACGTTTTGGGCTCTATGGAGAAGACAAACCTTCTTATGTGAACTTTAAGCTGAAGTAAAAGTTTAGTAACATGCCTCCCATCAAACTTATTTGTTAAATAATAAAAGAACTCCTCATCAACTATGACATCGGTGAGCAAAGTCCACATAAACCTCCAGTTTCTTGCTAAACTATCGGTTCTCACCGCTTCTTTTATTGGCAAACGATTCAAAATGTTAGTGATCACTATATCTGGCATGTTGCTAATATAATATGTCATATTGGTGCTAACATTAGCTCCAAACAACATGGTATTGTTGAAATTTGGGTTGGTTTTTTGAGTTCTTGAAATGAGGATTTAGATTTGGTTTTTGATTTTCAAGTGATGGTCTGGATAAGGGTGTGTTATTATGATTAGTATATGTGTTTGTTGGGTGGGTTTATTGGTTCGCGCGCAAAAAATACTAGCGTATCAGGAAAGAAACGGTCTAGTTGCATAGTCATAATCATATTTGGTCCCTAAAGTTGACTGTTGGGTTAGATTTAACTACTGGCCACGAAAAAACCTATATTTTGGACTACTGACGATGAAAAAACCAAGTTACAATACAGGGAGATGTTTTTTTGCCAAATTTAAAAACCAACAATGTATTTTAGTCTTATTTTTATTATAATACTGCGAAACAAAAAATACCGAACATAAAATATGAAGTTACACTACAAACTATACTCACTGTGTTCTCAAGTTGGTTTTATAAAGGAAATGGAAAGTAATGAAAGAAAACCAAAAATTTATCATGTTCTTGAGTTTTTTTATAAAGAAAAAGGAAGTAAAAGTGAGGAAATTTTAGGCTATTTGAAAGTAAAGTATTTCCTCTCAAAAGTGAGAGGAAATTGTTTACTTTACATTACTTCCATTTTCTTTAGGAACAAAACTTACGCTCAGTTCTCGAGTTTTTAAAGAAGGGAAATGGAAAAGAATAGGAAAGGGAAAAGAAATGGAAAAGGAAAGTAATTGTTAGTTGTTATGTTCTTGAGATAGAGGAAAGGAAAAGGAAAGTAATCATAATCGTGTTAGCGAGTGGGAGGAAAAGGAAAATAAGTTGGTCAAATTACATATGTGCCTTTAATTATTAATGTCGAATGTTTTAAAATGGTATATTAGTCTTTCACATGATATATAGTTTAGTTTCCTTTCCTTTCATCCCAAAAGTGGGAGGAAGATTCTTATCAAATATTCTCTATTTCCTTTCCGTTTCCTTTCCTTCTTTAAAGAGACTCAAAACGAAAAACTTTTCGTTCCTTTTCTTTCCTCTTCCTTTTCATTTCCGAGGCGGCGTTAAGAACATATAAGGAAAAAATTGTTAGAACTTAAAAATCAGTCCCTTTGGCCTTCCTCCCTCCAACTTCTGCAAGTACTCAAACTGAACAGAGACATGTTCCAAGAAAACAAACAAACAAACTCATGACAACAACAAAAACAGTTTACAAATCACTCTTCACACAAATCCTAGACCACACCCTCCACAAAAACATCCTGGGAGGCACATCCCTCCACGCCCACATAATAAAAACAGGCTCCACAAGTTGCTCCTTCATCTCCAACTCCTTAGTCAACTTCTACGCCAAATGCCATCTTCTACCCCAATCCCACCACGTCTTCAACACCATTGACCACAAAGACATTGTCTCATGGAACTCATTGATCAACGGATACTCTCAGCTGGGGACACCACAGTCTGCAAGGACCGTGGTGCATCTTTTTAAGGAGATGATGAGTTGGGGGGAGTTCTTGCCTGATGCCAGGACTTTTGCTGGTGTGTTTAGTTCGGTGTCGGTTTTGGGTGATTTTGTGTTTGGGAAGGAAGTGCATTGTGTTGGGGTGAAAGTTGGGAGATGTGGGGATGTTTTTGTTGGGAGTTCTTTGGTAAATGTTTATTGTAAGTGTGGGGAGGTTCGGGATGCGCGTAAGGTGTTTGATGAAATGCCGGTCAGGAATTCGTTTACGTGGGCTACGGTGATTAGTGGGTATGCGATGGGGAGGGTTTGTGGTGAGGCGATGGAGTTGTTTAAGGAGGTGGTTGGGATTGGGATGGGGATGGGGAGGGATGAGGGGTGTGTTAATGAGTTTGTGGTGACGAGTGTTTTGAGTGCGTTTGTTTTGAGTGAGTTTGTTGGCGTTGGGAGGAGTATTCATTGTTTGGCGTTTAAGTATGGGTTGTTGGGTCATGTGAGCGTTGGGAACGCGATTGTGACGATGTATTCCAAGTGTGGGAGCTTGGATGAGGCGGTTAAGGCGTTTGAGTTTTCGAGTAGTAAGAATGCTATTACGTGGTCTGCGATGATTACTGGCTATGCGCAAGGTGGGGATTGTGTGAAAGCTTTGGAGTTGTTTTCGAAAATGCATGCTAATGGCTTGATTGCTAGTGAGTTTACGCTTGTTGGGGTTATTAATGCTTGTAGCGATGGTTCGGCTATTGGAGAAGGAAAGGAGGCACATGCTTATTCGATAAAATTGGGATTTCAACATCAGATTTATATAATGACGGCTTTAGTTGATATGTATGCTAAATGTGGTAATTTAGACGATGCTCGGAAGGGGTTTGATCATTTACAAGAACCGGATATTGTGTTGTGGACTTCAATGATTGGAGGGTATGTTCAAAATGGAGAAAACGAGAGTGCTATGGACCTGTTTTGTAGAATGCAAACAGAGGGTATTCCACCGAATGAGTTGACAATGGCGAGTGTCTTAAAAGCATGTTCAAGTCTTGCTGCATTAGAGCAAGGAAAACAGGTACATGCCACTACTATCAAACATGGATTTGGGCTCGAGGTTCCAATTGGAAGCGCACTATCAACTATGTATGCTAAATGTGGAAGCCTTAAAGACGGTGGCCTTGTGTTTACAAGAATGCCATCAAGGGATGTTGTATCTTGGAACTCAATGATTTCGGGTCTGTCCCAAAATGGGCAAGGCATTGAAGCACTTGAGTTATTTAAGAAAATGCAGATTGAAGGTACAAAACCGGACTATGTTACTTTCGTAAATGTTCTCACCGCTTGTAGCCACATGGGAATGGTAAAAGAAGGTTGGGATTATTTTAATATGATGTCGGATATATATGGTATCACTCCAAGAATAGACCATTATGCATGTATGGTTGATCTTTTAAGCCGTGGTGGAAAGCTAAATGAAGCAAAAGATTTTATTGAATCAGCACCGATCGACCATGGTCTTTGTCTGTGGCGTATACTATTAAGTGCTTGCAGGAATTATCATAATTATGAATTAGGAGCCTATGCCGGAGAGAAATTAATGGAATTGGGATCACAAGAATCGTCTGCATATGTCTTATTATCCATTATTTATAAGGCTCTAGGAAGACCAAAAGATGTTGAACGGGTCAGACACATGATGAACTTACGTGGGGTGATCAAGGAGCCTGGGTGCAGCTGGATCGAGCTTAAGAGTCACTTTCATGTGTTTGTTGTTGGAGACCAATTGCATCCACAAATAAAAGAAATACGTATGGAGGTTCATAGGTTAAGTAAGTTAATGAAAGATGAAGGTTACCATCCGGAATCTGATTCCAATTTTGCAGATTTGGAAGTCTGAGATGCTAGAACTAATTAGGAGCAAGAAACTTGCTATCTGATCGATTTTTTTTTTTTTTTTTTATATATATACTCACTGAACAAAACATACTGTGATTACACATTTGTGATCTTCGTTTGATGCATTAGTAATTGACAAAAAACAAATTCCAGATTCATCAGTGGATTTGATGAAGTGCATTCAGGTATGTTTTGCCCTCTGTCAATTTACCTGCTACTATCTTTAATCTGATTTTTTTGTTCGAGTTTTTTGGTAGATTTGCCTTTGGATAGCCTGTTTATGTTCAGTTAGGTGACCATGATTGTCTTTATAGTTTTCATGATTAGGTAGAGCCTTTCTATCTCTTTAGATGATTAATATTGTATTGTTTCAGGATTCTCATCACATGATAATTGTATATAAGGTCTTAATTAATCATTGAAAACGAAATGTTTGGTTGAATGGCACCACTTACATCTGCATCTAGCAACACGTTCATCAATAGTTTATCCGCATACCTGTATACTTTATACAGACCTCAAATACGGAAAGTTGTGATTTTTATTAAAAGAAACCCGAAAATGCATAAGTTCTTGCTATGCCTCTTTACACAAGTGGAAACCCTAGTTATTTTTATTTTTTTTAGGCTCATCGTGTTTGTTCTTCTGCTCCTTCTCATGTCTTGAGTTTCTTTTGGCAATTCTCTCATTTATCCAACTATTAATATCAGCAAACACGGTATCAGTGTTCTCAGCAAACTCCCCATAAGTGAGTGCATGCCACATTCCTGGATACAGCTTAAATGTTTTGTCAGTACTAGCAGCAGAATCGTATAAGAGTTTACTCGTTAAAGGATCGGTCACTTTGTCATCCTCCCCATGTGCAATAAAAAACGGCAGTGTAACCTCTTTGAGCCTCTTTTCAAGGTCTACGGTGACTTTAAACAATTCCATAGCAGTTTGTAAGCGCACCCGGCCTTTGTAGCATAATGGGTTGTCGCGAATCTGACATAAGGAAACATAGATGCTTAAAATAATAACAAAAAGACAAGTATTATAAAAACCTATAAATGAATTCAACGAAAGAATGAGAATTCTTTACTTCCTGTCTAATTTTAGGATCTCTAAAGGCTATCTCAAGAAGATCTTGACCAGGGACAATCTTCCAAGTTGGTATGAATCTCATAAGTTGTACTAAAACATTGAACATTAATGGTGATGGCTTCATGCCCTCAGCAAGCTGTGATATCAAATATAAACAGTTAGAAAAGTAATAAGAAACAATGGAATTTTTAAACAAGAAACATACTTTAAGTCCTGCACAAAATAAATATGCAAGGCAATTTAATACAATCTGGTCCTTGAAGTACTTGTTTCTGCACTTAAATGTGAAATTTATGTTGATGCTACAAACATTAATTGCTAGATACTTTGGTTGAGTTACAGGGGGGCTCGTCTCTCACTCCATTATATAGAGCTTCAATGAAAGCAGTGATAAACTTTGTAACACTAACTAGGTACTGAATAGACAGGAATTCATTTGATTTGATATTTGCTCAAAGATGCTTTGTATGAATTTCATTATGTTGCCTCTTAACTATTAACTGTCGTTCTTACAAGATAAGTGTAGTGATTAATTAGAGTAACTACGTTAAGCCGGTCAGATGTCTGAGTTACTGACCCTCGTTTGTCATGATGATGAAAATTTCATATGAACTAACTTTTAAACTTGATAAGTTGCTGTATATAAACACTAAACTACTTAATTTATAAAAGTAGACTAGTAGAATATGGAGAGAAGGGGGTGCACATACCTTACACATGGGTGCAACCAAGACTCCACCATCCCAAAAGTCTGGTTTCATCCTAGCCAACCTGAGAACCATTGCTCCTCCCATTGACTCACCAAGCAATATCCTCAATTTATTTTTATTCTCTTCCCTTTCTGAAAATTAAAATGCATTAAATTATAATAGAAAAGTTATACTCCCAAATTGAATTTTTCCCATGTCGGTGTAATCGAGCCTGCTTAGCTCGAATAGCTGACGAGTTGTCTCATCTCGTTATCACTCACGTCTCTTTGTTACCCCGTTGAGATTTAAACTCACAACCACTTAATCAACTATGATAGTACCGCTTGGCCAAAAACATAATTGTTTTTTCACATTTAGCCATCTTTCCTTGGCAATTTTATGAAACGAGTCATTTGATTTTTTTAGTTCAAGTTGCCTTTTTCCCGCTTAAATTGATTTTTTTTTTTCAGTTTATAGTATTTAATTATCTTTGTCAAGCAAAATTATATTTATAGAAAAATGGCTTGATTTCTAATGCTATGTCATGAATTCATATTACTCTTTCGTACCAAAATAATTGTCCTCTTTTTTTTTTCTTTTTTTTTTATTTTGTTATATAACACATACAAAAATATTAAAGATCAAATTTGAGAATTTAAGACTTTAAAAAATCAAATGAGGACGATTATTTTGAGACGTGTGAGTATATGTTATTTATTTACATATTGTATCAATTTGTAAATGTTATCCATCAAGCGATAATAAAGGTACCCAAAGTCCAAACGCCATTCTTCGAAGTTTATTGAATTGGTCAAGATCAAAACTCGACTTTTTTTTCTTGAACTCTATATATATTACTATAAATAGAAATAAATAAAACTTACCACAAACGCTTGTGAAAAACTTAGAAGAATCCTCAACAAGATCATCAAAACAGGAGATGAAACCTTGAATTCCTTCAGATTTTCCGTGGCCTTCATTATCTATTGCATAAACTCCAAAACCTGCCTTTACAAGCCTCATTGCAGCTCCTATTTATTCAAAACTTAATTCATTTTATAATCTTTCTTTTACCAATAATAATGAATATTACATATTGACATATATAAACAACCTAGCTCACCTTTCATTGAAAAACTACACTCCATGGCATACCCATGATTAAGAAAGACTATAGCTTTCGGTTCGCAATCAGTAGGAATCCATCGGCACGTAAAAAGCTTCACTCCCTTTGAATTTGTAATGAATTCCTGAAAAATTAATAGAAATACAATGAGTTCATCATCCATGCATGATCATGCATGAATTGCATAAAATATTAGAAACAAAACATTATGATATAAAAGAGACAACGAAATATTCTAACCTCTTCGTATTTGACATTGGAAGATTCGGTTGCCTGAAGATCGTGTAAAAGACAAGAAAAATAATTTGATCAATAAATGAGACATGTATAGATCATGCAAATTTGAAGAAACAAAAGATGGAAGAACAGAACGTACCATGAAACAAATAGTGTTTGTGTGTGTTTAAGGAAACACAAGCTAGCTTGTTATGTTGGATCCTGAGATAATGGAAGAGAGATGAAGAGAAAGTGATGAAAGAGAGATTTTAGAATCTGAGATGATGAAATGCTTGTAGACTAGGAATGTTGATCCCTACTTATTTGGAGAGAACTAGACTTTGGAATTTTTCTTTATTTTTAATTTATTATAGAATTGATTTACATTACCAAAAATAGAATATGTGTCTAATGACACATTACATGTTATTAATAGATGTTGTGTCATTTCTTAATAGCCGATCTCTTCTTTTGCGCCCGAGTTTAATCACGGAAGTTACTGGAGCTAGGTGAAAGTAAGTATGAGTCATGTAAATCTTTATTATGTGGGTCGTGGGGATTGACTCGATCGCTATTTCTATATGTAGCAAGTAATTGCATATATACAAGAAGATAAGCACCAGGCCACCAGTCATTTGTTTTTTGATTCTGAGTATGGTGTCATGTTAGCATTTTAACTAACTTCTGATCAAAAAGAAAGAACAAATATTACTAATTACTTGCAAATCCACACATAGTTTTGGCTCTGTCATGTTACTTGACATCATATGCTAATCTAAACCAAGAAATTACTTCATATTTTGAAAGAGAAAATTATTCACGTAATTTATCTTCTCAATATCTAAATGCAAGCAATGATATCAACTGTAGTTTCCAAAAAAACTCAGATAGAGATTGACGTAATCTTGAAGAAATTTTGAGCCATGTATGATCTTGTCAAACCACCAAATCTTCGTGTCAACTACACTTATTTTGGGTTTTGGCAGCTTCCTTTTAATTGCACATTCTAACGTCACTACTAATACGCAACTTGAACAATCCAAGAAAGTATTAGTTTGGTTTTCTAACGAAAAAAGACTTATATAGTTAGACATAATACTAGGAAAGTTTGGCCATGGCTTAGGGGCTGTTTGATAAGTGATCCTTTATCTGATTCGGTCATTGCTCTTGGTTGTTTGATAACATATTTTAATGCTCTTAATAATTCCAATAGGTGGTGAGTCGGTCAGTAATAAATGTATGCAAAATGATTAAGTAACAAAAGTTCTACACATGCCTTTCCTCAAAAGTACCATCTAGATAATTATTTTAATTTTTTTTTTGTTACAGTGAAATAACATCGTGATTGCCAACTTTTATATATGTATTTAATAAGAGTAACACTAAATTAATCAAAAGTTTGGCCATGTTTGGAATTTGGAATTTGGAATTTGGAATTTGGAATTTGTTGGTGTGAAGTAGCCATCTATCAATAACGAAATATGCATAGGCGACAAAGAAGATGTCGCGTGCTAACAAATTGTAATTCCTAAAAATACACTTGAAACCATATCCTATTTATAGACGTGTTTCTAACAGTTACGAGCACTTGCAACGGGTAACGCCCCCCGCTATTCTGGCGTTAACGTGCCCAAGTTAGCCCTATAACAGGCGTTAACCGGATTAAAAAAAAATAAATCAATTTACCCCGGTCCGTTATAACGGCTAGTTTATTAAAAAAAAATCTTACCGCTATAAATACCCAATTAAAACAACATTTTTTTTTCACACTTCCACTACTCAATCCTCTCAATCTTATACTTCCAATTACTAAAAAAATGTCGGAGACAACAACGATTATATATCCACTACAAAAAACAAACGTTTTGGCACGACTTTCTCGTCCCAAAATGCATAGAATGTCGACCCAAAGAAAAAAGGCACGACGTGTCGTCGCGCTTTTTAAAACCTGTGTGTTGACCCAAAAAATTTAAGACGACATTCTCTTTACACTTTGGCACGACATATGTTGTGGGGCCCAAATGTATTTCAACCGAAAATCGCCTTTGTACGACATCCTTTTGCAAAAAGCGCGACAATGTCGCACTTTTTTTTAAATCTTTTAAAATTAAAGGAAAAACGTTAATTAAATTACAAAAGCGCGACGATGTGGTCGTACCAAATTATATATACGTGGAAAAACACGTGGCACGTTGTTCGAGAATGGCACGACATGCTTTTATTAGGGACGACAATGTCGTCCCTAATTTTCCTTGGTGGGCAAAAAAAAAAATGCAGAAGCTGCAGATTTTTCGGATTTTTAGGAAAAATCTACCAAAACAAATGCAACCTGTAATCAATCACAATCCACAATACCAAATCGACAATATGATACAATACCAAATTACTAAACGGATCGAATAACATTCCACAATTCTACGATACCATTTAACAAATACTATACAAAGTAAACTACTCTTAAACTATACAAGGCGCAAATTTCCTAAATAACATGTCTCAAACTAACAAGTCACTAGCTTATAAAGCTAACATGTCCAAAAGTTATAAAGTTAACATAAATCCACGATAACATTCGACAAATACAATACTATTCCATAATATTAATAAGTCTAAAATTCACAAACTAACTTCCGCCTACTCCTCAAAGAACTGCCGAATCGCCGCCCGACTCGTCCCCGACTCGTTGCCGCCTCATTATTATCCCCACTATCATCATCATTATTATTCAAATCATTATTATCAACATGATCATTTTGGCCCAAATGAGGATTATTTTGTGCGTTGTACCGTTAAGGTGCGGTGGCGGCATAGCATAGTTCGAACTAGTACCCGGCGCGTGATAGAGTTGGGAAAGGTGGGTTGATAACAACCGCAAATGCATTATTGGGGTTGAAAGTGGAAGCTTGGAAACCATAAGGGTAGGGAGGGGAAAAGGGCCAGGAATGGGTACCGAGGGAAAGGGAGGTGAAAATGGATTACCTTGTTGGTTGTAGTGGGTGAAAAAATTCGAAGGTAAGATCCGTATGTCCCAATGCGGCTTGGGCGCGACAGTGCTTCCTTTGCAGCGCAGACTCTCGCCTAGCCATGGCGGCCACGCCTCACTGACGAGCCCGTTCTTGGCGCCTTGGTTTCCTCATCGCCTTCGCCATGTGCTCCCTAGTAACGTAATCTTGACAACATGCCCACGCGTGTGAACTGCGGCGGTTGAGCCACCACGGGTAACCTCCGCCTGCCCGCCTTGATTCGGCGGTTGTCACTCGGAACTACACGCTACAATATTTCCAAGCTGCTCAGTACGGGGTGAGACCGGCTCGACTTGCTCTTGAAGGGCCTCATCTCATTCGTGTAATTTCAAAAAAAAAAAAAAAAAAAAAAAAAAAGTTAGGAAAAAATAATAAATGAAGTAACTTAATATAATAGCGCATGTTAAGAGATAAACTACTTACGTAAGCCATCTCGTTCTCTCTCGTCTCAAATGTGCCATCGCTTTTGAATGGCATCTCCTCCAAGTTTCAAGCGGTCTTCATTTTGATTGTTATTGTTGACCTCTATACATACAATATAAAATAAATTGATAACGAGGTAAATATAAACAATATAGAAACCTTTAAAAATCACAAAATTATAACGAGTCTTACATGAATGTTGCGTCCTTGAGCGAGCGATGTCGACCTTGGTGAGTTAAAATCTTGTTTTAGATCGATTTTTGCATTTGTGGCCGATCTTGCCATCCGTTTGGTCTAACCACGGTCAACCAACATCTCCCATTCCTCTTGGGTTCTGTTCCCCGAGTTTCTTGGGTGGCGGATGTGCCCTTGCCATGTGGTGTCTCGTGGATATCAAAGTATTTAGACTTGAGCCTGTGTTTGTATTTTCGGTATAGCGTCCTCTGCTGTAACCATAGCCCAAGTCCTACCCTTTCCCCCACCGTATAAAGATTCTCTCCAACCTGGAATCTGTTCTCATTATTCAACCAAGGCGCCAGGTTGAAATAGGTCTGCAAAAAAGTATACGCATTTAAACAAACACACAATTTAAATATAACAAGCATATCTAAACGGTCAATAACAATAAAAATAGAAATAAAATAAACAATAAATATAACCTGTAGTGACGGCATTATATGCGCCTTATACACATCAGGAATTTCTTCCCAATCGCAATCAAGGGGAAGTGGCCTCACTTGTTCCCCAATAAGACTATTTAACTGCGGTGCATAAGTGCCTACCGCTGAGAAGGTGCCTTGATCATCGGTATCAAAGCCTATAGGTAAAGGTTGTCCGTTATTCTCCCTAAAAGCCTTCCTTAAGGCCCGATTTGCCGTCTCACCGGTGATCATTGAACCTACAAATATAAGTTATTAAGTTGTGAAAATACATGTAAAAAAAATTCAGTTTTATCAATAAAAATTACATAAAAATAAAAAATAAAATAATAAAAAAACTCACCATTTGTTACTGCTGTAATAGCCAAGCAAAGTAAATGAGGGCCGTCTTGGTGGATCACCGCTTGACATCCCCCGTGTGATCTAGGTTGTACACACGCCATCCGTAAAAGTACAAGTAAAAGAACACATAATTTCGTGGACCAATTAACACTAATATACACATTCATATAAATATACACATTCATATAAACATATAGTAACAATTTCATTCAAATTACAATTTAAAAACAATAATTATCATAATCAAATTACAATTCAAATACAATTAATTGTCATAATCAGAATCATCACTAGATAAAACTTCTTCAACAACAATAGTGGGGTTCACTTCATCATCATCAGACACGTCAACATCATCATCATCAAGGACATGAGCAACGGCGTTATCTTCATTAGTAACAAAATCGGCATCTTCTTGACAACAACATCGGTGGGCGTCCACCTGATGATTCATCATTTACACTCAAATTCGCATACTCAAAACCGGTCAAACCAGCAGACAATGCAACATCGGATGAGCTGCGCCATGTATCACATCACGATAAGAATCTACCACATCCCCATGCCAGATCTTCCGATGATGAACATCTTCGACAACCTTCCAATGAGGTGGTCGTCTAGCAGGGTCTTCAAGGTAGAAGACTTGTGTTGCTTGTGTCGCAAGAATGTATTGTTGATTTCTAAAAGCATCCCGTTCAGTCAAAATATGATGTATGCCATGATCAATGTAAGAACGTCTGGAGCGTGGCGTAGGGTTAGTAGGGTTATGGGTGTCGAACCATATACATCGGAACAACACAACCTTACGGTTGCCCATATAAGTGAGCTCTAGAATTTCTTCTAGTTGACCATAATACATAGCTCCATCGAGGCCGGTGTTGAAACTCCACCGCTTTGAGTGGTATGAAGTTTATCGGCTCATGCACCAAGAACTTCACACCGTTCACTATGCATGCGGGTATGTACTTGCACTAGATGAAGGTCCACATGCCAAAGAGAGTAACTCGGGACTACAACTTGGGTCTTTGCCACGCTCTTTTCACGAATCTCGAAAGAGATACAACAGATTTAGATGAGCAATAACTCCGGACTACAAGGTAATATATCTAATGTGTTTACCTTGTGATTGAACCAGGGAGGAAAACTTGTTTCCATGGTATCGTTAGGAAATTCACTGCACAATGGTAATGAATAAGTCATCAGAAACAAATAACTTAAGAAAAAAAAGGGTTCTTCAAAATATAAAAAAGAAGAAACATACTCTTTGTACGCCAGGATGTCTGCTTCTATTTCAGGACTGTTGTTAAGTATAAACCATACAACTGCATGCATAATATATGTATTCAAGCGAGTCGGGCGTTCTCTACCCACCGGTTTGCCTACGAACTGGAACACCTGGAATTTATTTGGTTGTTCTGGCAAACCGTCATCATTTCTGTCAAGACGATTAAATCTTGTCTCGACATCCTTAAGATAACGCGAGCGAGAAAGTTAATGCTTCTTACGCAACATAACCTCTCGCTATAGAACCTTGAGCTTGGCTTTATTTCGGACATAATTTTTAGTTTTTCATGTATCTTTCAAATGGATACATCCATTGTAGTAAAGCAGGCCACCTAGAATAGCCTCTTCGGTAAATGTATAACCAAATGAATCATTATGTCAAAAAAGCAGGAGGAAATATTTGCTCTAAATTAATCATAACCTCGATCATTTGCTTTTTAGCTTTCACCATGTCTCTTGCATCAAACTTGAGCACAAATCGCTTAAAGAATAAGCGAGCTCGATTAATAGGGTTGAAATGTCTTTAGGTAAGTATCATTGAACTCCATAAGGAAGTAACATTGCATCATTATATGACAATCATGAGATTTTAGGCCCGTTATGTTGTTATCATCGGTGTCACTTTTTCTTGAAGTTCGATCCAAACCCATCAGGTAGTCTAACTCCTTTGATGAATTTACAAAAAATTTTTGTTTTATGGTGTGAAAGAGTACGTTGGATGAGGCTTATCGAACTTCCCGTTTCCTTTATCAATGGGCCACAACTCCTTTCGAACTCCCAAAGTTTTCAAGTCTTGCCTTGCCTTTAGCGTGTCTTTGGATTTGTCGTTCATTAACAAGGTATTCAGCACACTCTCAAGACGTTCTTTTCGATGTGCATGACATCGAGATTGTGGTTTTAGTAGAAGAACGGGCCAATACTCCAGTTCGTAGAAGATAGAACGCTTACTCCAATTCAATTCGATTTGTCGATTTGGTTTAGGGTTATTTTTTAAAGTATTTGGATGCTTCCCTGAGACACGTTTAAAGACTTTACTAATTTGAATCATGATTTCCTCATGGGTAAAGCTTTTAGGAGGAGGGTTCTTTTCAGGTTTACCATGGAATTCCTTATGTTTTTTCCTCAGTGGATGACTTACGCGTAAGAATCTTCTATACCCAACATAAGCGATTTTATGCTTCACAGGAAGCGATGGAGTGTCCTGATTACATGTGGGGCATGCATAGTATCCTTGTCCAACCCACCCAGACAAACTACTTGAATGGAAAGTCATTGATAGTCCATAAAACCGCCGCTTTCATTTTGAAATGAGTACCGTAGTAGCGTCTAAAGTCCACTCTCCTATCCATAACTCTTTGAGTTCTTTGATCAAAGGTGCAAGAAAACATCAATGTCCTTTGCGGTGATTTAGGACCGTGAATTAACATCGTCAACATTAAAGAAGTCTCTTTCATACACATCGAGGGTGTGTTGTATGTTGTCAATATCACCGCCACATGATGTAACCTTGACTCATGTTGCCAAACGGATTGAAACCATCGCAGACCAACCCTAATCGGACGTTTCTAGGGTCACGAGAAAACTCGGGTTTCATTATGTCAAAATTTTTCCATGCTTGACCATCACACGGGTGATTCATCTTACCGTTTTCCTTAGACCGTCGAGAGCATGCCAAGTCATCCACTGCGATGTCTTTTGTGTTGAACATACATTGTAGTCTAGGTTTTAATGGAAAGTAACGCAACACCTTGTTGGCAACTTTCTTCCGTTTGTCTTTTGGTTTTCCATCTACTCGTTGCAGATTGGACAATTATTGAGAATTTTGTTCTCATCGATCCCCAAAATAAAAACAATCATTTATACAAGCATGGATCGATTCGTATCCTAACCCGATATCTTTGTATGTCTTCTTGATTTCATAGTATGACGGTGGGAAATTGAATCCTTTACTAGGGGACATGCCTTTTGCAAAGAGCTAGAATCTTGTTAAACCCGACATCAGTTATTTTATGTAAGACCTTGATTTGCGAAAGCTTCGACGTAAAGCCCAATGTAGTCATATCACAACCTAGGTACAACTTTTGGGTGGACCTAGCAAGTAACTCTTCGTACTTGTTAGTAATGTTATGATCTTTGGTTTGAGTGGTTGAGGACACGTTGTTTGATCCGGTTGAAACTGTTGTTTGAGATGGTGGAGTTGGGACATTATCAGCAGAAATATCTTGGAAGAATGCATCCATGTTCATGTGTTCAGGTGAAGGTGGTTGTGGTATGTTATGTACTACGGGTGGAGGAAGTGGTTCACCGTGATATTTTCAAGGGGTATAAAGTGTGTCAAACCCGTATTTAGATATGTGTGACTCAAGAGTTTTGAGCGTACCCAATTTAGTTGGAGCGTTACCACAACGAACACATGGGCAATGAATCATTTTTGTGATGGGGTTTACCAATGGCTTACAATGCGCGATGAATGCAAAAAGACCATTTAAAAATTCTGGGGAATTACGGTTGGATACAGTGGTCCAACTCTTATCAATTGTCATGACTGCGTTGTAAAAAAACATATTCAAAAAAATTAATTTGTATATATACATACATATTCAAACATGAAAAGACGTAATTATGAGCTGTTCTGTTTACCTAGTGCAACTATGGAAGGCAATCCTAACCCACTCTTTGAATGTGTCGTCTCATATATGAATGCGTATAACTGATTTACTATTTGAAAAAAATTCGGCAGTATTTCCCCTCAACTCCCCAAATATGTGCATTAAAGACATATTCGTAGGAGTGAAAGGAAATCTTGTCAATTCTCTCAAATAGTAAAAGCGATTATACGCATCCATATCTAAATGAGACAAAACATTCAAAAAGCATTCCCAAAGGGACTTTCGAAATTAATTTCTAATAAATTAATTTCGGACGGGTTCTATAGGAAGATTAACCCGGACGGGAATTTCCAAAATTAATCACTAAAATCCTAAAAACAGTAACATAAGTATCATTTTCATTATCGACAATTAATAACATATATATCACATATCATTTTCATTTTAACACGGTCACTTTAAGTTTATAAGTAACAATTAATAACATATCACATGACATTTTTTCCGATATCACATATCATTTTCATTTTAACACGGTCACTTTAAGTTTATAAGTAACAATTAATAACATATCACATGACATTTTTTCCGATATCACATATCATTTTCATTATCGACAAAGTAATAAAGTATATACATTATCGATAAAGATAAAAGTATATATATATATATATATATATATATATATATATATATATATATATATATACCTATTTCAAGGGGTGAAATACACGAAGTGAAGAAAAGAGAAAGAAAAAGAGGTGGTCTTTACCGTCCCACCGTCCACGGTCCCGGATGTCCCAAACACTACACATAAAACCACAATTAAACAAACTATTGTCGTCCCAAAACTATTGTCGTCCCAAAACTATTTTCGTCCCAAAACACATTGTCGTACCAAAAACTTAAGGCACGACATTGTCGTACCAAAACACATTAACAAAATTAAAAAAAAAAGTCACTAACCAACACAAAAGGTGGTGGTGGTGGAGCTGCAGCTTCTGCGGTTGTTGGTGGTGGTTCACGGCGGTGGTTCACGGTGGTGGTGAGCTGTTGCGGTGGACCATCTAACCAACACAAACACAACATAAAACCATTGTAAACAAACCATAATTAAAGAAATTAAATTAACAAACCAAATTTTATAAAAAAAAAATACCTTTAAATGTTACAAAATAACAAAAATTATACAAATTGTGCACAGTGGTGCGTGTTTAATTGATGGTTATGAGTGATAGTAGTGTTTTGAAAAAAATTGCGTTTTTTTGTGATTTTTCCTGATTTTTTTTCTTTTTTTACGAGGGAGTGATAGTAGTTTTGGGGGTTAATTTTTTCTCTAAGTGTTGAAGAGGCAGAAGAAGGCGAGATCTGGCAATTATTGTTGTTTTTTGGGACGATTAAATAGGGACGACAATGTCGTCCTTTTTTTTTTTTTCCCGAATTATTTGGCGGGTTATTTAACTTTTCGTGAAATTTTAGGTAAAAAAGTGCGACATTGTCCTTTTTTGTTTTTTTTTTTCCCTTTATTTTATGTGTAATATAATGTGTTTAAATTATTTAATTAATACTAAATAAATTAAATTTGTTATAAACTTTTAAATAATTTAAAAATTAATTAATTAGTTATATAAAGTTTAAATTAGTTATAAAATTGATTGAAAATGATTTAAAATTAATTATAAATTTTTATATAAATTAAAACGGATGAAATGTTTAACTAAGCGAGTCAAGATAATGTTTGGATTCTTAAAATTTCGCTAACGAGGTTGTTTGGATTCTTAAAATTAATTATAAATTTTTATATAAATTAAAACGGATGAAATGTTAAACGAACGAGTCAAGATAATGTTTGTCGCTATACGAGGTTGTTTGATTCTTAAAATTAATTATAAATTTTTATATAAATTAAAACGGATGAAATGTTAAACGAGCGAGTCAAGGTGATGACATGTTATACTAACAAGTCAAGGTGATGTCTATATATCACATAACTTCCTCCAAAACATCCAAACATCCAACCAAAACTTCCTCAAAACTTCTTTATCTCATCAAAACTTCCTCCAAAAATAATGGCGCCAAAACTTCCTCCAAAAATCTGGCGCCAAAATTTCCCACCAAAATCATCCAGATCTGCTCTATATATCACATAAAGAAAACTTGAGATCTTATCCCACCAAAAGCCACCAGATCTTATCCTCAAAACCACTCAACCTCACAACCTCTTATCTTCGCACAAATTTCAAAACCTGAGATGGAGCCATTTAATCCTTTTATGTGTTCTTGTGGAGCAGGAAATATAAAATTAAGAACATCGCATAGAGAATATTCATCTGGACAACATTATTATTCATGTCCTCTGTCAAAGGTGAACAATCATACATTTCTTATTTATGTAAATATACAAATAATTGGGTTGTAATCTCTTAGAATTTTCTTATTATGTAATGACCGAGAAAAGATAATGGTGCGGATATTTTATGTGGAATGATGCATTTGACTGAGTACTTAAGAACAATCTCGCACCAACAGAGTGCTCGAGATGCCATGAAAAAGATCTTAGGATAAGCTTCGGAAACACAAAAACATGTGCTAGAGACAAGAGTAAGGGTGCTGGAGGCCAAACTTGAAATGGCAAGGATTCCTGACGACCACGCATGTCAGTCGGATGCATTACTTCGTGAGCTGTTAGGTGACATGGATAATCTTCGTATGCAGTAGTAGTTGTTCTTGTAGTTGTAGTTGTTGTTGTACGTAGTTGTTGTTGTTGTTCTTTTAGTTGTTGTTGTTGATGTAGTTGTTGTTCTGGTGGTTGTTGTTGTTATAGTTGTTGCATGTTCTGGTAGTTGTTGTTGTTGTTGTTGATGTTGTTGTTGTTGTTGTTGTTGTTCTTGTAGTATGTATCCGTTAAGTATTTCTATAAATCAAAGCACATGTTGGATTTGTAAAGATGGTCATGTTCTAAGTTAACCTATCACTTATTACTATGTACCTTTCAATTTGACCATGTTATAAGTTAACAAGAATATGGTTTCGAAACACCCCTTTTCCAATACTAAATTACACATGAATAAAGAAACAACTTGACAACAAAGCGAAGCAGATCAAACGAAACAACTCGGCAAGCAAACGAAACAACTCAAACGATATGATACACAACACGACATAGACCATATGCTACACACGACATACGAAACAACTTGACAACAAAACGAAGCAGATCAAACGAAACAACTCGGCCATTCAATTATTTTCCTCGCTACTTCCCGCTCTCGCTAGAACTCGCACCATCTTTTCCTTCCTTTGCTTGACGAACTATTCAAACAATGCTTCAAGATTTGTTACCCTATTTCCGCATCATCAAATGTGTAATCGAACGGGCTTTTTGACTTCATCTTTTTCCTTCCTTCGCTTGACGAACCGCTCCCAATTGCTTCACTTCCAGTGAGTTTGCTCTAAAATGTAATCGACTTCACAAATTCAAATACACCCCTATAGAATCGCTCTTTCCTTAACCATTCCATAATGCGGTCTCTCATCAACGGGTCTATGTTCTTATAAGAACCATATTCATCATAAATTTCGTTCCCATACGTATCAACAACTCGAGTAAAGAGATATATCGACGATAAAACCAGTGACCACTCTTTTTCCGGCGTGTAATCAGCCATTTTATTGTTACGTGTGTTTTGAGAATTGGGTTATTTATGTTTTGACATGATATATAAGGAAAACTTTGCGGGAAAAATAATGGCGGGAAAAATAATGTTTTTAATTCTATAAATGTATTTAATTCTATATTAAATAAAATTATTTAAATTAAATAAAAATAATTTTTTAAAATTAAATAATTAATTTATAAATTGGTTTATAAAGTAAAACAAAATAATAAAAAAAATAGTTTGCAGTTTGGGACGACATTGTCGTCCCAAACCGTTTGGCGGGATAAAAAAAAAGGGCGGGATGTATTTATTTACTTTAATGTTTTGATGAAAAGATTTTAAATCGGTAGAAAACAAATAATTACAAAAAGGCACGACATTGTCGTGCCTTTTTGCGTCGTCCCAAAACGTTTTGGTTGACTGTTGTATTTGTTGAAAAGGTGTGGGTCCTACGTGCAATTTGGGACGACAAAGTCGACCCAAGTTATTTGTCCGTCCCCAAACAATGATTTTGGTGTAGTGCGCGGGTTCATCTTCAAACCCCAACGTCTCTTTTCCCAACCCACTAGGCTTTTCGAGCCAAGAAATGTACCTACAACATCAACAATATCTATATTGGCAACAAAGTCAACAAAGCACCTTAAACACCAACTTTCAAAATCTACAATTATCACAACACTCACAACATTCACAAACTGAAACACATGATGTTCCTGAAACACCCACGTCTCTTCCAAAAAAATCCAAATGCCGTATTAAACGAAGTCAAAAAAATCCAAAGACCCCGAGCCCGAACCAATCGATGATGATAAAGAAAAATTCGCTACTGGGCGTTGGCAACCATCAGAGGAAGAATTACTTGCCAGGTGTTATGTAGCTGTTACGGAGGATCCGATAGTCAGACGTGCACAACCCAAAGATACGTTTTGGATACGGGTCACAAATGAGTTCAATAGACTCAATTTTCAACAACGCATCAACGATATGATGTCAAGTAAGTGGAAAACGTTGAACCAATGTTGCACAAAGTTCAACGGTTTTTTTCAAACGTGCGTAACGTGAACAGAGAAGTGGGGAAAGTGAGATGGATGTCATGAAACGGGCGAAGCAAATGTATCGTGAGGAGCACAAATCAGCACCGTTTGCTCTCGATGATGCTTGGGAGGTTTTGCGTAAGCATAAGAAATGGGACATGCCGAATCCGGTTGATTTAACCGGCGATGTCCCAAGCCAAACAAACGAGCCTTTGTTTGGTCATGATGAACAACCACGCCCCGTGGGAAAAAACGTGCTTCCAAGAAAGCAAGATCCGAGAGCACGACAAGTCTTGGGGAGCGAGCAAGGGAGGAACGAGCTCGTCAAGTCAATTCACCAAACTACGGCAAACGAAAGTATCGATCAACGCGAAACCGCCAACGCAAGGCGATCGTCAGCCCAACAAGTCAAAGATGAAACAAAACAAGATTGGAAGAAATAAAGTTTTTATGGTTGACATCATGGCAAAGATCCAAATTCGTGGCTTGGATCAACGACGAAAAAAACCGAATCATCAAAAATATAACTGCAATCTCGCAAGAGATTGTATTATTCGCTATTTTTTTATGTTGTAACGTTTAATTTTCGGTGTCTTTTTTAATTCGTTGTAACTTTTTTTTTTTAATTTCGTATTGTAATATGTTTTCAAATTAATGATATGTTTTTAATAAATGAAGTGTTTATTTTAGTTTAGGGTTGAAATTAAAAATATCAAATGTTAAACCTTAACTTGGGATGTTATGATTGTGGTGTTTTTGAGTGAAGTTAAGGTTAAATGTTAAACCGATGAATGACGATGTGACAAGACGCTTAAAAATAACTTGAAGTTATGATTCTTTAGTGCTCTAAGTATATTGATAAAAGTATGATAAGAAGCATGTAATCTTCGAATTACCAATTACGTGCAATATAGCATGTTGCATCTTTTGGTCACGGTTTAATTACAATCAATGTTGTAAAAGGCGTGAGGCGTGAAGTGGCCGCACAAATATGCCTCAAGCCTACGTAGCCATAAGCTGACGCTTCTTAAAAGCGCTTAAGGTGGCAAAAAAATAGTTATACATCTATGTATTTATAATTTAATATCATTTTTTAAGAGAAATTTTAAATACTACAACCCAAATCCCGAATAGCTGCGCTCAAATACGGCGCCCAAGAGGAATTAAGTTTTAAATTACGGCACCCAAAAATAATACCAAATACTTAAATTTAAGACAACCAGAATTCTAAACGCTTAAAATGGTCATCGCTTTACCAAAAGCCAGACGCCACCCTTTTCACGCCTTATCCCACGCCTTTTTACACGACGCCTAGACCTCACGTCTTGGTTCATTTCGTGCCGAGACCACGCCTAGCGTCTTGATGACACTTTAATGGCACGTTATCACCCCTTTTAAAACACTGATAGTGACATTAATTTTAGAATTTTGTACCAGTTGATCCATTCAACTACATTTTCATTCCAGTTGACACTAAACATCAAGTGGTTACATCCTAATAAATTAGTTTGAGTAACTTATCCATTCAACTACTTATATGTCAACATAATTACGTACCTTATATGTCAACATTTATACTACTTTATAATGTATTTAAGACATTTATATTTAGAAGTCTTAAAAAAATAAGACAAAAAACATTTTTATAATAAGAAATTAACAAAACATTAATGTGGTAAAAACATTTAATGTAGTTAATTAATTAACTGGTCAATAAATATAATTAATGCAGTTATTAAAACACCCCTTATATAAGAAATACAAATTATCAATTACATTAGAACACTGATAGTGACATTAATTTTAGAATTTTGTATCAGTTGATCCATTCAACTACATTTTCATTCCAGTTGACAGTAAACATCAAGTGGTTACATCCTAATAAATTAGTTTGAGTAATTTATCCTTTCAACTACTTATATGTCAACATAATTACGTATCTTATATGTCAACATCTATACTACTTTATAATGTATTTAGGACATTTATATTTAGAAGTCTTAAAAAAATAAGACAAAAAACATTTCTATAATAAGAAATTAACAAGACATTAATGTGGTAAAGACATTTAATGTAGTTAATTAAGTAACTGGTCAGTAAATATAATTAATGCAGTTATTAAAACACTTTTTACATAAAAAAATATAAATTATCAAACATATTGTACAACCTACTCAAACACAATTATTAAATGTCACTAATACAAATAATAAAGCAAATTATACAAATATTAAAGTCCGAACGGGCAACGGCCAAACGGGCACGGGATAAACGAAATTCTTGATATATGTAAATTTATTGTCTAAAAGAACATAATAAACTAAAATATACGATTCAACGTGAATTATATTTCAGCAGATGCGTCAGTAGAACGCTGGCATTCTCGCTATTATAATAGCCCAATAAGCGTGACATGAGCATACAACAATCAATACTCAATTACTCATTAACATGTATCAACTGCGAACAAAGGTCGCAAAAACCGCGAGTTAGTAGTTGGTCGGTCGATTTTTTTGTAGTTTGTAATTGTAATCGGACTAGTCGTGATTAAATAGATTGACGTTTCCGACAAGTTTTGGATATTTTTGCCGAGATTCAATTCGTCTTCAAAAACAAATTGTAATAGATATAAACGATGACTATAACTTACAACAAACATTACAAATAACTTTTCATGGTTGTCAAATCAAGTCATCCGTCGCTCAAGCCATATCACGTAGGTACATTGTTAGCCTAGAACGACTTAACAACAATGAAATGATTTGTGATTTATGCTTTAAGCTCTATCGTCTATCTATTCAAGTATATCAAAATGAAATGCAGAAATGGCTTAATTATTTTGAAAAATTCTTATTAGTATGTCTGATTGAAAGTCGTATATGTGTATATTGATTTGATAATGAATATAAAGAGTACATAAAGTATATATACACAACTATTGGGCCGTGACCCATACATGCCAAAACCGGCCCATGAATATATCGGCTAACACTCCCTCGCAGTTTGAGCGGGAGGACACCGAACACTCAAGTTGTCACGAAACTCATGAAACAAAGTCGTAGGTAATCCCTTGGTGAAAATATTAGCATATTGAAACTGAGAAGGAACATGTAGAACACGAACCTGACCAGCAGCAACCAAATCACGAACAAAATGAATATCAATCTCAATGTGCTTAGTCCACTGATGCTTAACCGGATTAGAAGACAAGTACACATCACTTACATTATCACAATAAACAAGAGTAGCTGAAGATAAAGAAGTATGTAGCTCACGAAGCAAATTTCGGATCTAACATGTCTCAGCAACAACATTGGCAACACTACGATACTCAGCCTCCGCACTAGAACGAGAAAGTGTCGGCTGACGCTTAGAGGACCATAAGAGTAAGTTGTTGCCAAGAAAAAGACAATAACCTGAAGTAGACCGCCTAGTAGATGGACAACAAGCCCAATCATCATCTGAATAAGCAACCAACGACGCAGTAGTAGATGAAAATAATTGTAAGCCATAGTCTAATGTCCCCTGAACATAGCGTAAAATCCGCTTAAGAGCAGAAAAATGAGGTTATCGTGGATCATGCATATACAGACAAACCTGCTGCACAGCATAAGTAATATCAGGTCGAGTGAACGTAAGATACGGTAGAGAACCTGCAAGACTCCTGTATAATGTAGGATCAACCACCGGAGTACCACCATCACCTAACTTGGACTCAGTATCAACAGGAGTCCGAGAAGGTTTACAGCCAGCCATATGTGCACGCTCCAAAATCTCCATAGCATAATTACGTTGTGACAAGAACATCCCAGAAGTGTCACGAGTAACTGAAACACCCAAAATATAATTAAGTGCGCCCATATCAGTCATAGAGATTCCGTATGTAGAGAAACAATGATCCGCTGTAATAAACTATCAGAGGAAGTAGTGAGAACAATATCATTCACATAAAGCAACAAAAATGTAGTGTCATCACCCTGTCTGTAAATGAATAAAAATGAGTCACAACGACTAAGACTAAATCCGACAGTAGTAATGAAAGCAACAAAGCGCTGAAACCAGGCCCTAGGAGTATGCTTAAGACCATAAAAAGACCGCTGCAATAAATAAACATAATCCGGATGCTCAGTGATGCATATAAACAATCTCAGCTAAATCATCATGTAAAAAAATATTATTGACATCAAGCTGATGAGCATGCCAATGTCGGGAAATAGCTAAACTAAGTACAGTCCGAATGGTGCCCGACTTAACAACCGGACTAAAATTCTCATCAACATCAAGTTTGATAGGAACAAAGTTAGTTAAATGGTGCATGGTCATGAGTTTGTCCGAGAGGGTAAGGACAGAAGTTAGGGGAGGTGTATGAATGATCATGGTTGGACACTAAGAAAACAACAACGAGGCAGGGTAAGGATATACCAAAACTGAAAAACCGGAAACCGTATACTTCACACACACAACCGTGTCGACTTACACTTGATCGACAAACAGAAGAAACGAAACAAAAACGAACGGCTGTTATTAGGGTTTAGGGTTTACTCTAAACGATAGAGTTATGTGTGGAAGGTGTGTTTAGGGTTTAGGTATTCGTGATACCATGAAAGTCGTATATGTGTATATTGATTTGATAATGAATACAAAGAGTACATAAAGTATATACACAATTATTAGACTGTGACCCATGCATACCAAAATCGGCCCCGTTAATATATCGACTAACAATGATGTCCCCCGTGGAGTTAATATTAGTTTCTTGACTACCATTCTTTTTAGTTCTAGAATGGATGTTCGTCAATAAGCTAAGAAAATTGGATCAAGATGTAAATATGTATTTTTTTGGATAGACACATTTACTTGGATAATTAACAAAAGGTACGAGGTCACGATTTGACCAACTAGAAATAGTGCACTCACTTTCGTGGATGTTATGACGTTCAAAAAATGCGGGTAGAAATTCATCTAGTAGATTAGTCAGCTTTTGTTGATTAATTTACAAAGCGACAAAATTAATTTTTATCTCATATTTCCATAGACGCATTCTTTTGGGATACGGGATTTTTAAATAAGGGCGTAGCAACGTACATGTGACTTAACTTAATAAGAAATAAGGTAAATTACACCGATTGTCCCTAAACTCTGCTTTGTTCTCATATTTGGTCCCCCATGTCGATTTAGTGGCGTACGTGGTCCCTGTTTTGGCAAACGGTTATCCGTTTGGTCCCTAAAGCCCCGTTATGCATAACACACATTAAATGGTGCCTTGTGAATTTACTGAAATGCCCCTTACCCCATTTATTCACTCACTAACTCACTTTGCTCACTTCCCCCTCTCCCTACCACTTTTTCTCTCTTTAAAAACCACCACCACGCCACCACTACCACCATGACTAATTGAGTTTTATGTGAATAATAGGTTGGATGGATTTATGCTAAGTTTTAGTGTTCTTTTTGTATTTTAAAATATACGTTCCTCACATTCCATATGAATTATACCATGGACCAAAGTATATGCTATTGTGTTGTCAATCATTTGTAGCTTGAAGCATATTTACCACAAGAAAGTGTTTGGCTAAAGTCAAGCACTGGTAAATTTGACAAGGTATACAAGATCAGAAACTATTTCAATACACTAGAAAAGCATGACTCTTTGTAGGACCGACTTTATCAATTGTTTAGAAGTATTAACAGAAACCAAAGTTGTCTATTACATTTATAATCTTCGAGAATCAAATTATTGTCTTACAAAATGTGAAAAGAATTGAAGATATTATCAAGTCCTATATGTAATACCTCCAAAGATCAACATGACAGCGTAAGGCTAATCGGAATGTTACTTGGATGAGGATCACAATCAATAATCATAGAAAACGACTCAAAAGAGACGTTTTAAGAAAAGTTGTTATCATTCAAGAAAAACTCAAAGTTTGTTACAAAATACTTCCCAATTGTTTTAGATGATACACAAAAGACTGATCATGAGTTTGTAAGAAATGATAACGTTATGTTTACATGATAAGGTTTTAAACGTCACCTTTTGAGGGTCGTTTAAGTTCTTATTGATCACTTTTGATCCGTTATTACTTAATATCGTTCTTTTCACTTTTAGGTCTCTTGCAAATGAGCTTTGAATGGCACTTATTTGGACGAAAAGGCGCGGATATCTGAAGAAAATGGCCAAAGTCGAGAATCGAGACACTCAAGCTCATCGAAAATACAAGGTGGCGGCCATCGCTTAATCGCGACACCGTCGGAGGATTTCGTGATGGACGTAAGCCAAATCTCTTATTTTCGCGGTGTCGAACTTTAAAAGAGTAGGCCGTCATGACTCGACGACCTAGATTTGATCCAGAACGGAAGTCGAAGAGGACGGCGTCACAAGCACAAGTGACGTCGTCGTGCAAGACTAACGTGCCAAGACGAAACCACAATGATGGCGTAATTCGGCTGTCACAAAACATAAGCGTGACGCCGTCGCGCATGTAATCTTATATATATAATCCGATTTTTCAAGATTGTGTGTAGTCTTTTGAGTAAAACCTAAACCGAACTATGGGCACTGTCTTCAGTACAAGATTTTAGGGTTCCAAACCCTATCTTACAACAAGATAAGTGTTTTACTTCATTAATTCAAGACAAAATTACACGGTTGGTCGCATGGTTTGCTTGTATTGCAAGTTTGGTCCCTAAGTCATTTTAATTACCCTACGATACCTATTTTTGAAGCGTCAGACTTTTTAGTCCCTAACTTGGATGGCCGTTAGTGCGGTCCGTTATGTGTTTGGCGTGTTAGTCCTTCGTTAATAAATTTTGCATCGTTAGTCCTTATTTTTAAAATATAGTTTTCCAGTTAGTCCTCCGTTAATAATAGTTATCGCCGATTTTTACGTTTTTGTCCGTTTTCGTTCGTTTTTTTACGTTTTTCGTCCGTTTTCTTTCTTTATTTTATAGTTTTTGTCCGTTTTTCTTACCTTTTATCCGTTTTTCTTACGTTTTTATTGGTTTTCATCCGTTTTTGTCCGCTTTTCTAACATTTTATCCGTTTTCTTACGTTTTGTCTGTTTTCTTTCGTTTTGCCCGTTTCATCCGTTTTGCCCGTTGTTCCACGCTTTGTCCGTTTTAAAGACGTTTTATCGGTTTTCATCCGTTTTTGTCCGTTTTCTTACATTTTGTCCGCTTTTATTTCGTTTTTGTACTATTTCAACATATTGAAACTTTTTTCAAAAAAGAAAAAAAATTTGAAAAAAAATTTTCCAAAAAAAAATTATAAAAAAATAAAAAAAATTAAATTTCAAAAAAGATTTTCAAATTTTTTTTTTGAAATTTTTTATTCAAATTTTTTTTTGAAATTTGATTTTTTTTTTTTTTCAATTTTTTTTTTTGTAAATTTTTTTTTACAATATGTCCAAATATTGAAAAAAAAGTTTTGAAACAAAAAAAGTATTTTGACATATTGAAAATTTTGAAAAAAAAAATTCAAAATTTTTATTTAAGATTTTTTTTTAAATATTTGAAAAATATTTTTTATTCAAAATTTTTTTTGAAATTTTTTATTTAATTTTTTTGAAATTTGATTTTTTTTTTTTTTCAAATTTTTTTTCGGAAATATTTTTTCCAATTTTTTTTTTGAAATTTTTTTCCAATTTTTTTTTTTTTGGAAAATTTTCAATATGTTGAAATAGTACAAAACGAAAAAAACGAACAAAACGGATGAAAACGGACAAAACGGATGAAAACCGATAAAGCGTATTTAAACACGGACAAAACGTAAGAACAACGGAAAAACGGATGAAAACGATGTGACAACCCGCGACTTTCGGTCATTTCTCGACACAATTCATGTCTTACAATTTCAACATTTATCGTAAACTAGGTTTACGTGTTCCAAATCAGCAGTAACTGGCAAGGGTTTAGCGGTGAATTCATGATCATATCATCACGAACATTTCATATGGACTAAGATTAGTCTACATTTCATTAACATCATTTGCATCACGTTAGTTCATTCATGACATTGCATTTCACCTTTAACGCGTAAATTTTATATTAAATAAACGTTATCGCGTGAGTTATTATTTTGAGCATTTAATCCGTTATTTCTAAAAATGATCCCGATATATTTTTATACTTACATTTAGTTTATAAAAACTATATTTTGAGTTTACCTAGTGTTTTAAATTTATTTTGTATATAAATCGTTAAATTTATATTATTACGACACTTTTCTTAAAAACTATACGATAATTATTTTATCACTCAAATTTCACAAGGAATGTATTTTTACAATTTTTATGATATCATTATACACTACTTTGATCTATTAAAATTACTTTCACCTAAAATTTTCTTAGATACACAAATGTGCACTAAATCTTACAAGTAATATACATGTACATTTCACTTACATTTCTTTATCAATTACACAACTTTTATAAAAAATATATATATATATATATTTTACAAATCCTCCCTGGCCGACCAAGGGAGGTGGTAATTAATGTGGAATGGTTTTTGATTGTTTAGAATTTTACTCATACTTAAAAGTCTTACTTTTCCTTTCACTCATTATCTTCATTATCTCAAGTTGTAGAAAACTTTTTCTTCTCTCTTTGTTTCCTCCTCAAACCGGCCATAGAAGGATTTTTAGCAAGGGATCATCAATTTTGCAAGATCAAGTTAATAACAATCTAGAATCACACTCTTATTAAGGTTTTGAAATAAAAACCTAGAGTGTTTAGGCTAAACCTTGTTCTTTGCACCTCATCATATTAACTTGTAAGCATATCACTTCATTTTTCATTTTTCCTTATCATTTCATAAGTATTTCTTCATATTTGGAGCAAACATGCATGACTTATGTTGATTTATACCATTTTTACATGATTTTTAGAGTTATATATATATATATAAAGGTCATCCTATAATTATCCCCTTGGTATATGTTGGTCTTGATGATGTTTAGGAACCCATGACACCCTAAGAAGGTGTATGGTAGGATTAGATTAGCTTTGGAGTTGATTTGTAGGGATTGGAATAGGTTTAGTACGAGAAAAACTATTTTCGATAAGTATAAAATGTGTTCTGTCCTTGTTTTGTTTTTGGAAAATCCGACAGTAGGCTCGAAATTTTGGCCTTGATATTTAGAAAATATACTTAAAACGAATCCGTGGCGCTTGAATGGATAAAAACGGAGTTATAACGAAGAAGTTATGAATTTTTCAAGTTGACGACGAAATATATATTTTCTGAAAAATTTCAGCAACTATTTACTTTGGAGAACTATTTTTGGAAAACAAAGGATTTTGGAGAACAAAAGTGTTGGAACACTATTTTAGGAGAACAAAAGTTTTGGAGAAGTATTTTGGAGAACAAAAGTATTGGAAAACTATTTTTGGAGAACAAAAGTTTTTGGAGAACTAATTTTTGGAGAACAAACTCTTGGAGAACTAAGATTTTGGAGAACTATTTTTGGAGAACAAAAACCATTTGGAGAACTAAAGTTTGGAGAACTATTTTTGGAGAACTAAGATTTTGGAGAACTATTTTTGGAGAACAAAAACCATTTGGAGAACTAAAGTTTTGGAGAACTAAAATACTTGAGAACTATTTTTGGAGAACTACTTTTGGAGAACTAAAGTTTGGAGAACCAAAACCATTTGGAGAACTAAAAAATTTGGAGAGCTAAAAGATTTGGAGAACAAAATAATTGGAGAACAAATGGAGTACATTTTCTTATAAAAGTTATAATTTCACCATAAATTATTACGAAACCATTGTAGGATGACATTTTGACGTAAAAATTTGTAAAGTGATTTAAGATTGGTCAAGGCGTCAAAAGAGTATTTTCGACGATAAGTATTATTTTCAAAACCATAAAATGGTATAACTAACATACGTAATGCATGCATATCATATCATTACATTGCAACTCATTGCATATCATATCATTCGTAATAGGTCCGATTAAAGTTTCACGCTTATACCTCGGTGTACTCGCTCTTGTCATCACACCGGTTTACAGTGAGTTTTCATAGCCCGTCGTTATACGCTTTTAATTATTTTCAAACCTACGGGAGAATACATTGCACAACATTTTATTACGATACCAAGTACATTAAATTCATTTACATTGCTTAAGTTACCACATTGCCAATTGAAAGTCCCCATTTTCCGAACATGAACCGTTAATCGTAGAGCGAGGGTGAGTGGATAGATCTATCGGTGACTCCTCCATCCGGGTTGGTGAATCCCAACCGGTCATACGGATGCATTTCATTTAATAACATTATTGAGTTGTCGCAAACACTCTATTGGGGTGATTTGAGAAAATTTAATGGATTTTATCTCTTTACCAAAAGCCATTACTACGGAGTAGCCAATTGTTTCGATTCAAGCAAGAACTTTGGCACAATGATAACCAAATGATTTTGAGCAAATCATAAGTCGTGAACGGATTTGATTTGTCTTTACCGAGCCGTTTGCTACGGACTAGCCAACTCTTAGATAAAATATCAATATTATCTTTGGTAGTCGATTACCAATTATGGATTTTCAACCGCCTTTACCACAAGCCATAAACTTGCGGGCTAGCCAACTCTTCGCTAGTTTAAAGATATGGTGGTGCACACCATACAATTTTAGGCAAATTGCAAGCCATAAACGGATTTGAGATATCTTTACCAAGAGCCGTTTGCTCTGGATTAGCCAATCCTTATGTGGGTTAGACATGGTGGATGATTACCATTTGTTGTGTTTAGTACATAGTACTTCCACTAGATAAAATTTTTTTAAATTTGGCCATTTTGGGGAAAAAGGGACTAAAGGGTACATTTATGATCAAATTCGCGAATTTCCCCCACACTTAGAAATGAATATTGTCCTCAATATTCAAAGTACCATTGTTATGCCGAAACTTAAAACGTAAAAAGATAACATTACTAGCCAAGTGTAGAAACACAACAATTATTCTCTTTTTTAATATTTACAATTTTCATTCATTTTTAAAATCTATATACAACATGTGGGGCATCTCCCCCACACTTAGGTGGTAGAAAGGGGAAAAAGACAGAAATATGGGTGAAAAACCCATATTGTATGGCTTGTTTTTGATAACCAAGTCACTAGCTTGACTCGACCCCGAATTAATTTGTTCATGGGGAAGTAAGTGGAAGAGACAATCTCCATCGGACTTTCATCGAAGATGTTTGTATAAACATTGAAATACGTGAAAGTTCCACACCGATGAGATATACACAGAACCGGCTTACAAATGATAAATGAAAATGCCGGGGTCAAAGATAATGTCTTCATTCCCGAAAGAGTGAAGAACAGGAGAAGCTACGGGATAGGTAAAGAAGAGAAAGAAAGTCATGATAATAATCTTGACTAACTCATCATCATCAGAAGAATTCATAGTTTCATGAATCTTATCAGTTAAGCTCAATTGGTCTAGACATATCCGGGTGTGTCTAGATCAAAGTAGAGTTATCATACTCGGTGGAGATATGATATGAGTGAGTTCAAAGGAGAACTCCTCAAAGGAGAATGATTCATATTCGATTGATTTGAGTGAGTTCACCGGGAACTCCTCAAAAGTGAATGATTCATAATCGGGAGAGAATTATGAGAATGAGAAGTGGTAATACCACTAATCTTCTCTCCCATATGATCAAAATGGAACGTTTGAAATTCAGGAATAGAATCATTGAACAAAAGTTCACTATCCTCAAAGGGGATAGGATATGAAGTAGGCTTTTCATTAAAAGCCTCAATTCTAGAAATGAGAAGATTAACATTCAATACTGTAAGACGAAGAGCTTCGTCTTGGATTATTTCTTCTTCATTCTTTTCTCCTAAGCTGACAAGCTCAGAAGGTAATTAACCCACATAACTTATGTCTCCACAAGATAAAGAATTGTCCTCATCAGAATCAGATAACATCTCAACATGATTACTTTGGAAGACAAGAGGAGGAGGGATATCACACACATGGTCAAGAATTCCCTGTGACTCTCTCGGGATTGGGACAAGGTCCTCAACACTAGACTTTATGAATTCGTCCGATTCCTTTTCATGAACAGTGCTAAGATGCTCGTCCCCATGTTCGAGAGTGAGTGGGAGCTTGGTGTGATAGCGATTACATGAGAATGAATCTCAATGCTGGAATATCCACCGATGAATTTGATGAATCTTCAAGTGTATCCTCATCATCACCGTCATCGTGAATAAAATGAAATTGAGAGCTAGATCCGTCGCTTTTTCTTTTGCAATTAATTCCCTAATAGACTTTTCAAAAGCAATTTGGGAATTTATCTTAGCGACACGCTTCTTGCCTAGCAATTCTTCCATGGATTCTCATGTGAATTTTGAAATACGGGACATTGTGGGAGTGGAGATTTGTCAAAACCGGAAGGTTGACATTGATAATCATCATGAGGACCCCACAATATACACAAGAAAAGCGGGAACATTATGAATCTTTGTCTTACTCAACTCCTCGGTTCTTTTATCGATTCCAAAAGCTCTAGATAAGTGTCTTGTTGGGTTTCTTTGAGGAGTTTGAGTCATTTGGCACCGTGGAGGTTGGTCGTAATATGGATAGTCATAATTGTTACAAGGAAATGGATTCCTGTTTGACAATCGAATTGAAATGGAACCTCCAGTTCTCACAATGATGAAACCGTTGAGCCCGGATTGGTGAATCATATGGATATTGGTCATAACTAAAGTTACGAGCATCATTGGAAAAGCTGTTCATAGACAAACGTGTTTCCGGGTTGACATTCAAATCCTTGGTGAGGACCACCACAAAATTCACAAGAAGATTGTTGATTATATGAAGATAAGTCGGTGTGGTGGGTAATTGGAAAGATTTGAGGGTCGTTAAATGAGTTCGGATTAGGATCATAATCAAATGAATTCTCGAACCACAAAACAAACAACCCCGTTCCGAATATCATTACCACACCGCACACACGCGTACACAAGGTGACATGGTGAACCATAAAGAGGCTCACCACAACCGACACAAGGAATAAGCGATTCTATTTGAGAGTTATGAGAAGGAATCTGTTCATTCAAAGAATCAACAAAACCAACATGGTGATTTGAATGACTATTAAGACTCGAAGAACATTTTGAAAAATCCGAGGTGGGACAAGTGGTGTGCTCGAGAGCTAGCAATTTCCATCACTTCCGTTATGGTCTCCGGTTACGGTTCTTGAGAAATGTGAAGATTAGGCAAGTCATTCTTGCTAGTCACCGGTCTAATTTCTGCATGTTTGCTTTTAACCGTAAATCGTGAAAGTTTAGAATCAATTTTAGATGACTTAGGAGCAATCGAGGGGTTAGATCTTTGGATAACCGTAGGTTGGACGTATTTAGCACCTCCATTATCAGATGAAAGTACCTGGCCCTTTGTCACCTTGGTTTCTCTTTCCATTTCCCTACGCAGAATTAATGGATCATTACGAACCACACGAATTCTTGACATTTGTGATAAAATAGGAAGTTTTCAACTTGCCCAGTTCGTCGAGTCGAGAGATTCCATGAGAATAGAAAAGTTAGAATCAAATGAATAGAGGGTAAAGAAATAAAGAATCAAAAGGGTAAGAGGGTAAAGATGAATATTTTGGATTTTGAAAAACATGCCATAAAACAAAGAATGAAAATATTTTTGGCGTTGTTAACACTTCGTGAAAAGTGTTAATGAACCTTTGATTTTGAAAAACTTTACAAAAAGCATTTACAAACGATGGTATATGTGCAAGTACGGGTGCGGAAATGCTTAAAACACGCTTCTGACCTCCCAAGCAATGGCGTAAAATTTGATCGGTGCAAAACCGTCAAGTTATCTCACATAAGCTAGCCACTTGTGAATGACCAACCGTGAAGAAACTCAAACGAAATTTCACACACCAAATACAATTTAGATCGGAGGAATATAGGAATTCGGTCGTTAAATCCACGGAGGATGAATTGGTGTAATAAACACTTGATCGGATAGTAGAATGATCACTAAGGATAGTGATCGAAGGTTTTGGATGGAAAATTATACTTAAAGAGAAAATCTACAAATTAAAGCGACTTAAATGCAAATTAAAAGAAATAAAAGATAAAATCTATTAAATAAACGCTATCACTATTTTTACGGATCGATGAACGTTTATGATTTTATAAAACAAAATGACTTAAATAAACTATTTTAACTAAAACGTAAACTCAAATTACTTAAAAACATTATTTAAAAGCTAAAGCGAGCGTTATTTACGAAAATGGTATTTGAAACAAAAGCAAAACGTAAAATTTATGAAATAAAAGGCCTACAAGTGTAAAATCAATTTTCTTACAAAATATATGATAAAAGAAAATTTTAGAAAAAAGATTTATATTTTTTTGACTTTTATATTTTTTATTATGATTTAAATAAGTTTTTACACTAATTAAATGTTAAAAAATACTAAAACTATTTATAAAAATCTGAAACTTTTTTAGAAAATACTTTATACTAATACAGATTTATGAAAATTAGAAAAGATGAAAAAACTATTATAAATAAGCTGGAAATAAGCTTAAAGCTACGTATGCTTAAAATGGAAAAAGGGTTATGTATTTAATTGTGTAAACCTTGACAAGAAAGACCCAAGGCGCTTATGGATCCAGTACACACTCTAACGCTCTTGTAAAGGGGGAGGTCTCAGGTTCGAGCCTGCCTACCCCCTTTTTGCTAACATTTTTATTTTTGATTTTTTTCTTTTACAAACTTATTAAACACATGAAAATAAGCATATTTCTCAACTGTGATTTTTTATGAAAATGAGCCAATAAGCTGTTTGAGCTTGAAAAGCTTAACAGTTGGCTAGAAAATGAAATAAGCACAAGTGTTAAGCCAAGATGGCTAATAAGCTAATGAAATAAGCAAATGCAAACTGAAATAAGCTAAACTAAAGATTATAAGCTATAATGAAAACTGAATAAGCACAAATACTGATAATAAGCACTTAATAAGCACAAATAAGCAAAAACTCTACATCGTTACTCAAGACACTATGGTTTTCTAGCTACTTTCTAGATTAACTTTAAGTACTTAAATAAGCTACAAAATGAAAATAATCATTTGGACTAACAAGCTAACCAACTTAACTTTCTAAAAACCATTTTACAAGGTTTAGCTTACACTAATAAGCCCTTGAGAAGCTTATGAAAAACTTGGAAAAACCACTTCTCAGCTGATGTACACAGAATATGGACAAAATAAAAAGCACTAGCAGGCTTATTGGATAAGCTGCAAATTGGAAAATAAGAACTGGAATAGAGATATGGGTGGGTTGGCTTTCCAAAAAGCTAAAATACACAGGATTAAGCTCACTAATAAGCTCTTAATGAGCTTATGAAATGAGTTTTCAAAACTGTGCACAGGACAATTGCTTTGGAAAGGGGCTCAAAAGAAGCTAATTAAAAAGCTATCTATAAGCTAATTTTATAAAACCTAGTATTTTTATATTTTTCTTTAGCAGCTAAATATTATTTTCCCAAAAGGAATTAAGCTAAATCATAATATCTAATCCTATATAAAATTATTCATTTTATTCAAAAACGACTATATTGAAATTTGACTTTTTATAAAAATAAGCTAGTTTGACTTTTATGAGCTTTTACTTGATTCTATGAACTTATAAGGTTATAATAAGCTGAGATAAGATTATCTATGGCTATGGAGACAACTTTTAAGCATGTAAACTGATTTTGGCAACTTAAAATATTAACAGTGGACTGTTAAGGAAATAGAAAAGAGATTTTGACTTTTTTATAGAACAAGCACTAGATTTATTGGTTATTCTAACCTATATTGAACTAATATAACAATAAACAACTACAAATAACAACATAAACAACCTACTAATTCAGGTTACACAGTAAACCAAACAGGCCTTTATAGGACTGTTTGGGAGTATTAAACACAAATGCAAGTTTTTAAACCAATAAATCTACTTAATAACTTATAGTAACCATATTCAAACATGATTAAGCTAAATTTAACAGAAATTAAACACATATACTTGAAAATGCAAATTGCAAGAAAAGGCTTACAAGTTGAGTTCCTACCAAAGACTATGAACCAGTGATTGAAATCACTCCTAATAGCTTTCCATAAAGCATCTAAACCAAGAACAATCCACAGATTCCCATGCTTCAGTCTCTATCTTCATCTGCATTGATTTTTTATTTTCCACTAATTATTTGGAATTTTTGTGAATTTCTGAATTGTGAGTCTAAACTGGATTTGAAGGTTTTTAATAGCTTATAAGGGCTTTAGAAAGCTTATATGAGCTTTTGAATCCACTACAACAACTGACAACAACATTAACACATTTTTAGATTTTTAACTTGAAATTGCATAAATTTGGAAATGAAACTAAACCTTGAAATTGATGACTGCAAAAGATTCAAATACATTTAAATAACTTTAACAAAGCATTTGAAAGACTTAAATTAAACTGGAATTGAAAATTACACTATATCGACACTAAATTACACTACCTACTCTAATAATCTTTTTCCTCTGCTTCTTTTCTTCTATTTATTGATTCTTTGTTCCTTTGTCGACACTCTGAATCTTTCGCAGCATATTTGAACCATTGGATCATTAGAATTCATCACATTCGTGCACTTGGCACTTTTGGCGGGAAAAGTCTAAGAAGCAGGTTTTTGCATTAATTGAGGTTTGGTTGTTTGTGTAGGTGGAGGGGGGAGTGGGTTGTTGAGCTGTAATGGTGAGGTGGAAAGTGGTAGTGAGCAGGTGGAGGTAAAGGAGTGGTAGCAGGTGTCGATGGGGGAGAAGGAAGGTGAACAGTGGATTGGCGCGTGTTTATTTTAAAGTTTGGACCGGGTTTGTATGTTGGGCCAGTAGCTGGGTTTGGGCTTTTAGTTAAATAAAGGGTCCGGTTTGGTTTTAGCTATACAAGGACCATGGTTGTAAATTGAGCAAAGTTAAGGGGCTGGAATTGTGATTCTCCCAAAGTGTTTTCAAGGACTGAACCTGCAATTAACCATTAGTACAAGGATCACAAGTATAAATTTAATTATTTTAAACCTTAGGGACCAAATCTGTCAATTTAGAAACTCCAGGGACCAAACTTGAAATTTCTCAAAACTTTTCTCATAAGGACCAATATTGTCAAATATGAATAGAACAAGGTTTATTTTGATTAATTTCCAATTTTAAAACCTTAGGGACTAATTTTGACACTTTTGCAAAGTTGAGGGACCAAAGTTGTAAATTTGTGATTTTTAAACTTTGAAGGGTTTATTTTGACAACTTTTGAATCTCATGGACCTTAAATGATATTTTACAAGTTTTTAAATTACCAGAGACTGTTTTTGACAACTTTTGTAACTTGGGGGACTAAAACTGCCAATTATGCAAACTTGATACGTTTTTCACCAGATTTTGATGTTTTTGCATTTAAAACATATAAAACACTTGTTTGTGATATTTTATCATTTTGATGTGTTTCGAAAGTGTTTTCGGATGTTTTGGCATTAACGATATAAAATGATGAGTATTTAGACACTCATCAGGGGCATACATTATGAATTGTCTAGTTTCGGTGTCATGGACTTATTGCAATTGTAACATTTTTACGTGACATGATTGTCATGCCTGATCTATACTTGCGTAGTCGTATAAAACATTTACATAAACCTATGATTTCTCACCAACATTATTGTTGACCGTTTTAGCAATGTATTTTCAGGTAACTAAGGTATCATCATCATGGCATGGTTAAGGACCTACCTTTTGAGTCGCGGCGTCGACTTACATCATTGTACATTATGACACTTTCTTTCAAAAACATCGTTTGGACTTGTAATATATTTGTATTTCCGCAAACTTTCTAAACTTTTGGGACCTATGTTGTAACTCTGAATGTTTTATTAAATATCCAACGATGTGTTTTTAAGCGACACTTTAGGTCGTTCAATGTGCTGTGATTGTGGTGCTATGATCTATCCCGTGAATTCCATTCATTGTAAAAGCAGTAAATTGGGGTGTGACAAAGCGGGCAAAACGAAAGAAAGCAGACAAACGTAAGAAAAGCGGATAAAAATTTAAGAAAAATGTTGGAAAAGCGGACAAAAGCGGATGAAAACCGATAAAAGCGTAAAAAAGCGGATATAGCGTAAAAAAGCGGACAAAAACTATAAAAAAAGCGAAGAAAATGGACTAAAACGTAAAAAGCGGAAGCGGATAAAAAGCGAGCAACGGACAAAAGCGTAAAAAATCGGGCGATAACTATTATTAACGGAGGGACTAAGCGTGGAAAACTAAATTTTAAAAATAAGGACTAACGGTGCAAAATTTATTAACGAAGGACTAACAACAAGAAAATACTTACGCAATTGCACTAACGGCCATCCAAATTAGGGACTAAAAGAGTGCAACGTTTCAAAATAGGTATCGTAGGGTAATTAAAATGACTTAGGGACCAAACTTGCAATCTGAAAGCAAACCACAGGGACCAACCGTGTAATTTTGTCTTAATTCAATTATGTCTTTGATTATTTGTGTGTATGCTTGCATGTTCTCCATGTCCGGCTAATTTACTTGTGTGTTTACTTAGGGAATATGAAACTTAATTATTGAATATTGATTGGTTGTCTCTTATCTTAATTGTTAATGATCTAGTAATGCGATAGGTCATTCGTTGTGTAATTAATGCTTGATTAATCTTTGTGACCCTTAGGCTATAGCACTTAGACCGGTTGTAGGCTAAACCATCCAAAGAGGCCTTAGAGTTAGAGTTTATAATCCTAGTGGGTTTTGTAGGCGAGACCCTTTGGTAAGTTCAAAGAGTTAGGGATAAGCGCATACCCTACGACTTTAGACACACAACGCGATTAAGAATAAGGGCGTGACAATTCAACCATCAATAGGAGATAATTAGGAGTAATAAAACCTAAGTGAACACATCTTTAAACTATCATACGAGCACACAATAATTAGACATAGACTACACACACCTTAGATTAGATAATTAGAGAATTAGAGTAATCGGTAACAATCTTAATCTTAATGTCAGCTACAGGAGAAAAGGTCTCCTCGTAATCTATGCCATAAGTTTGAGTAAAACCATGCAACTAGGCGAGCTTTATAGATGTGTATATTGCCATCCATGTCGGTCTTTATTTTATAGAGCCACTTACTTCAACCACCTGGCGTTTGGAGGTAAGTCAACCTCTTCCCAAACTTCATTATCTCTCATGGATTGCATTTCCCCATTCATTGCGACTTTCCATTTATCATTTTCAAGACTTGCCATGGCGACTTTATAATTAGCAAGCTCTCCAAGATCTCTAATATAGTTTCCTCAACCTCTACGTTAAGAAATAGAAGTTCGGTGCAGCGTAGACCTTACAGATCTCTGAACGGAATCACTTCAACACGGTGGAAGACCCGCACTATCGGGTTCTCTGAGAAAATGCGTTAGTGTTTTCGAGAAGGTAATGTATCTTCTTGATCATCTTCGGATCATAAACTCCCCATCGAATTCTTGAGATACGAGATCCTTTTCAAGAAAATCTCCATACCTAGCAACAATTACTTTATTTTCGGTTGGATAGTAAAGTAGTAACCCATAGTTTCCTTAGGGTATCCTCGAAGATACACTTCTAGATCTTTGTTGGAGTTTATCTGTTTGAGTCACGTCTAACATCGCCTCATAACCCCAAAACTTTAAATAAGACAGGTTAGGAGCTTTACCATGCCATATTTCATATGGTGTCTTATCAACCTTCTTTGTGGGAACCATATTTAGAATGCGAACGGTGATTCTAAAGCATAATCCCAAAAGGATAAAGGTAGAGTAGTAAGATTAAACATTGATCGTATCATGTCCAACAATGTACGATTTCTTCTCTCGAGATACACCATTTTTTGTGGAGTATATGGAGATGTGAGATTCAAGACAATTCCATTCTCATTAAGTAATCTTTAAACTCTTGGCTTAGATACTCGCCTCCTCTGTCGGATCGAAGAGCTTTAATCTTCTTTCCCAATTGCGACTCTACTACGCTTTGAAAACCTTAAATGTTTCAAACACCTCATGTTTATGCTTAAGTAAATAAACATAACCATAACAGTTGAAATCATCGATAAAGGTTAAGTAGCTAGCACCTCTCTTTGACACATGTCTAAGTGGTCCACACACATCGGTATGAATAAGACCAAGTAGATCGGGCGCCCTCTCCATGTTGCTATGAAAAGGTTTCTTCGTCATCTTCCAGATATGCATGACTCGCATTTATCAAATGATTCATCATTGATATTTTGCAAAAGCCCTTCGTGTTGTAGCTTTTGCATGCGAGCCTGCCTATATGAGCAAGTCTACAATGCCAAAGATAAGAAGAATTCAAGTCCGACTTCATTTTCTTATTGATGCTAAACATCGAATGATTATATTTGTTAGATTCATTTCAATCATCAATTTCAAACACACCATTCACGATAATCGCATTAAAATAAAATACACCATTTAAAAGCAGAAATTCCATTATGTGAAATAGTATGAGTAAAACCATCATCCAACAATCGAAGGAAACAACACCTCTAATTATAGAAGGTGCATAATAACAATTGTTCAATAACGATTACTAAGCTCGAAGGCAATACTAAACTAAACACTCTCATGACTTCAGCAATTGCGGGTGCCCCATTACCCGCATGCGATATTGCTCCCCATAGGCGACTTCCTCCACTCTAAACCCTGCGCGTGTATTACAAATGTGAATACCATCCGTTATCATATACCCAAGAATTTTTATGATTTAGATTAAATAATTCAATTACAAATAAGTTACCAGAAGGACCGGCGCCCGAGGACCCAACATACTTCATCTTATTTGCCCGCAATTCATCAAGATAGATAGCACAATTTCTCTTCCAATGGCCAACGACCTTGCAGTGGTGGCATGCTTGATCCTTTTTAGGATTTTCCCTCCTAGGATTAGGGTACTTCTTGGGTTCTGGTTGATAGGCCATAACATGTTTACCCTTATCAACTTTCCCTTTGCCCTTTCCCTTTTTGTTGTTCGCACGCTGCGGTTTTGGCTTATTTATCCTTCCACCCTGAATAGCAAGTACTTGGGGGTAGGAGCCTTCGAGGTAACCCTTTTCATAATCAATTAGCAATGCGTGTAGGTCGATGAATGTTTTCCCACGCAGTGCATATTGAAGTTCGAACAAAACCATTGAAATCCTTGTTAAGGGATATGTTGATCAAGTTCACGACAATGTCATTTTCATAAACTTTGCCAAGTGCTAGTAATTGGTCCATGTATCCTTTCATCTCCAATACATGAGCACTTACGGTCTACCCTCCACCTTGCGGTTGTGTAATGCATCGATCAAATCATAAATTTCGATAGCCGCATGTTTCTCGAACATAGTTCGGAGTTCATTGAGCATGTTGTGCGGAAGTAGTTTTGAACCGATTTTGGAGAGCAGGTTCCATCGTTCCCAACATTAGGCAAGTCACATCGTTATGACGCTTATACTCAACCTTCCACGCAACCTTTTTCGCGTCGGATGCGGCATGTGTTGGTTCAACGGGGCAAGGCGTGTACGAGATAATCCAACCGTCGGCAACTCTACAGACAATTCTCAAAGGCGGTGCCAATCATTGAAATTCTTAAAGCGGTCAACTTTTCTCGATCAAAAAGCTTTTGAGCGCGAGAACTTAGTGCGATGTTAGTGTTATCGTTGTTTGAGCCATTTCTCTGAGAAAAAGTTCAAGTATTAGTATTTTCGATAATACAACTTTTCAAGAAAATAAAATATACCCAAGGTAATATAAACATATAACCATATAATTTTCTCAAAAACTAGGATCCAGATTATCATAGGTTCATTACATCAGTTGATATGCTAGTAACGACATCATATAATAAGGTAATCTGTCGAACAATAATTGGCAAACAATTTCTAATTCCTAGATCATTGTGGGATTTATATTTTCCAACGCTATTGCAAATATAAACATGTTTTATCCTATCTTATGCCTTGAGTCTAGGTCTCACTTACTACTCAATTTAAGTGTCTAACTTAAAGAACTACAAATATGTTCATGTAAGGTCTGACTTTACATAAAGATTTACCTTTCCATCACAATCTCGCCGAGTTCCTACATAACGTAAATTGCAACTTCAAGTGTTCCTTTAACTAGATGGCATTAACTTAATTTATAAAGGGTACTAGTTTTGATTTATGGTGTCAAATCAAATATGTACAAAGATATCATGCATTCATCTTGTAGCATAAATTTTAATAAAAAACTTTTTATTAACCAATTCATAAAGATCAAAGTATCAAAGTTTTGATTGAGGTATTGGTTTCGCCAATCAAGGAATTTACCTTTAATTATCGTCCATTATATCGTACTTTTGCATAAGTCTAAAGACTTAGTGTTTCGGATAATTACCACAAGTGGCGCATGGAATTAAAGATAATTCGCCCTTAAGATGATTTTGTACTCATAGCCTACTTGGTAACTCCAATTTGACTCGCAAGAAAGCGGAGAATTTGGTTATTGAAGCAATAACCTCCTTCTTTAGGGTCGCAATTTAATGCGCTCCCTCCTTGTACCCCCACGGTCCAAGTCAAATTGGGTGAAATTGTTCTCACTATTGTACCAAAATCATTAATCAACTAAACTTTTGAAAACTTAACTCTTCAAAAAAAAAATCAAATTTCACCATTGTTTAATCCGTATTATTTTTCTATTCAAAATTACCCTTTGCTTAAAACTTGTCACACATAATAAACAAACAAGTAAACAAATAAAAAAATAAATAACTAAAAACAAGGCGCACATAACTAACAATTAATACGTGTAAACAAGTAGCAACATGCAACTTATTTGATAAAACCTATTAATAATCAATGTCTAGGTTAATTAACGTATATATTAATTAGGGCTTTCACTTTCCCAATTGAATGTGAGCCGCACACATCGACGAATCGATTGCGTAAGCCATAATTAAAATATACCAAATTGCACATAATTGAGTCTTCCCCAATTCAAGATTTATCAAAAACAAACATGTGATAAAATATCTTAACAATTAAACAAAATTCAAGCAACCATCCATGACGAACATGCGTGTATCATCATGGATATAACATAACAATTATTCAATTAAGTCACAAGATAGCATACAATTCCGTGTCACATAACATATTATTCATAAGTTTATCACGTAACAAATATATTAATTCTAGGTTTCGATAAGGTTAACATAACAATTAATATATAAACCCTAAAAATATTTAAAAGTGATCGACTAAATAAATAAGGGGTACGCCCCATAAAAAAAATTTAATCGACCCATAAAAAAAATTAGGGCAAAAGCCCTAAACCTAAAACTAGGGTTTACATAATCATAACCAAAACCATAGAACAATCATATCAAACAACATACAATATTCGTTTTTTTACGTGTTTAGTAATTAATTACTCATTAAACCAATGACTCGTGATGCCACTGTTGGAATTATATATCATGACAATCAAATATAAAACACAAAACATCAAAGAATGCATGCGGAAGCGTATAGGAAAGATTAATGAATAATTAATTAACATAAACAAGAATATGCGTACATTTATTGATTCTAGCCGAACAAGAATCAAATCCACAAAACTAGCAAGTGATGAACCCTAATTAGGATTTATAGGATTATTAGAATTACCCTACCGATTTTGTAATTCAATCAAGAATCTAACAATAATGTGTTAGTACCACTTTCTTGTCTACACGCGTCTTATAACAAATTAAAGTAATCTTAGTTTTAATTAAGCGAAACAATTTGATTTTGTAAAGGTATGGATCGACTCCCTTGAGGAATAGTCGACGAATTTAAACAAACACACACAAACACTTTTTAGGTTTTAACATGAGTCTGAGATCAAAATCAAGACCTGGCGTATATATCTCAACATAACTTGGTGAACAAGTTGAGTTTGGGTTGGGTTAGGATTCCCCTATGGCGATCGGTTTAGCATCCCACGGGGTCTTAGGAACTTTCCCAATATTAATTTTGCAATCTAGTCCTTTCCAATTACATTTAACGAGTTAGTCCATTCACTTAATTCTTAACGTCAGTTATATTATTTCGTTTGATTAATAAATAAATATAACATTTACATTTAATTATTAACTTTAATTCTCATACGTAAAGTGTGCAATCCCGTGGTTTTGAGTTCGATCCTAACTCACGTCTACTAATTTATATCCATAAAACCAACATATGTGTCTAATGACACATTCTGGTATATTTGGCGCAATGGGTTGGGGTTGGAGGTGAAATTTGGGTGGGGCTTGGGCTAAGGCTTTTATTATAATAGAAGTTGAAATTTGTATTTTGTAGACATTTGGCAAATGAAATTTGAAATTTGACGCTTATTATTGCAAAATTACTAAAAATAGCGTAATTAAATGAGTTTTATGGTATATGTTAGATATTTTATGGATAAATATGTAATTTATGGTTCGTAAGCGCCAAAATTTAAAGTTTTAAGCGCTTTTATAAATTTAAAGTTTTAAAGCACTTTTAAAACTTATGATTTCATAACCGCGTAATAAACGAGGCCAAAACACCATACATGTTATTAATAGATGTTGTGTCATTTCTTAATAGCCGGTCTCTTCTTTTGGTGCCTTTGTTTAATCACACAAATTACTGGAGGTGTTAAGTATGGGTCATGTATAAATTTGTCGCCGTGAGTGTATGACTGATTAAACGAATTTGGGGATAAAAGTTATGTAAATCTTTGTGTAGGTCGTGGGGATTGACTCGATCGCTTTTTCAATATGTAGCAAGTAATTGCATATATACAAGAAGATAAGCACCAGTCATTTGTTTTTTGATTCTGAGTATGGTGTCATGTTAGCATTTTAACTAACTTCTGATAAAAAAGAAAGAACAAATATTACTAATTACTTGCAAATCCACACATAGTTTTGGCTCTGTCATATTACTTGACATCATATGCTAATCTAAACCAAGAAATTACTTCATATTTTGAAAGAGAAAATTATTCACGTAATTTATCTTCTCATTATCTAAATGAGCGATGATATCGATCAACTGTAGTTTCCAAAAAAAACTCAGATAGAGATTGACGTAATCTTGAAGAAATTTTGAGCCATGTATGATCTTGTCAAACCACCAAATCTTCGTGTCAACTACACTTATTTTGGGTTTTGGCCGCTTCCTTTTAATTGCACATTCTAACGTCACTACTAATACGCAACTTGAACAATCCAAGAAAGTATTAGTTTGGTTTTCTAACGAGAAAAGACTTATATAGTTAGACATAATACTAGGAAAGTTTGGCCATGGCTTAATCTGATACCAGTTGATATCGAAAATTTGGTATAAAATATAGGGTTGATACTCATGTTAATTAAGAGTAACACTAAATTAATCAAAAGTTTGGCCATGTTTGGAATTTGGAATTTGTTGGTGTGAAGTAGCCATCGGTCAATAACGAAATATGCATAGACGACAAAGAAGATGTCTGCGTGCTAACGAATTGTAATTCCTAAAAATACACTTAAAACCATATCCTATTTATAGACGTGTTTCTAACAGTTAAGTAGATTGATAAAAGTATGATAAGAACCATATCCTATTAATAGTGCGTATTAATCTAATTCACCTTAGAAGTCCAGCCCAAATCTATAACAACAAAAAAAAAAGCGAATGATAAAAAATCGTTGAAACTTGTGCTTTTTATGATTGTGTGTAACTTTTTTTTTTTTTTTTTTGTGTGTCATAGAGCTTTCAAAATTCGATTATTGTGTGTAATTTGTGACCATTTTACCCTTAATTTTTCAAATTTTGAAGGGTAAAATGGTCATTACATATGGCGAATAGTCACAAAATACATAATGATCGAAATTTGAAAGTTCATGCATCTGATAAGAAAAAAAATAGTTGGCTACACTGTGATCACATAATGCGTCGAGTTCGATCGTTTTTATTCGTTCCAAACAAAACAAATGTCACTAAGAGTGAAGGAGGGAGGCCTAGGCAAATGAGGAGGCGAAATGACACGCAACAACATCCAATGAATCACCAAACCGCTATCGTCGACTTGCTCGACACGGTAAAAGCGTATCACCGGGCGATAACGAAGAGGCGAGGGTGTTTTGAAGATATTTTGGAGAATGTGATAAGAGATGCGGTTACATATCTGAACATGCGAGAAGGAAGAGACAAGGAAGGACTCTTACGGTTACGTGGTTAGATTTTAGCAGGAATGGGTTATGTCTTTGTGTAATTGGATTTGTCAAATGCAATGTTATATTTTCATTTGTTGTCAATTTGATTGTTTGATATACTTATTTAGAGCTTTTAATTCTGACACTACAATTTTTCACACTATTTTATGGGTTGGGTTGTGTATGTTGTTTACGAAGATATGTAATGGAATGTGCAAAGTATAGGTCAATTTATAAACCGGTCATAGTACTATTGGATTAGAGGAATTAAGGGCGCTAAAAATTGGGAATTTGCGACTCAAAGTTCCTAAATTTACCGTTTGACCCTAAACTTTTTTAGCCATAGTACTCGACCCGCCACCAACATACATTAACTTGAATTTTAGGTATATTTGGTTCGATCATCGCTCAATTTTAACATGGTCGTTGAAACTAAACTAACAACAGGATAGAACTAAAAGCAGTTGATTAACAATCACGAAAACCATATTTGACTTTTATTTTTCTTCATCTTTATCTTACAATATTAGCCATTGTCATTATTACGTATTTAGTTATATATATCATCGGGAGTGTGGGTAATAAATTTGAAAGAATGTATGTGTTCTACCCGTAATTTTACCGTTTTTCTGGGTATGTTGAGGGGAGGGGGGAGCACGTGAGGCGAGGATGAACTATGAAGGTGAGAGGCGAGTAAGGGTGTACGTGTTTTGTTCACGAAGGTGAATGGCCTCACTAATGTGGGGCGATTTGTGCTGTGTGTGCTATACGACACTACGTATCCATTTGTTACATAAGCAGAACATTACGTATCCATTTGTTCCATATAAAAGTAATTTCTAGATATAGCAGAACTCTGAGAGAATCTTGTCTCGTTATAAATAACAAACAAACCATTCAACCCACGCTTGACTCGAAACAATTGTCGTGATCGCCGTTGTTTGTATCCGCAAAAGACTTGATTTTAGTGAACTGTAATACCCTTTAAGACACAATGCATGTGTCGCTATTTTTTGTATCAGTAAAGATTTGATTTTACGGAACAAATGATTCATACAAACACAGCATGAATGTTGCATTTCATTATAGTTTTTACGGATGTTACCTTGTTTTTAATAAAATGTTGCTGTCCAAAATAGATACATGTTGAATTTAATTTGATTATCAACTTGGCGATTGCAAATGCTGAGGTTTCTTTATTGTTTGTGGATTTAGATTAACACAGAATAGTAACGAGCTAGTCAATATACATTTTATCTGAGTGCCCATAGCGAAACTGTGAAAATTAATAGTAACTTACACGAGTCATAAACTGGCCGGCATTTCCATATTGCATCTATATACTAAAAAGCGTACATGGTTGCTTCACAAACACAAGCATTAAATGCTAAGTTTCACAACTTAGCAAAAACAGTCCCTGAGGTTCAAGTGGCACTGCAAATAAGTCTGCATCATTAATTGCTATCTATAGCAATCGGCAAAAATAGTCCCTAAGGTTTAAGCGGCGTTGCAAGGTAAGTCCATGAGACTTAATTGCTAACTATAGCAACTTGGCAAAATTAGTCCCTGGGTTTAAGTGTCATTCAAAGTAAGTCGGCTTTGAAGCGTCCATTGCGTCGCAGCGGTTTCACACTCGATAATATTATATACTTTAATAAATACATGAAGCAAAGAACCTAGCCACGAAAGAAAGCTTGGCCTGCCGCACACGAATGGTATCACCAATTATATTATGTCTCCTACTTCACACTCATTATTTCATAATATAATTATAAATATATTTTTGTAAAGAATCTCTACAAGAAACATATCAATCTCATACGTTTATATATCTTTAACAAAACTTGAACTTATAAAGTTTTCGATTATTATGACTGAACTTTCTCACAAATATATTCAAGACAAAGGTCAATTAACTCGTTGTATCTAATGAGCGTTAAAGATGAACAAAGGTCCAAGGAAAACGATAATGCATGGGCACGATAAAAAAATGGCGATGGACCACAATTATTCGCGTTATCTTCAACCTTTATTATGATTGGTACAAACTTGAAATCAACTTATCTAGGATATATATTTTGCTCAATCGATTGTGGTGTACATTATACTTATTGTGTACAATGAATACAAAGGCCACACATGAAAGATTTTGTAGTTTGTGGTCTCATTTTATCTATTATATAAAGAGACACACCAAGATAGCATGGGCTCATTTCTAACAATGGCTCCATTTATGGTCACACTATCGGCTCGTCTCTTCTTCCTTTACCTTATCTCGATACTTAGAAGCTTTATGTCAAAACCCTCCTTCCACTACCACCCGGACCTCCGGACTTCCTATAATAGGAAACACCGCATCACTAGATATGTCGACCTCTCGACCACTTATGGCGTCTTCAAACGTTATGGCCCTTTAATGTCCATTCGCTTGGTATGGTTTAGACCACGATAGTTTCTTCTGCTGAAATGGCCAAAGAAGTAATGAAAACAAATGATTTGAACTTCGCACAAGACATGTGTTATGAACTGCAGACGATTTCATACGATAACAAAGATATAGCCTTTTCACCTACGGTATTGGAGAAAATGAGAAAGATTTGCATGTAATCTTTTCTCGATGAAACATGTTAACTTTCGTTTAGGTGGGGTTCGTGAGAAGAGATCTTTGACATGATTGATACCATAAAGACTAAAGTTTAACTAAACAAGTAGTGAACTTGAGTGAAGCTGTAATGATTCTCACGAGTAACATCATTTCTAGAGTGGCTTTTGGGAAGAGAACGGTGCATCTGTTGACGAACAACAAAAGTAATCTGATTTCAAAGAATCATTAGAGTGTCGAGCTTTGCTTGTCCACTTTTATTTCAAAGACAAGTTTCCGTTCATGGGGTGGCTTGATAAACTCAACGGAAGCATTGCTGAGGCTTAAAAGAATGTCAAAGACATGGATGAGTTCTATCAACAACTCATCGATGAACATTTGAATCGAGACGGAGCGGACATAATGCAAGAAGACATGGTTGATATTTTGCTAAACCTAAAGCACGATCCAGTTCCTCGGTCAATCTCACTTTGATCACATTAAAGCGATTGCTCATGGTGAGTGACTTACATTTCACTAATCCATAATTACGAATCTGATCTAGATCTATTTTATTATATGCCTTAACTATCTTGAGCTACCGAATATTCTATTAGGGAGCAGACACAAGTGCTGCTGACTGTGGTGTGGGCGATGGTGTTGCTTATAAAGAACCCGAAGTCTCTAAAGAAACTTCAACAAGAAGTGAGAAATGTGATCGGGAACAAAGGAAAAGTGCGAAGATGATCTTGACAAGCTCGAATATCTAAGCGATAATCAAAGAGACACTAGATGTATCCGGTTGCGCCACTATTAGTCCCACGAAGCGATAGATCGGTGTGTAATAAATGGATACGAGATACCCGAAGACTTTAGTCTACGTGAATGCATAAATTTGTGGGAATGAGACCAATCTTTGGGAAAGACACAAGAGTTCGAGCGAGAAAGGTTCATCGCAGATAGTATTGATTACAAAGGACAAATTTTGAGTTGATCCCATTTGGAGTGCAGTCGTAGAATTTGTCCTGGGATATCGATGGCGGCTGTAACAATGGAAATGAGTCTTTCGAACCTTATTTACTCGTTTGATTGGGAATCACTACTGGGAGCACACGAAATTGATACTTCAAAATCTCTGGCTCTGTAACACATAAGAAGAATGCACTCGACTCATGGCTAAAGTTTATGATCATGACTACAAGAGCGATTTGTTTGGGAATCTTGAATCTAATTGAAGAAATTATCAAAATATATACTTGTTTTTCTGAATTTGTTGTCTTCTATGTCTTTTGTTAGTTATCCTCCATGCATTCTTACCATAAAAAGTTAATTTTCTAATAATTATGTATGTTCTGAAAATTGTATACTATTTGGGTTATAAATTTGATGAAATGCTAAAAAAAGAGATAACTTGTTGATTTTGTTTAAACTACGGACTTTTTCACTACTACAAAATAGGTCATTTAGACCCATCACAAAGGTCATTTAGGCCAGGTTACATGAGGGTCCAATGAATTCTTGATTTTCCTTTCTTCACCCGATCATCTTGACAACTTTTAGGAAATGAGACAAATACTCCAAGTATTTCATCTCTACAGCCCGCGGAGTCCGGGAAGATAGAGGCAAGACAAACCCATAAGTCGATATATAACCTATGAAAAGTGGGCTAATCCAAGCAATCTTGCTTGTACAATGGAAAGACCGCTTTCTCTCCAACGAATCAAATTGGCCAAGGTGTGGTTCATGAGCCCATGCTAAAGTTTCAATCAATTCACGCCAATATCCACGCCGGAAATTAAAAATAAATCCGATGAGCCAAACAAGATGTCGATTAAAAACATCCATGCCCAGTTGATAAGCGCTAACACGTTCTATCTCGTACATCCATATACTACGATCCATTTTAAATTACACTCAATACGATAATACCCGATCACATCCTAAATGAGACAAAGTACTCAAAAGCAATTTCAAATGGGACAATCGAAATTAACCTCTATTAAGTTATTTTAGTGGGAGTTAAACTAACTACCATGAGTTGCATTAAGAACAATTGTTTTCTAACGGGAATTAAACTAATGACGGGAATGTTGCATAAAATAATTGTTTTCGTAATTCTTTTAGAACATACCTTACTTCCACGGGTCAGTGAACCTACATTTCAGATACCATATAAAGACAATTTAAGCAAACATTCTTATAAATATAGAAAAAATATTCATGTTAGCTTTCAGTTATACGCAATACCAAATTTATATCCATAAACAGGCAATTAGTAATTTTTATAAGTATAACATTTTTTATGAAAAAGTTTACATAAATAATCATAAAAAATCTAGTTAGTATTAATATAAATGTATAAGAAGTAAAACATACCTTTTAATTGTAGTTAATGCGGAAAAGTATGGTAATTATAAGAAAATTAATGGTATTTTTCGAGTGTATTAAATGCAAGTTGAAGTTGTGTTTGGGCTATTAAATAGAAGATCCGGTTTTGTAGTTGGGCACCCTTTTTCAATAATTATTTAGACCGGTTCATATGAAAGGAACCGGTCAAATTGTTGGGATTATATAGACCGGTGTAAATTAAACACACCGGTCTAAATAACAGTTTGTTGGACCGGAGTAACCGGTCTAAATGTAAAAATTTCATATAGACCGTGTTTCCTATTTGCACCGGTCTAAATAACTTTTGGTGGGGAAAATTCCAGACCTGCGTTTTTTTAAAGGGTCTAAAAGGCAGTGTTTTTGTAGTAGTGCCAATTCGTGCAATATATTTGAAAGATAATACACAAATGGCTCATTTATATTTGAAAGATAATTACGATTAGTATGTCGATGTCTCCGTGCGATTAATATTAGTTTCTTGACTACCATATTTTTTAATTCTAGAATGAATGTTGAAATGTTCGATAATAAGCTTTGAAAAATAGCAGAAATTGGATCTATGAAGTTGTATAAATATGTATTTTCAATGAGACACGTTTACTCGACTAATTAACAAAAGGTGGTCACAATTTGACCAACACAAACTAGAAATAAGCGCGCTTTCGCTTCGCGGATGTTATGACGTTCAAAAATGGGGTAGAAATTCATCTAGTAGATTAGTCGCCTTTTGTTGATTATTACATAGAGACTAAATTAATTTTTATCATCATCTTTCCATAGGCGCATTTTTGGTCTAATGGGTTATTGAAATAAAGGCATAACGGTTGGCGTATGTGGCGAATAGCCCATACCAAAAGTTACTGCGAAAGAGTAAAACATATTAATTGCCGAGCGGCTAAAACGGATCTCCTAGTCGAAATACCACGTTGAATCACAACTAAAGAAAGCATACCAAGTGCGGAGCAGACTCGAGCTCGACCATTGCTCGATCAAAGAGTAAGGAATAAAGTTTGGAAGCTAGAGACTCATTTGGACAGATCCCAAAAAGAGACACATCACATTTGCCGCCTAAAAGTGTCGTGGTCACCACATGTGGCCATCAGATGAGGACAAGAAAAGTGCAACTATAAAAGTCTCAATATTTACTACTCACATGGTATGATTTCTCTTACTAAGACACACATATACTTTCTCTCTCTAGAAACTTACTCTCACGCTGAAACTTGGTCTTGAGATAAAACCCACGACGAGGATAACGTGTGTTTTCTTTGTGTAGGTATCCGAAGGACTCACTCATAGACCGTCCGGAAGAACCTCTTCTTTGTTTAGAGTAAAGTGCGGTTTTTACATACAACTTAATAAGAGATATCTTAAAATTTTAGTGGGACTACAATACAATTAAACATATATTTTCAATACTAACCTTCTGCATTATACGGCGTTACTAACGGTAGAGTTTAGCAGCGTTGCATTTCGGGAAAAACATAATCAACATTAAGTATTTGGTTTCTTGAATTTCAATAAATTTTATAAATAATTACTTATTACTTCTTACCCAACATAATATTTTGTTAAATACTTAAATCTTTAAATTATGGACGTTTTTGTTAAGTGGGGTAGCTAACATGGACTATTTATGTAATATTTTATAACACAAACAATCTCTAAATTTGTCCCAGAGACCGTCATTGAAATCAGTGTGTAACTAAAAGGAGGTGTTGTTTGTTTATTAAAAGTCTCTGAATCTGAATCTGATTCTCATATATGAATCTGAACATGCGGTGAGAAAAGTCAGAATCGATTCTCATCCTAATCGAATCGTGGTTGAAATCGAATCGACTCAAATAAAAGTGTTTGTTTTGTAAAATGTTTGAATGTGTTAAACTATCGGGTTTCTGATATAAGCCATTGCGCCCCACAATATATAAAATTTATTAAATATAAGAAAAGCGAATTCTATAATATCATAATCAATTTAAAGTTAAAGTATTTTAAACAAAACATGCAATTCATGTTTATTTGACAAAATAAGCGTTAGGTTGAGATATATGAGTCACGAACCGAACCTTTCAACTTGAAAAAATATGAATTGTCACATATCATCTTATACATTCTTTATCTAACAAAACATATACAATAATTATATATAGTACTTTTAATCTGAAAAACAAAGATGAAACAAGAACAAGAACAAGAACAAGAACAAAAATTAAAATAATAATAATAATAATAATAATAATAATAATAATAATAATAATAATAATAATAATAATAATAAAATAAAAAGGCGTTAAGACACACCTCCACATCTAGTTTAATAAGAGGTTTATGCCTCTTCTTGTATCTTAATGGTAAAAAAAAAAAAACAAACGCCTAACATGATTGTGCTACCGTCGAATGGCACGAAAAACAAATAGTCTTAATTACTCAAATGTCTTACCGCATCTAAATGAGTCAGATTAAGATGTTGTAAAGAGACAATTTTTGAAAAACAAACACCACCGGACTATTTGTGTAAATTTCTTTACAAAAAATAGTCATCTATTTTGAAATTTATTAAAGACTGTCTCTGAAATGCAGGTTAACTGGAGGGATTAGTTTTGCCATTTATTATGGTAAAACATTCCGGACTATTGATATTTCAAAATTCAACCAAGTTTTAATGGGCTGTTATTGGTTTGAGCCCAAAAAACTAAAAAGTATAACCGGGCCAGGCTTTAATAATTTTATATATGAGCCCTAAACCTTTCTCACTCAGAGCTTCTAGGGTTTGATAAGTATCAGCAGAGAGCCACCTTGCTTTCTTCTTTCATCGGCAGGAGACTCAAAACCAATCAACCAAATGGGTAAGTTTTGAATCATCATTTTCTGTTTACATTTTATAAATAATGATATGCTTTTGTTTGAATGGTGTTTTAAGTTACTTTTTATAAATGTTAAAAAAATTAACAGCTAGGATCAAGGTTTTTGAGTTGAGGAGCAAATCGAAGGTGGATTTGTTTGCACAGTTGAAGGATTTGAAAGCAGAACTAGCTCTTCTTCGTGTTGCTAAGGTTACTGGTGGTGCTCCCAACAAGCTCTCCAAGATGTATGCTCTCCTCTTTCATTTTCATCTTGTGTTGTGTTTTATTCATTTTATGCTTTGTTGTATTTTTTTTTGTATATATGTTTGTGAAATGTGACTGGTTACATTATATTAAAGTTGCAAGTTTAGTACAATATATTTGTACATGGTAATTTTTTTTTTTCTAACTGGTAACCACATGTCACACTGTGTAGTTTGTTATCTTTTATAGTTCAAGAAAACTTGTTTTAAGCTAGTGAATTAGTGTATCTGAGTTAGTAAATTGATGTAGGGTTGAGCAAAACCAACCGAAAACCGAACCGATTCGTCAAACCAAGCCGAACCAAACTTATTCGGTTCGGTTTTCGGTTTTATATAATTATGGTTTTCGGTTTCGGTTTTACTTGGTTCGGTTAGGAATTAAACAAAGGAAAATACACCTAAACTATCTAAAGCGGTTTCACTAGGTTAACTTTGGTTCGGTTTTGGTTTCACTATTTTAACATTGGTTCGGTTCTCGGTTCAAGTTCTATGTGCTTAACTTTGTTGTTATATTCCATGCTGTAATCGGCTAGGTCTAGTCCTTCTAAAGCTATTACATTGGTATATTATGGTGTTTGTGGCTTGTATAGATGCATGTACATCTCTAGAAGAACAGTGTATTTGAATCATTAGGCAATAGTTTTATGGCAAAATGGTATGCTTAGGATGTGTTGATATATATGATAGTTTACATCTCTTGGTTGAGAAATCTTATGTGTTAGTTATACGTTGTTTTCAATGGCTACAGTTTGACCTTTTATTTCCTGCTTGCGCGTATGAATTTGTAATAGTACTCTTGAGCTCTTTTATGACTGGTCGAGTAGTCGTGCTTATTTGATGTTAGTGGATTCTTATGTAACAAACTTGCCTGATTGCAGCAAGGTGGTGAGGACATCAATTGCTCAGGTGCTGACTGTGATTTCACAGACCCAGAAGTCTGCTCTTAGGGAAGCATACAAGAACAAGAAGTACTTGCCTCTTGATTTACGTCCAAAGAAAACCAGAGCCATCCGCAGACGTCTCACCAAGCATCAGGTAATGCTCTTTCAATGCTGACATTTGCTTTATTGGTTATTCTTGGCCTCTTGCAAAAAACATCAAAGTCTTAGATTTAGACATGGCTTACGTCAGAATTTGATCATTGCAATAGTTATCTGATGTATTCAAACTCACCCAATTATATAGCCTTTTAGTATCTCGAATATTCTTTTTGATATGCAACTATTGTGCTGGCTGAAATTTTAAATTTGCTCTGTTTGACATCGTTTATTGGGTATACGTTTTACTGATGATTGTTCATCTTTGATGTAGGTTTCTTTGAAGACCGAAAGGGAGAAGAAGAAGGAGAAGTACTTCCCATTGAGGAAGTATGCTATCAAGGCGTAAGTTGGAAGCTATGAAGGAGGAGATTTAGGTACTTATATGTGTGTAAATCTCTTTCCAGTTTTGAGTTTTAGTTTGTGAACGATTGGTCAGAAATCTATGTATTCGATAGTTTCATTGCAATGACTTACAAGACAGTTGATGTTGGAGCTTATTTCTTGGTGTTGCATACCTATTTGACTTGTATTTTGAAAGGCAACTTACAGCTGTTTTGCTGCTTGCTTTACACATTTGGGGCAACTATTATTAGTATTTGTTTTATCGGCTTCATGGATCATGGTATTACATATGTGGTTTCCATGACCAAATTGCTTTTAGAAACTGAACTTGTTAAGGCTCAGTCGCATTTAGTTGTATGACATTTCTTTACTTGTTTGGTTCTTAGATGCTGCTTTGTAGCATAACAATGTTACATCTTGTGTAAACATACAAAATTTGTAGTTGACCTTTGTCCTTCAGCCTAGAAAACTCATAAGCTTAAACAAACACTCCTCTAATTACTTATAAAATTGAATAAACGACGCGGCTGTTTGTCATAACAAGTTCTAATTAAAAACAACACGGCTGCTTGTCAACTAAGCTGATCTTTGTAATCTGATTTTGTTTTGAAAGCTAATCGAGCCCTGTTGCAACTTTTATCGGTAGACAAATTCAATATTCAATATAAGTCGTGAGAAAACAATGGGTTTGTTTGGGACAAAGTTTTAGTATTATACTATCAATTTGATATTGATATTAATCTGACATAATGACCAATCTTTTTCTTTTCCTGAATCAATTTCGATTTAAGTAATCATTCAAGGGAGAATCCATTCTTTTGAATTTTAGTACTTGGATAGTCGAATCCAAATTGCAATTTTCACATATAAGCGATGTTTGAACTTGTTTCAACGACATAACCTTTATGATTTGGTTGTTTATGGTGTTGAATGAGGTGCTTGTTTAACACCGTTACTTATCATAGTTGATTTATCAAGGATGTGTGGCGATAAGTGTAGAGGTTATACTGTGGTAAACAGCTATCGGCAATGCTAGTATTTTCGGCAAATATAAGATCATCTTAGCCCATGTTTAGTTGTTAGTGGCATGGTGTTGAATGAGGTGCTTAGTATACGCAATACTGTAGTTGATACACCAATGAGGCGAGGCAAAAAATTGAAGTGCAATGCAGTTAACGCCATGGACAAAGGAGATATCAGATCATTCATAGGCCAAAACCAGTATACCCAAAACAGATGAGATGATGCTGTTTTGGTCCTTGCACTTTAGAACTTTCTTTAACTTTGCCCGTAATAACGATTTGATGTACAGACGTTGTTCCCAAATGACATTTTCTACCAAATATCAGCACCATCATAGCCAACTAACCCTTAATGGACTATCTCATCTTCAAGAGATGTTACAAAGTGCCCGTACATTTACATAATATGGATAACTTTACCAGATTTATAAAGTAAACAACAGCTTACATCCCGCGAACCCATAAGAAGTGAAATCAGAGGTCTCTCCTTTGAAGAAACCATCATAATATCAATTACACGATATAATGGAATGAGGACTCTTATCATTTACATCTTAAATCAAGCGGTGATCATATCAACTATTACAATTTTTGTCTTTTAAGCTAACCGAAAAGCTATCTTGGAACTTATTGATAGCCGCCCTACGCACACGTATGTTCATAGGGTCGTTAAAGGGTCGAGTTTCAGTGACATAGGGTCGTTAAAGTCAGGTTCAAATGGGTATACGGGGTCAAATACTAATAGCAACTTGATGGCTTTTTGTGGCCAAAATTTGGAGTGTGACTTTGTTGTGTTTTATATATTGTAAGGGTAGAAAAAGAAGCAGACAATAACCAAACTGGACCTTAAATTTATTGAAGAATTAAATCCAAAATGGAACTTTTTCCACACCCTGTATGGCTGCATTCATGGGAATGATGAAGACAATTTGTTGACACGAGACTTTCTATGTTTTCAACTAGATGTCAAGAATGTGTGGTACGTATACATATATCATCGTATGCCACAAACGATTTTGTTTCAATCCCGCCTCTGCATAAATTTGACGCACACGCTTATTAAATGTGTTTTTATACATGGAGAGACAAGTGACATGGGTCCAATGGTAATTTCTAAAAGGTCCCTCCTATGCAGCAAGACCCATGGGAGGGCGGTAATTTTGTAATTTGGCTCTCGATTTCCGCCAATTATTAGCATCTAAATGATTGATTTCACGATTTCGCCAAGCTTTTTTACAACTTATTTTTACCACTTGTAACACTTATTTTACAAGTTTTTTTACGCTTTTTGTACATGCTTTTTTACAAGTTTTTTATAACTTATACCACTTTTTTATAACTTTTTTTTTGGTTTTACAATTTTACAAGTTTTTATGATATAAATTCAGCTTTTAAAACTTTAAAACCGTAATGGAAATTTTTGAGGCTCAGCTCCAAGGTTGCAAAAGAGATTTTATCCCACTTGCCGTCCATTGGTTTTCATCATCGCCCGAAAGTTTTTAGGCTCAAAATCATCACCGCCGAAAATATTTAGCTCAAACTGAAGGTTGCAAAGTCGAGATTTGATCTCACTTTACCGTCCATCTTGCTTTTTTATCATCATCGCCCGTAAAGTTTTAAAGTTTTAGGCTCAAAATCATCACCGCCGGAAAAGTTTTAGTCACAATCGACAAAGTCACCGGGCTCACATGAACCGCACAAACCGCACTCACAAACCGCATGTTCTCACAAACTGCACAAGCCTCACAAACCGCACAAGCACAAGACTCATCAGCTTATTGTGTTTCACAAGTTACACGTTTTGAACATGATTCTCACAAGTTACCACCGCAAAGTTCACATCTCGGTACTAAGATTCTCAAAAGTTCACAAGTGTACTAAGATTCTCAAGTTACCACCCCATACGAAAGCAACAACACCAACAACACCAACAACAATCCCAAATTGAAAAACAACACCAACAACAATACCAGTGAAAGCAACAACACCAACAACAATACTGTGTGAAAGTGTTACACCAACAAGTGGTCCAAACAACACCAACAACACTATAATCCTAGCAGCACCCATATAATCCCAAATTGAAAGAATAACACAAACAAGTGGTCCAGATCAACAACAATCAACCAACAACAAGAACTAGTGGTCCGTATCAACAACAAAGAATCAACCAACATGTCTAGTTCACCATTTAACACACAAGAGTGAAACAACTTATCAAAGGCTCAAATTATTAGCTTTATAGCTCATGTTGGTCAAATCGCTTTTGCCTCGCTAAAACTCTTTAAGTTTTTAAAAAAAAAAATCATCATTGCTTTTTTATTTCATTAAAGTTGCAAACGACTTGAATGGTCACTTTACCATCCAAGAATGAAAATTTTTATACAAAACAAAGTTTTTTCATTACAACTGAAAGTGAATCACTTACCATCCAAAGAATGCCAAGGATAACGGGTGCCCGCTATATAATACGGCCACTAATAAAGTGCTCTCCTATGCAGAAACCCGCAAAACAAACATACAAACAATAAGCAAACAATTTTAGATCTAAAAGGCAATGATGATTTTAAAAAAAAAAAACTTAAAAAGAGTTTTTTTTTTTTTTTTTTTTTTTAACAACTAAACATACGAAATTTTTAGATCTACAAAATTTTAACAAAGAAGCATTTTTTTTAAAGACAATCAAAAAAATTTAGAGTTTTTTTTTACAAACCTCATGATTTTTTCAACAACGTGTACGTTTCAAGATCTAAAAAAAGTTTTAGATCTAAAAACTTTAACAAAGTAACATACGTAAACCACCACAGCCTCGCCACTACTCACAAAACTTTAACGAAAGTTTTAGATCTAAAAACTTTAACAACGAAACATACGTAAACCACCACAACATCACCAGTACCACCACATCATCACCACAACATATCAGTTTCAATATTTTAGATCTAATTATTTTTTAAGATAATAAACAAAGTTAACCTTTTTTTACAAAGGTTTAGATCTAAAAAAAGTTTTAGATCTAAAAAAAGTTTTAGATCTAAAAACTTTAACAACGTAACACACGTAAACCACCACAGCATCAACACTACCACCACAGTAGACTCACAAAACTTTAACAACGAAGGTTTTAGATCTATAAAATTTTAACAACGAAGCAATCTTTTTAAGAAAATCAAAAAAATTTAACGTTTTTTTTTACAAACCTCGTGATTTTTTCAACAACATATACGTTTCAAGATCTAAAAAGTTTTAGATCTAAAAACTTTAACAACTAAACATAATGTGAACCACCACGCCTCACCACTACCACCACATCATCAACAATCTAACAAGTAAAATACTTGTTAGATACAAATTTTAGATCTAAATGTTTAGATCTAGAATTTTAGAGAAAGAGAGGTATGCTGGTAGAGAGACGCGACGCGTGATGTATGAGAGAGAGGCAGAATAACTATCGCCAAACCATGTGCGAGAGAGTGGTATACAAAGAAACACGCATAACGCTCGAGAACCACACACGTAGCAAAAGAAACACAAACACGCTTTTATAAACGTTTTTATAAACGTTTTTTATAAATGTTTTTTTTTTAAGTTTTTATATATAAAGAAAAGTTAATACAAATTTAATAAAAGTAATAAAAGTATTTTAAAAATATTTATAAAAATTTGTATTTATAAAAGTTTTTTAAAATTTGTACAAAGAACCAAGTCTAAACCAAATATCCGGATTTGAACGAAGAACCCCCAAAGGCATCGCAGGCTACACAAAACCAAAAAGTCCCGTGGTTAATAAAGAATCATGAGACACGCTTATGTGGGAGAGCCTTAACGCCTCGAGACTTAAACGAAGGACCTAACGAAGGACCTAGAGAGGCGATTTAAGACACCACTTGTATGTTCCGCATTACTTTAGCGAATATTGTATGACCGAAATTCCACTTTTTCCCGACACCGGATCATGGGGATCTTTAACGTGGAGGGTGATGGAATTGCGGCTATCGAGCTCTTGCCATAGGTCTTGGCCATCGCCTAGAAATGTGGCCCTTAATCGAGCTCTTGCGTGGAAGAGGTAGACAATCACGAGGAAGTTTACAAGGAAATGCGGGTAATTTATTTACATCTACACGTAACTCGATGAATTGGTTTAACGGTGCAAAGACCCTGCGTTATTGGATGAGTATGCTTAAATGGGAGTGGTTATTGCTACTCTTAACCGTCCTATTGTATGTATAACCAATTCACAATCTCTTTGTGTCTTCCACGAGAGGTTCTCCTAATTCAACAGAATATTGTCTCCTGTTGTGATTCTTCTGGGAACAACGATTGGTTTACTTCGTTCTTGCGGTTCTTGATGAAGACTCACCACTCCCGTATAATCACCCACAATGGAGACATTTTAGAAATGCCGTGGTCGCGCCATGGGAACATGTGTTTACTCAACGACAAAGGATGTTTAGATATACGAGAAAACGATTATTGATTTATATTGTAAATGACAAAACATGTATAGACGACATCGACGATATTGTAAATGACAAACATGTATAGATGATTATCGATTTATATTGTAAATGACAAAACATGTATAGATCGACATCGATGAGTAGCAAACGACTCGTCATCTTTTGTTACGATTTCGCTCCGCCCGGTTCTTCCTCATGTTTTGTTACATGAATCGGATGACATTCAGCTGAGGACATTCATTGTGTCAACCACACACCCGCCGTGTTGAGAGTCCGATTATGTGCTTTCTTCACAATCTTATGCGCCCTCTCCACCGCAGATGAGGACAATTTTATACACCGTCCTCCCGGCTCTTCCTCATCTTTGTTACGGTATCTCGCGTTAACGAGCACGAGCGAGATCGACGGATCGAGGAGACTCATTTCGAGTTAGAGTCTCGTGTGGGATGATGGCAACATCATTCGAGCGACCACGCCGGACGTGATTGATCTTAGTTTCTAGTTATATTGTAATTTTAAGTAACCATGTATCAACTATTAATCTATAACAAGATTGGTTATTGTAAACCATGATATTGCTAATTTATGTTGTGAATAATTATACAAATTCTTTTGGCCGATGCAACAACAAAATCCTTACTTGTGTCGTTGTCAACGTGGATTAACACTGAAAGAACATCCCACAAGCCCAAAACTTGTGGTCCAAGTATTATGCATGTCCTTTCTCAAAGGTAAATAATTAAACGCTTGCTTATTTGGCGTAAATATATCAATAACTTGTTTGTTTAGAATACATTTTATAATTGTTTCGCCATGTAATGTACCGTGTGACTAAAGACTATGGGTGTCGATACTTCATGTGGAAGGAAATATTTCAACAAAAGTACTTTGGTGAAGCCTCTTCTTCAACGCAAAGGTTTCAAACCACAAACTAAAGATACAACGATCAACATGTTATTGGTCGAAAACAATTTGTTGCGTGCAAAATAAAGGCGTTGGAGGCATCATCGGAATTGGCAAGAACCAGTTGATCACGCATGTCACCGAGTGGAATACTCTATGAGCTTATAGATTACATTAATAATCTTCATGTGAGTAGATTTCATTTTAATATTGAAAACATTTGTTGTTTTACTTGTTTAATGTTTTATTGTTATGGTGAAGCTCTTCTTCAACGCAGTGCTCAAACCGCGAAACTAAAGATACAACGATCAACATGCTATTGGTAAAACAATTTGTTGCGTAAAAATAAAGGCGTGAGATCAATCTGGAATGGCAAGAAATCCAGCTTGATCACGCATGTCACCGAAAGTGGAATACTCTATGAGCTTATAGATGATATAATAATCTTCATGTGGAGTAGATTTCATTTAATATTGAAAACATTTGTTGTTTTACTTGTTTAATGTTTTATTGTTATTGTTTAATTAAATGGAAACAAACACACAATTAAAAAGCATAACGTAAAATAAATATCATATAAAAACACTACACAATTAAATGCACTATACATATAAAAACACTACACAAATTAAATACACTATACATATAAAAACACTACACAAATTAAATACACTATACAATATACCTAAATTAAACACAATTAAACACTACACACATAATTATTAATAAAAAATAAATAAATAAAAAATAAAATAGCCAACAGACGGGAAGGGGACCCACCTACTTGAGGCTCTGCCATGAGAACGCGTGGGCTCACAGTAGCTTAAATTTTCTAAAACCACACACTATGCTTGCACCAAAAACCCAAAAAAAAACTAATCTCTATTCTCGGACCTAGAACTCCAAGTCGGACCTAGAACTCCAAATCATTGAGTGCAGAATTATTTTACGAGTATAAAGATTATGAAATGTACAATTTCATTAAAATTAGCAAACAAATTAATAAAACACGTATTTTCTTTTGGCATATTGATGAAACAACTAAATGTATTTTTATTTATTTTTTATTTTTTGAAAGGCAATACATATTATATAAATAAAACTAACAAGATGCTAAAATTACAAAGACCCGAACATAGCAAATTAAGCAAGCTTGGCCAACACCTACACTCGAATATAAGGATATCATAAAGTGAATATCCGACATACCGAGATACAACTCCGACAGCATCAAACCTACCAAACACAATGACACTAAGTGGCAAACACCCTGAAGAAGTATGACACGGTTAACCAACCACTAAACTCGACCTCACATGAAACATAACCCAGAAACCTCAAAGCAAATAGTTCAACACACATTCGACCAAGTGGTGTCACCACGAATAGCAAGGACTAGGGGTGATCACGGTCAAAAATCGACCGGACCGGACCGATTTTGGCAAAAATCTTAGACCGAGACCGGACCAAATGTGGTTGGTCCGGTCTCGGTCCGGGTCGGTCCGGTCCAACAATGCCAAAATAGCCCAAATTAGTCGGTTTGTGGTCCGAACCGGACCGGACCAGACAGAGGACCGAATTAGCCCAAAAGCCGAGACCGAGGACCGGACCGAATGTGGTCGGTCCAGTCCGGTCTCGGTCGGTCCGGTCCGTTCGGGTTTCGTGGTCGTTCCGTCCATCGGTCCGGACCGAATGTGGTCGTTCTCGGTCGGTCGGTCCGGACCGAATGTGGTCGGTCTCGGTTGGTCGGTCCGGTCCGTCGGTCGGTCCAATCCAGTCCGGTCTCAGTTGGTCCGTCGGTCCGGTCCGATAGATCGAAGAGAATACCCAAAGATGTAAAAATACCACCTAATGAAAATCCATACTGAAATGATCGATTCCAAAAACTTTTGCTTCAACAACCCTAGGCTTAAACGATCTGAATAACGACGATGACCTCACCATCCTCATCACCATGAAAATACCATATCACCTCACCACCGACCACCTCACCTCACAATCTCCATCTCTACAATTTTCAGAACTCACCACCGCATTCTAGACCTCTCACGACTTCACTATACCAAGAACCTTGCACGGCCTCACCATACCCGCGACCAAAACCATCATATGATCTTACAATACCCTCGACCCAATTCAATCTTACAACCTCACCATGCCCACAATCAAAACCATCTCGCGACCTCACCATACCCACGACCGAAATCATCTCGTGAACTCACCATACCCACGACCCAATACCATCTCATGACCTCACCATACCCACAACCAAAACCATCTCGCGACCTCACCATACCTACGACTAAAACCATCTCGCGTGCCCACGACCAAAACTATCTCGCGACCTCATCAGACCCACGACCAAAACCATTTAGCGACCTCACCGTACCCACGACTCGAAACTATCTCGCGACCTCACAATACCCACGAGCCTTAACCATCTCGCGAACGCACCATACCCACGACCTAAACTATCTTATGACTTCACCATACCCACTGACACAAACCCTCTCATGACGTACCTCACCACATTCACCTCTTATGACATATTTATATGTCAAAAAATTTCGAAACCTAGTTTATTTGGGAAAAATCATGATTTTTAACAAAAAATTATACTAGACGACAAACATTAATCGAGAAACCAATGAGGGTGACCCAGCGGTAAAGGCTTAGCATCTTAGGACGAAAGTGCCTATAGGTCTTGGGTTCGAACCATGTGGAGAAAATTAATTCTCCATTGGTCACGAAGGTTCGTCGACTACAAGCTATTCATAAAGACGATCATTTAGGATTAGTCGATTTATAATAATAATAATAATAATAATAATAATAATAATAATAATAATAAAGTTTCCCATAAACCCACGAACCCCTATGCCCCCACCCAGACCACCATGCCTTCGACAAAGTAAATACAACTTATATATATATGAGATAAAAAAATACTACTTCCTCCGTCTCAAAATTATTGTCCCCCGACAAAAAACACGTTTAAGAAAAGTGCATTAATTACAGCTTTCTTTTTCTTACTTTTTAACAGAATGACAATTTTACCCTTTGACAATTAGTTAATGCTTTCATTAAATTTTGTAAATAAGAATTTTGATTAAGGGTAATATGGTAAACCTAAACAATTTTAAATTCTATATTTAACAGTGGACAATCTTTTTGAGATAACCTAAAAAGAAAAAATGCACAATAAAAATGGGACGTATGGAGTATTAAATACACAAATTAACTAGTAATGTCATATAAGTCAACAACTCAACTTGTAAAATAAAATTTGACATGAAACGATATAATTATAAATTATGCATTTTTCGTGCATATTTCAAGATGCAATACCCAAAAGCAAAAAGTCAAGCGTATATTATATTGTTCTAGGCAATTGACCAAAAATGTAAAGCTTAACTTATTATGTGATATATAGCTCGAACGTGTTTTTATAGTTTGTATGTGATAAGAGTAACTCGAGTGCACATATCATGGTATAAAATATTAACCACGTGTGTGTGTGTAACTATATATACGCACACAAATATGAAATAATAAATATAGAGTTAGCTACACGAGAAGCAAGTTGACGAGTAGATTTTACGCATTCTAGCTAACTGGGCATGCATGTGTCAACTTGAATTATGTGTTTGTACTTGTAGGCAATTAAATTTCAAGCACACATTGATGGATGTTCATCTGCCTCGACTTTGAGCTATTAAAAAAGATAGTCGCTCTGAGATTAGTCGGCTTGTAATATCGAAACAGAAACTATGAGAATTAGAATTTCTGTTTTTCATTTTGCAACTTCACTTTACTCAATTTTCTTGACACACCTAATCAGTTATATTCAAAATCCTTTGAAGTGTAAAACTTTAGTAGTTGTATGTAAATGTATTTTTTGTAAAATGGTTTCGTCTTCGAGTTGTTATACGTACTTGATAAAACTTTGACAAACTTAACATGGTTTCGTCAATTCGAGTTGCCTAATAAGTGGTTAGTATGCTCTGACCAAACATACGAACTTTACCAATTGCAAGTGCTCCAGGTAACAAGACAACAACTGCGCGAAACTTGTCAACGATGATCAAGTTTATATGCGACTAATTTTCCTTCGTAATTTAAAATGCATTTGTCAGTTAAAAGTCATGATACACAAGTTGTAAACAGTTGACGTTCATTTGCAGCCAAAAAGTGTTGAAATAAAACAAATGGAGTTTAGACTAACTAATAGTAAACTCATTTAGATTAAGCTAGGTTACTAGGATAGAAGTCCTACCACATGGCCAGTTGTCCACAAAAAAGCTTGTATTAAGCCGGACACTGTGACAAGAGCCTGCAACTAGCCCAAGTTTTCGACTCAAATTCTTTTGAGCACTGATATTATTAATCACTTGAACTTCACTTTGAAATTATAGTAGTTGTTTAGGTGAAGTTATTTTGTTCAATTTCATATGACGAAAGTTTGGCCGAAGCTTCCTAAACTCGCCCGCTATAGGTATTGAATTGAATGATAGTATTGTTGATACAAAAGTTGGGCGTTCCTAGTTTAGACTCCGATTCTCGTATCAATTCGATCTTGATGCTTGAGACTGCGCACTAAGTAAGAGAAAACACCGTTAGGCTTATCGTGGGATTGTCTCACGATTATCCTCCGCGTGAGAGTAAATGTCGGTTTTGGGGTTTTAGTGGAGAGTTAGGGTTTGAGATCGTACATTTAATGAGGGCTGGGATGCCCTTTATATACACACGAAGTCCTTGTTAGTTTCGTGTTCCCCAAACTTCGGCGTATCCCGCCTAAATCGGTTATTAAACACTTATCTCTCAAGATAAGAGATATCCGATATCATAAGCCATAAATAACTTTGGGTAGGGCCTTCGTGAGCCCAAACCGTTATCGGGTTAGCCTACGTCTTCGGGCTCGCTAGTAGTGATCATTGGTCGGGTTCGTGACCAATGCGGACTATACTTCATCAAGTATTATTCTTTTTAAACTCGTTTACACACTATGCCGTTTTGGAATCGAGTGGTCTAGATTAATCCGCTTTTGGTTTAGTTAAGTGTTTTTGGCCACTCCATTAGCGTGGATGTACTATTTTTGTTTTGTTTTGTTTATGTTTAATATTAGGGTAAATTACACCGTTAGTCCCCATGGTTGTGGTGGGTTGTTACGCCTGAGTCCCTAACGCCACGTTTTCACTCTCTCACGGTCTAAAACCCTAACGCTTGTTAAAATCTCGTTAATCGCAAGAGTATTTAGTCTTTCCAAGACTTTTTGTCCGCACACCCTATAATTAAACACACACTCACTCACTTTCACACATTAACCCAAACACACCTTCTTTAACCTCTTCACCATCGCCACAACCGCTACCAACGCCGCCACCACCACCATCAAGAAACATGAAGAACAAACCATAATGTATTTTAAATAATGATTCACACATTTTTACGCTAAAATTATATTTTTTAAGCGATAAAAACTAAATTGTAGATCCATAATTTTAGCGTAAACAAAATAGTTCTACTCATTACTGATTACCAGAACCTCCTTAATGTTTTCCTCGACCTTGGTTACATATGTTGGTCTACAGCTGATCTTGCAATGTTTCCTTGCTTGCTTTTGCAATCCTTTGCAAAATGTCCTTCCTTTCCACAAATAAAGCATTTGCACTTCTTGACTCGCCCTCTGTCATCTTTATACTTTCTTTTGAATGGCTTTACATGAGAACCATGTGGCTTTCCTTTATATGTTCTTGATTTCCTCATTCCATACTTCTTCCTCGTTATTTTGTAATAACCAGAATTGGTATAATGAACAAAGAGATAAATCTCTAAGTTCTTTAGCGCGCATCTTTGCACATTTCTGAGATAAAAGTATGAGTGAACTTGATGACAACTGGGATATTGTCTCAGCAGACTTTGACGACACCAGTGTCTATAGCATATCAGAAGGAGAAGGTGATACTCATCAAAGTATCAGTGTCATGGTCCAAGATACCCCATTTGAAGAAGCATCTTTCACAATAACACATGAAGATAATGAAAGCAACAACGAAGATGACCAACCTAGTCATTTTGCTTTTATGTTTCATCCAGGACCACCAACAAAAATAGCAGACATGGTTCAATCTGTAGGATCGTGGAAACCAAGCAAAGAACTGCCGGCTCAAAGTACTAAGTATCTTGGTGGTTGGGGTGCTTGACGGTACCTTTCAAAATGAAGACTTAATGACCTGTTAAGTCTTTCTTGTACTGCTACCCTTGATGGTACACGTACTGTGGTTTGCTCATAATTATCATATAAAAAAAGATCATCTTAGAGCATGCAGTATGATCACTTGGGAAGTGAGTGAAAGATTAACTTTTTTGAGTTAAGGGCTAAATTACCATACCGCCAAAGTGAGTTAAAGCATTGAGTTAAGGGGTGCGTTACCACCTTAACGCTGCGTTAAGCAGCAAATATTAAAAAAAAAATAATAATAATAATTTACATATTCGCCTCCTAAAATTTTACACATTCGCCCCCTAAAATGTGGTGTTTTTTTTAGTTAAGGTTGAGTTATGATAAGAGGTGTGTTATTTTGAGTTAAGATTAAAATGTTAAAGTTGATGTGACGCTGACGTGACACCGAGTGAGATTTTAACCCAAATTATCACACCCTCTGCTATATATTGTGTTGGAAAATGAGTATTGCAAAATGAGTTTTTGCAAATTTTGGACAATATTTAATATATGTATATGTTATATATATTTATATTTCTTGGTAGCTTTGTTCTCCTCGATGAGAGCTTCAAGAACGAGCTAAAGTATGTCCAAATTGGAGTAGAAATGAATGAGATATCGTGTCTCAAAGTGAGGCACAAAACTGAAATACTAAACTATCCCACGCCTAGAAGAGGAAGTGGAGACTAGTTTATAAGGAAATCATACTATTGAATATCAAATTCCTTTAGTTTGGTTATGCTCCCACTCCTACGCTGCCGCTAGGGTGGGGGCGAAAATGGGATTTCGAGCTAAAATGAGTTCGAGGCTTCAACTCATGCGAGCCCGCGACCTGCGGACACGAATGCTGACTCCGAAATCTCACCCACGGGTATCTTTTGTCGAGAATTATGTGAAGTGATTCTCTTGAAGCGCATGGGATTCTTTGAAGCGAATTATGTGATGCACATATTCTCAAGCACATGGTTTCACCAAGTAATAAAACCGTAGATTGATAATTTCGAATATTTCAAATATGCAAATCGTGTTTTGTGATAATGATATGCATATATTTTATTCCAGCGTATATTCGGCGGTGACCAAGCTAGGTATTGCCTATAAAATGAAATCTTCTCATTCGCTTTGACACACGAAAAACACAACTCCATTATCATTACGTTCCAAAGAACCCGATCGAAACACGCAGCTTCGGTGATTTTTCAGCAAGTAAGTTTAGTCCGGTTTGTACAATGCACTACGTACGTTGTACCGGGAAGCAGACGCTAACTGCTTTAAGGAATCGTATCCAACACGAGCCTCGACAAGTATCTTTACCGCTTTATTTATCGCTTTACATTCTCGTTATTTAGTTATTGTAACTGAGTTATTATTTTAATAAAAGTGTACACCGCTTCCCACGCCTTAAAACAGATTCGGTTTAACCGAATTTATTACACTTTGTTAAAAATCGGATTAATTAATTAATGTGTTTTATAAAGCTGCTCGTCGAAACCTTGTTGAGTTTCATTGGAAATCGCCGATTTAACAGTCTATAACGCTTTTTAAGCGTTTATTATCGCTTTAACGAAACCAAGATAGAGTTTCTTAGGTCGATTTATTCGATCCATCAAACCAAGCTAGAGTTTTGTTGAATCGATCCGTACAAGTAGATACCAATTTACAACACTTGTTTGATTGTTTGTGTTTGTTTTCGAGGATGACAAACACCAATACCCTCCCGTGACTACTACGTGAACGCACTGTGCTTGATTACCAACACGGTTGTTAATCATCTTTGAGAAACGAGAGAAATTCAATGGGCGAATTTCAAGAGGTGGCAATGTAAGATGTTTTTCTATCGACTACTTTGAATCTTGCGCGGTTCTTAAAAGAAAACCCACCTAACGTGGAACCTCCGCGAAGGTCAATCCTCTAATCAACAGTCGTTCAAGCCTTGAAGCATGGAAACATTCGATTTTTGTGTCACAATTATGTTCTCGAATGGTTTGGTTGATTCTTTGTACAACGTGTCTTGCAAGACCAAGACCGCCAAAGAATTATGGGAGTCATTGGAGCGCAAGTACAAACCGAGGATTTGGTACAAAGAAGTTCGTGGTAGCTCGCTTTTTGGATTACAAGATGGTTGATTCAAAGAATGTGATAAGTCGTGTTCAAGATCCGGTGTTCGCTACACGACATTCATCTTGAGGAATGACTTTGAGTGAAACTTTTCAAGTTGTCGCTATTATTGAAAAGTTACCTCAAGTCGGGTAGAATTCAAGAACTACCAAGCATAAGCGAAAGGAGATGAGTGTTGAAGACTTGGTTGTTCGTCTCGTATTGAAGAGGACAACAAGTCGGCTCGAAAAACACGATATCGCTGATTCTCGCAAAGGCAAATATGGTTGAGCATGTTTCGTCATCTTCAAAGTCCAATGTCAAAGCTAAAGGCAAAGGAAAAGGAAAGAATGACAAGAAGGATAAAGGAAGTCCAGTACCTTGCTCCTAAAGTCGCAATTGTGAAACGAAGTTCCAAGGGTGTGTTTCAACCTGTGACCGGCCAGTCACCGTGTCGCTAATTGTAAGATGTCAAGCGGTGACTCCACGCCGAGCTAATATGGTGAATGAAGATGTGGACATGATTGCTATGGTGTCGATGTCATTGCCATGATCTACGAAGTTAACCGGTAGGTTCCAACAATGAGGAATGGTGGGTGGATCTGGGGCTACCCGTCGTGTGTGTCTTGATAAGAGTATGTTTCACTCTTTCGAGCGGTTGATAGTGGAGAGAAGTCGTATATGGGCAACTCGCGAATTCTTGAAATCAAGGGTGAAGGAGATGTAATCTTGAAGATGACATCCAGAAAGAGCTCAAGTTGACTAATGTCTTGTATGTTCCGTAGATTCGCAAGAATCTTGTGTCCGGTTGGCAATTGAACAAGTTTGGTTTTCGCCTTGTTTTTGAGTCTCGATAAGTTTGTTCTTTCTAAGAATCAAGTTTATGTTGGTAGGATATGCCCAATGGTATGTTTAAGCTCAATGTAATGGTTGTTAAGAATGATATCAATAAAATGAATTCTTCGCTTACTTGATTGAATCTTCTAATATGTGGCATGGCCGTCTTGGACATGTAAATTTTAATTCGATCGTCGTTTGATTAAATTTAATTGCATACCTAATTTCCATATTGACTCAAAATATAAATGTGAAACTTGTGTTGAAGCCAAACTTACAAGAGCATCTTTCAAATCGGTTGAACGAAAAACCGAACCACTTGATATGATACACACCGACATATGTGATTTGAAATCACTACCCACAAAAGGTGGCAATAAGTACTTTATCACGCTTATTGATGATTGTACAAAGTATTGCTATGTTTACTTCGAAAAGTAAAGATGAAGCTATAGACAAGTTTGTTCTATACAAAAGCGAGTTGAGAATCAACTTAGTAAGAAAATCAGGTGGTCCAGTGATAGAGAGGTGAATATGTGTCTCCATTCACGACCTATGTGCGAAACATGGAATTAGACACGAATTCAACGCTCCCTATTCACCTCAATGAACGGTATTGCCGAAAGGAAGAACCGCACCTTGAAAGAAATGGTTAATGCCATGTTGTTAAGTTTCGGTCTAAGCCGTGACATGTGGGGAAGCCATTTAACGGCTACTTATCTTTTAAATAAGATACCTCGTAAGGAAAAAGAAGAGACCCTTATGAATTATGGATGGGAAGAAAGCCATCATATCAAGACTACAGTGTGGGGTGTTCAGCAAAGGTCGCTATATCGACTCCCAAGGCCCAAAGATTGGACCTAACTGCTGGATTGTATATTCATCGGATATGCTAAGAATAGCGATGCTTATCGCTCATAGTACATGATTCGAAAAATCCGGATATACAAAAGGGTACTTTAATGGAATCAAGGAATGCTTCATTCTTTGAAACTATTTTCCTTGTTTAACGAAGGAAGCGGAAGTTCATCTAGAATAGATGAAGAAGTTGTTCAAGATAAGAGACAACGAGATGATAATGATCTCAAGATGAGAGACAAGATCATCTCGAGGAAGAAGAAGTTGAACCTAGAAGAAGCAAAAGGCAAGAACCGAGAAATCGTTTGGACCCGATTTTGTTTCTTTTATGGTTGAAAATGAACCTACTTCATACCGAGAAGCGGTTACTTCCTCGAAGGGCCTCAATGGAAAGAAGCCATTAAAAGTGAAATAGATTCTATTTTACAAAATCATACTTGGAGTCGTGGATTTACCTCCGGTTGTAAACCACTAGGCTATAAATGGATCTTCAAGAAGAAGATGAAAGCCGATGGCACCATTGACAAGTACAAAGCAAGATTGGTTATCAAAGGATTTAGACAACGAGAAGGTCTTGATTACTTTGATACATATTACTCGTTACGCGAATAACCTCGATTAGGATAATACTTGCTATTGCCGCTTTAAGAAATTTGGAAGTTCACCAAATGGATGTGAAACGGCATTTCTAAACGGAGATTTAGAAGAAGAAATTTACATGAACCAACCCGAGGGTTTCATGGCTCTGGACAAGAGAACAAAGTTTGTAGGCTTGTTAAGTCTTTATATGGCTTAAAGCAAGCTCCCAAACAATGGCATCAAAATTTGACCACGCCATGCTAGAGTGGATTCAAAATTAATGAATGCGACAAATGTGTTTATGTCAAAGACACAAATAGTGGATATGTAATCTTGTGTTTATATGTTGATGATATGCTTATCGCTTGCGTGAATGACAAGATGATCAAATCTACTAAAGACATGTTGAAATCAAAGTTTGACATGAAGGATATGGGTTTGGTGATGTGATCCTTGGAATAAAGATCATCTGAACTCGAGAATGGACTTGTGTTAAGTCAAGCACATTATGTGGACAAAATTTTAATACTCATAATGCGGGGATTCCGGCTAGCTAGAACTCCATTGACACCAAGAAGCATCTATCTAAAAATAGAGGCTTAGGTGTTGCCCAATTAGAGTATTCAAGAATTATTGGCATGTTAATGTACTTGATGACAGTACCGACCGACTTAGCATATCTCGTTAGCGTGCTAAGTAGGTATACTAGTAACCCAAGCTATGCACATCGCGCCTATGACTCGGGTACTTCACTATTTGAGATACACATCGCGATTATGGATGCATTATGATCGATATCCATGTTATCGACTAGTGGTTATGTGTTTACACTAGGAGGGCGCTATATCTTGAAGTCTTCCAAGCAAACGGTTATAGCTAAGTCCACGATGGAATCGAATTTATCGCGTTAGATAAATGCGACAAGAGGCGGAATGGCTACGCCAATTCGCAGAGGACATACCAGGTGGCCTAAACCGTAATGCCATTAGTATACATTGTGATAGTCAATCGGCAATTGGCGAGCTCATAGCATAATGTATAATGGAAAGTCCGACATATCCGTCGTCGACATAATTCGACACGACAACTACTCTCAACAGAGTTATCTCAATTGACTATGTGAAGTCAAAGGATAACATCGCGGATCCGCTACGAAAGGCTTAGCGAGAGAGTTAGTAAGTAAGTCTTCTAGAGGAATGGGACTAAAGCCTTGAAGGAATGAGTTTCTATGAAGGAAAACCTAACCCGCTTGAATGGAGATCCCAAGATCCGGGTTCAATAGACAACCTAATCATAGAAATGTGGGGAAGTCACGTCAATGTGGGGAGTTACTAACTATTGTAACTTTCCTAGTCCATTCCTATAATAAATGTGACTTGTTGAGAGGTTAAACATATGGCTTTAATGATTCAAGATGAAATCATAAAGCATAATGATTCAAGATGAAATCACAACACATATGTTTTTAATGATTCAAGATGAAATCACCTATGTGAGAGAAGTGGGGTCGCTTGAGCGGAAATGTGGGGCGCAATTCCTAAGAGCTCTTGCAGAACCGTGCTAGTGTTCATGACCATAACGAACACGACTATGAGGACTTGACAATGTCGGGAGAGTCTTGTGTGAAGTGTAATGTCGCTCACGTAAATGGATGATGAGTTCAAGGACATCGCTCACTCGGATCTAGAGACTAAGTGCATCTCACAAGGGAAGGTTCAAAGGGTTACACCTACCTATCCTATGCAAGACTTAACATGAAATTTCACCAAAACTTTCGTGTGTTTCAATCGATTTCCATTCATGTGGGGATTGTTGGAAAATGAGTATTGCAAATGAGTTTTGCAAATTTTGGACAATATTTAATATATGTATATGTTATATATATTTATATTTCTTGGTAGCTTATGCGTTCTCCTCGATGAGAGCTTAGCAACGAGCTAAAGTATGTCCAAATTGGAGTAGAAATGAATGAGATATCGTGTCTCAAAGTGAGTACAAAATGGAAATACTAAACTATCCCACATCGCCTAGAAGAGGAAGTGGAGACTAGTTTATAAGGAAATCATACTATTGAATATCAAATTCCTTTAGTTTGGTTATGCTCCCACTCCCTACGTGCTGCTAGGGGGGTGAAAATGGATTCCGAGCTAAAATGAGTTCGAGGCTTCGAACTCATGCGAGCCCAGCGACCTGCGGACACGAATGCAACCGAAATCTCACCCACGCGGGTATCTTTTTTTGAGAATTATGTGAAGTGATTCTCTTTGAAGCACATGGATTCTCACTGCTTAATTATGTGATGCACATATTCTCAAGCACATGGTTTCTTTCAAGTAATAAAACCGTAGATTGATAATTTCGAATATTCGAAATATGCAAATCGTGTTTTGTGATAACAGATATGCATATATTTTATTCAGCGATATTACGGCTTGGTGACCAAGCTAGGTATTGCCTATAAAATAAAATCTTCTCATTCGGTTTGACACACGAAAAACACAACTCCATTATCAACGTTCCAAAGAACTTCGATCGAAACACGCAGTTTCGTGATTTTTCGTGCAAGTAAGTTTAGTCCGTTTGTACAACAGCCACGCACGTTGTACCGGGAAAGCAGACGCTTAACTGCTTTTAAGGAATCGTATCCAACACGAGCCTCGTACAAGTATCTTTACCGCTTTTATTTATTGTTTACATTCTGTTATTTAGTTATTGTAATCTGAGTTATTATTTTAATAAAAGTGTACACCGTTTCCCACATATTGCTGGTTAATTACTAAAGTTTTTCCATCACTTTTGTTTGTAGCATCGACTTTGCACAAAACTTGATATCCTCTTGAGTGTCTTAACATAATTTCACATAAACAAGAAACTAATGTGAACACTGAAAAAAGTAGTGATGGCAGAAAATGAAACACGAATGTGACTTTTTCCATAAGTTGCTCTTTCTAATTATGGAGCTTGTAATTCTCTTGAGTCTTCACAATCATGAATTAAAATACGGATGGCTTTTTCACAGTACAAGTTTCAAAGATATGGACTCTGTTGGTTTAAAGCCAACGTCAACCAATTAATAAGGCTGCTCCTGAATCCTTTTACTTTTCACTGTCACGTTAGCTTTCTATCTCCAGCGATCTTCAGGCGATTAGGTGTCTCAGTAAGGGCGATCATGTTCATTTTTTTTTTAAAAAAAAACATTTTTAACACAAAATAAAATTTCATTAATAATTAAAACGTTACATAATAATTCAAATAAAATTAAAACATTACGAAACTTATTAAAACATTACAACACTTATTAAAAATCTAGGTTGTGGCGTGCCTTGATCGCGTCTTTGATTTTCTGCATTGTTTGTTGTTGTACTGCGGGCAAAGATGGGTCGATTGGCGTGCAATAGAATATAAGATCTGTATCATATTTCTTTTGTCGCTCAAATTCAAGTTTTTGTTCTTCTAGTGCCAATTTTTTGTCTTCCATTTCTTCTCTCTTTTGCTCCATCTCCAACACTAGTTGCCGTTGTTCTAGCTCTTTTTTCTTCAAATCATAGTATCCGTCTACCCGCTCCTTCTTCTGTCCGAATGCCTTGGACTTGATGACATTCCATTTCTCGGCAACACCTTCCATGTAGGTAGCTTTCGAAAACTCCGAAGATTTCTTTTTATTCTTCTTTGCGGTATCACGACCAATTGGTCTACCATGCACAGACGCAGGCACATCCGAGTTGGTTGAAGTCCTTGCTTTGTTGCGACCCTCATCTTGGCTTAAAAAGCCGGCATCCCATTATCCTTCCAAATGTAATGGTCCTCATAATCTTCCAACAATGCTCCAAAACAAACGGATGATTACACACTAGTTGGTATTCATCACACGCTCTGTATAAACAAGTGAGGTCATTCTCACCACTTCGTAATTCCTCCGAGCATTGTTGTAAATGGCACAAAATTGACCAACTCTAGGACGAATCCTATTTTTCCACTTTGTAATGATAGAGTTGTACGCTCTTTACGCACCAACCACCTTCTCAAAGTAAGCAATGACTTTACGCCAAAATCCTTTAGCATTTTGGTTGTTTCCGTTATACTATTCTCGGATACATCACACCAAGCGTTGCACTGGCGATCTCTTCTTCTTTTGACCAAAGCGACGAATCATTCTTGGCTTCTTTCTCGACAACCTTCTTCTTCGCCTTTGTAGCTCGTTTCTTCGGTTTGATCGATGACGTCTCTTCTCGACATTCTTCTTCTTCGTCATCAATGTTAACCGAATCGTGATACGATCCATGAGCGGAACCGTACCGAACCGTGATACTCTTGAATGGATAACCGAGCGGTTCCAACATAAAAATCGGGATTGGTGTATAATTGTTCTTCGAAATCAAAACCATCAAGATTGATACGGTTAACCGGAGAATATTGTTGATAATTTGAATATGAAGACGTTGATGAATCCATTGTTGGACGGTACACATATTCGGGTGACCCATACATAGATTGGTTGCTTCGACGGGAGTGGCTTTGTTGTTGTTGTTGTTGGATGTTTTGATACGGTGGAACAAATGGACGACTCATAAAAATGGATTGTTAGTTTGTTGTTGTGGAGCTTGTTGGGATTGATATTCGAAAAGGGGTTGGAAATTGATTCTTGGTGAGACACGGTTAACCAAAATTCGGATCCGTGTTAAAATATGCGGGGTTTGTGTCAAACGGATTTTGGCCTTTTGTTGTGGTGTTTTCTTAGACATTTTTATAAAGAGGATTGTGAGATTGTGAGTTTAGTGTGTAAATACGTTGTGTATTTATAGGGTAGTTTAGTTTTTTTTTTTTTTTTTTTTTTTTTTTTCTAATACCAAACGGTCAATTTTTTTTTTTCAAACGGTTTGATTTTTTTTGTTTGGACTTGCAACGTTAGCAACAAAAGTGAAATGTTTTTGGTTTGTGATGTCGATCTTCCAGACGACCAAGATACGTTTTTTTTTGCCGATCGACAACCTCCACAATAAGACGATCAAGTGGAATCGATCGCCCAAACACCCACGATCGACTGGAGATCGAGTCCTGCATGCAACCTAATGGTTTGATTAATGTGTACTTTTAGTATTTATTTTCTCAACTATCTGTAATTATAAACAAAAGCTATGCGTGTATCTTTGTGGTGACGGGATAAGGAAAGCATACGTGTTAGAAATGATGGCGATAGTTGTTGGTGGTGTATGTTGGTGGAGATGAAATGCAAAAGATATTGTAAATGGAAAAGGGTGTTTAGAAGTGTAAATTAGTGGTGTAAATTACGGTGTTTGGACATGAAATGACGAAAAGACTAAAATATCTTTGTATCTACGAGATTTTTAATCAGTGTTAGGTTTTGGACTGTGACGGAGTGAAAAACGTGACGTTAGGGACTAGGGGTGCGTAACCCTATATCTGAGGACCAAATGCGCAACCTACTCTAACTTTGAGGACCAACGATGTAATTTACCCTTAATTTTTAATAATTACTTTTAGTTTACTCCTTTCGAAAATAAAACTTGTCTTAATCTCTAATTCACTTTGTAGTACTCAGTCATGGTTAATAGTTGTATTTTTCAATTTAAACTGAGTTTTTTTTAATGTACTTTTAGTTTAATGTTAATGAAATTGTACTTTTAGTTTTATTTGTGTTTTTATCTGAATCAATAAAAAAAAAAAAGAAAAAGAAAATCTGTGAGACCCAGAAGATACTTTAAATTGAGTGATGAGGGAGTATGTTTTTTGGCTGAGTTATAGAGTAAAAATCTGGCGTAACAACACCTTTTACTATAACACGAGCCTATAGCTCGAAATTGCAACTTGTGCTCTAAGGCTCGGCTGAATGATTCAACCAATTAATTTATCTAATTTTGGATTTCCCATCTTATATGTACGGAAATTGACTTGAGTTTATTATCGACCATGCTCATGCAGTGCTTCCTATTTAAGCTCAACCTCATACCCATCCTCTCATTCACATTTGAATCCTTCATATCAACCATACTCCAAGTCACCCACTACAATGTCAATCTCTAAAACCACAAGTAGATTGACTCGGCAATCGAAAAAACTAACCAGCCTCTTCTCATTCACCACCACCACCACCATGTCATCCGCTTCGTCTCCTTCATCTTTACGGTCTTCAACATCTTCTCCTTACTCGTCCTCATCATCTGAGTCCATGATGGAAGAAACCATAAAAAGTGCAGATGCACTCATCCAAAAATGGGAAATCAATGGCCATTTCATCTCCATCTTCCATGAAGACAAAACAGAAGCTAAACATTTTGTCAATTGCGTGAAAGGATTGCACCGAGCAATGAGGTTCCTGGCATCACATGATTCCATATCAGAGAAGCTGACACTTGCTCAGGGACTGATGCAGATAGCTATGAAAAGACTCGAGACAGAGTTTCGTTTAATCTTGTTGAATAGTGGTGAGTACTTGCAACCTGAACCGGTTGCTATCTGGTCAGCATCCAGCATTGACTCGGAAGATGGACAGATTTCATCTCTCCGATTGATTGCTGAAACGATGATTAGTTGTGGTTATGGCATAGAATGTATCAATGTCTACAAGATTATACGAAAGTCAACTATTGATGAAGCTCTATTTCATCTTGGAGTCCAGCGATACACTTCTTCTCATATCAAGAAGCTGATAAACACTTCGGATTTCGATAATCATATTAAAACATGGTTAATCGCTGTCCAAGTGGCAGTGAAAACACTCTTTCTTGAGGAAAAGTTTCTATGTGATCATGTTTTCGCTTCACACCAAGCAGTTAAGGATTCATCTTTCCAAAATTCAACCAATGAAGCAGCCTTGAATCTGTTCAAATTTCCCGAACTCGTCGCTAATACATGCAAGCGGATGGATTCAGAGTCAGTTTTCGTGATGATGAACTTGCACAATTCAATCTCAGATCTGTTGCCAGAAATCGAATCAATCTTCTCAGATGAATCAGTCTCGTCGGTCAAAATTCTAGCTTTGGAGTCTCTTCAAAAGCTCGGGGGCTCTGTAAGAAGAGTTCTCAGCAAACTTGAATTGTCGATTTATAAAAATTCATCCAAAGTTGCAGTGTCCAGTGGTGGAATCCATCCTTTGAATGTTTCAGTCATGAACCACTTATCATCTTTAGCTAATTATGGTAGCTCGTTAAGTGACATTATCACAGATTATGATGACTTGCCCGTCGAGCAACAATCATCGGCAGTTTCTGTGAAGCTTGAGCGAATCATTCTTGTTCTTCTTTGCAAACTTGACAAAAAAGCTAAGTTTCATAATTCTGCCGCGCTATCGTATCTCTTTCTAGTGAACAATCTCAGTTTTATCATCGAGAAGGTTCGTACAACAAAACTGATATTTGTTTTAGGAAATAAATGGATAGTTAAACATGAAATGAAGTTGAATGAACATGTATTAAGCTACGAACTGATGTCGTGGAATAAGGTGATCGCATGTTTGCCAAAAGATTTACAGGTGTCGCCAGAAAAAGTGAGAGATTGCTTTAGAAAGTTGAATTTTACGTTTGAAGACGTGTGCGATAGGCAAATATCGTGGATTGTGGTGGATGGAAAGATAAGAGATAAGATGAAGGCATCGATAGTAAACAAATTGGTGCCTGTGTATGAGGAATTTTATTGTAAACATTTGTTGACATTAAGTCAAGACGAGCAGTGTATAAAGATGTTGATAAGACTCTCACCGGAAAATATGGTGAAATACTTATCCCAGCTGTTTCCCAGCACGCCGGTGGTGCAAAAAGCAATATTAAGTAACTAATTTTATACTGTATTTGTTTAGGAACATTGCTAGACGATAACAAGTATATATAAACTCACACTGATACTAATTATAACATGTTCGTCACATACTGTAAATGCTAATCAAGTTAAGGAGTACAAATTATTATTTTTGAATAAATGAAGAAATAAAATGCAAAAAACTGAATCAACGTAAAATATGATTCACCTCTAAAAGTCATCGCTACATGCCTATATCATTAACAGTTTAACACTATGAATACATATTCAAATTGTTACCACATTTATCATATACTGATTGATTGCTCATATAAATAAATAGTTCTCGGGTAACTGAGCTTTACACAAAAGCACTTACAATATATTTTGACATTTATGACATGAATCACGAAGTAGCAACAGCATTACCTTATTCAGCTGGTCGTGAAACAGATTGCCAACCAGCGCAGATATGGAGAATCTGTTTCAACGAATCTGAAGCAGGTTCCAATGTCCATACTGGGTAAAACTCACTAGGATGAAACATGTGCTCTCCATGGGATTCTTTCAATGGGCACGGTTGAGCTCCATTCAAGAGCAAGTCCCCTTCTGAGACTATTAAGCCTGATCTTGCTTCCTCCTTATCTGCTGCCTAAAAAAGTCCAAGTAAATCAGGCTCAGTGATTCTGAACGAATGATACTGATAAACAGAAGGTAGAATGGTGGATGTTCTGCAATTTTAAAAGCGATGATTAAGAAACCAAGATGATTGATTTAGAGGTGGCAAAATGGATAGCTGTTGAAATGGGCCTTGGGGTTGGGTTGAATATTAAACACATTTTTGTCCATTTTTGACAAATAGCTGATGTGTTAAATATGCTTACAAAAAGAATATTTGAACGATAATAATCAAATCTTCAATAAAAATAGATTTTGGGAAACTTTAAAACCTAATGACACATACCTCTTCAAGCTTTTTTGTTTATGTAGTTTGACCCGGTTCAGATAGAACCCAAATTGACCCATTTATGAGTAATGATCGAAATTTACACATCTGGTTTGCATAATAAGTAATAGGACAGACATATGAGAAACTATGCAGCGTCAATTATGAATGCAAGCGGCTAAATACTGAGAATAGAAAGAAGATATTTTAGACCACTTTAGAATCCATAGGCAATATAAACTTTTAAGCTATCATATTTCCGTTGTGTTTCATCCTCTCGCTATGTTTAACTGTGGCAATTTTCAAAAAATTTGTTTGCAAATGTATGACTTCCCTAGATCATATCTGAGAATTGTGATTTAGAGGCCGTCGTAACTAATAGTGGGGGTTCTGGTAAGGATTTGTAGTCACTGCAGAAGTTTTTTTGACGAATTTTACTGAAATTCCGGATTAAATAGCTGGGTCATGGGAAAAAAATATGATTCAAACATAAACATAGTATGGTTTCTGTTGAGCATTATGCAGTGATCCACATCCATCTTTTTTTTTTGGGTTTTTCTACCTATCATAGTAAACTTCATAAAGGTTTACAAATTAGGGATAAACAACAAATAAAAACTGTTCTTTCTGTAACTTATAGGGAGGGAAGTTACCTTTTCAGTATAAAACTCAAAAGCTTTTTTCTTCTGTCCTGCTTCGTAGATATTGCATTGAGAGTATATCTGAAGCAAAAGAAACAAGAAAAGGTATTCCATGATGAAACTTGAACACCAATATATGACCTTTCATTTGAATGCAACTTTGTAACAAAACAGTTACTACAGGTTAAGTATCGCCATGCTTCTGTATCCTTTGTTTTCCCTAAATGTATATATGCTAGTACAGCATACACAAATTCTAATAAATCCTAACATTTGTGGATGTATGCACGTTTCTTAACAACATAAATACGGAGTTCAAGTTTCTATTAAGGGGGTGTTTGTTTTAGCTTATATAGTGAGCTTATTAGCTTATATAACTCATATAAGCCCAAATCAAGTTTTTGGCTAAGCTCATATGAGTGGGCTTATGAGCTTATATGTGGGTGTTTTGATAAGCCACAAAAGTGTGGCATTTTTGTGAGGGTTTGGGCTTACATAACACACTTCAATACAAATTACAAACTTTACCCTCATTTTACCTAATAATCTAACGTTCGTATTTTTTTTTCTTCATAAACCTTATTACTGTTACACGCCTCCATTACCCTCATTTGTTACCCCTCCATCTTTTTCATCAGGTATTCATCAATACTTTTTGTAAATCCAAAAAGTATTACGGAGTATCATATGTTAAAATAGATTGTACGGCAAAGTATCAAAATAGCATTTACCTGTGCTTCAACGCTGGCACAAATAGCATATACTGTCCAGTTTCTAGTGTAATTGTTGTAAAGATGAACCTTCCCAAACCGAAGACGTGGATGTCTTTGTTTTGTCCCATCAAAAAAACAATGGTGAATTGTCACTCTAATACATCTATCACCAACATGAGATGGGTCAGCTCCAATAAGCATTGTCTTATCATGTCCCGAGAAGTAACATCTGCTAGCAATAATTGAACAATTTATCACAACCAGGAGTCATTAACAATATTTCATCAAAAAGCATATTAAATAAAAATTCATACCGACCTAGAAACTGTAATATCTGTGCTTTGTCTAGTGATATCTATAAGTCCATCATCATAGTCACGCAGGCTGCAGCGATCAATCCAAATGTGCTTTGAATTAGGTTTAATCTGAATGCCATCAACATCATGTCCTCTACCACCTTCAAACTCCAAGTTGCATATAATTATATTCTCACATTCCTTTAGCCGTAAACCTTTTCCAGTAAGTTTAATTCGCTGGCCACGACCATCAATAGTCTTATGTGACGACACGTTCAAGTATGATGACAGATGAATAGTGCCTGAAATTTCAAAGACAATCCACAATGGTTCCTTCCTACGACATGCTTCACGAAGTGATCCTGGCCCATCATCTACAAACACATTGATACAACTTAAAAACAATGATGTTATCTCTAGAACTCCATAAATAACATGCGAACAAAATTGATATCACATTCATGAAGGACCCGAAGGAGATGACATTTATTTAAATTTACAACTTGGAATTAATATCCCTTTAATTATAACCATTTTGCAACTCCAACCAATACGCTAACACTAGTAACCTTGTTGATCAATTGAGTTATGGCCTTATGGGTATATTTGTTCTAGAAGGTGTACATTATTGACGACGTATATGCCCCTTCGGTCCAATGACCGAAAGGCCCAACACTCTATCCAAAGAGTCCAATACTTTACCGAAATAGTCCAATGCTATACCGAATGGTACATTGACGAGCCATCCGTCCGGGCGACGCTACCGACCGACAGTACCTTTGGCATCTAGCACGGATACGATTCGCCTCATTCTCCGGTGTCGACACGACGCTTGAGACGATGTCGCCCGACAACACCAACGGTCCTATAAGCACGACAAACCCGGGGACGGGTGACATCGTGTAGTATAAACACGCATACAAGAATTTGGAATAAGGTATCATTTTCACACGCATTTTATACTATACCTTTCGGTAAAACACATACTCATTCTCACGCCGGAGTCGGGTCCTGGGATAACACCCGGGGCGAGACTAACGCGTTGTTCATCTTAGCAGGTGTCTGGAAGGCTTATCTCTAACACTAGTAACCTTGTTGATCAATTGAGTTATGGGTATATTTGTTCTAGAAGGTGTACATTATCAAGTCTATAGAGAGCATCTCCAACGGAGGTCATCGCTTTTGTCTGTGATGACATAGAGTCGTCTACATGAACACTTCATAGGAGCACCAAGTCAATGGATGAGGTTTTCCCTGTCTATGTTACCCGGGGAAGACGAGTCTTTGAACCTTATACCTCTTGTTAGAAGGGTGGATACCTTACCACTACGCTATCTGGTGGTGGTTTCATCGGAGCACGAAGTCCATACAAGACAAATAATGATGTTTATGTGTATGGACAATGGCGGAGATCCTAGCAAAAAGTGTTGTGCAGTGTAATTTTTCTAAAACATGTCATTTTAGTTGTTAAAAATTATCAAAGTTTGCCTCTCGACCATAACATTCTGGTTTCGCTCGTGCGCACGGATCAAGGAGAGAGATGATTCAATGGGTCTAAGGGTGTATTTCTTTTTTCCCTTAGCTAAGGGATTGTGTTCACAAACCCATTTCATATTATTTCTTTTTTAAGCGAGATCCACTATTTTCCTTAGTTGGTCTATATCCCCAAAGAAAAAATATTAACCCTTCCTCATTAAGTGCTCATATAGATGTAGGACTCACATGGTCCCTTAGCTAAGAAAAAAAAAAAAAAAACACCCCCTAAATCTAACTACTCTATTGACCAATTGTATAATGTTAAAAAGGTTATGAAAATATTTATGCACTTAACAAAGTTTATAGCGTCAAATTAGAGACATAAATATTATACAAAAGTAGTCGTTTATAAAAAGCAGATGTGGCATGACGCGTCATTGCTATTGACTTGGTAAAGTAGTGGTTTATAAAATGGTGTCGAATGTTTTGATTGTCATGGTTATAAAAAAAGCTACATGTACTTAGTATCAAAAAGATCACACATACCATACCATAACAAGTTTTTTTTGAACGGCTACATCAACTTAGACTAGGCCACCCCTCCAAATAGAGGGGCCCTAACTCCCACACTGTCCAAGTAGTATTTGTTTTAACGTAGGCGTTGACGATGAGTGGAGCTACTGATTCATGAGGAACCATATCTCGCCCACACAAGTTTCACTCTGGAGAATAAACCGGTGAAAACCCGACATAGCTCAGGATCGAACCCCCGCACCTAATGGCTTAAGGGCTCTCACCTTCATTGCTGGTACCAACTCAAAGATGACCACAGTGGGGTTTGAACTTGAGACCTTTCGGTCAACAAGCCAAAGACCCAACCACTGGGCCAACTCATCGTTGGTCCATACCATAACAAGTAGTAACACAAAACATGAACACTAGTACAATATACAAAAACCATAAATTGTTCAAGTGCCATGTGAGTAACGACACCTTTATTAATGATACACCATATTAGTTATTATGTCGACGTTGTCATTATTAAAGAAATGCAGTTACACATGCGTGTTCTCATTAAATTAAAAAGTGAAAACATATATACTTTAAACCAAATAATTAACCTGACCTACGTGCATACTATCAAATATACATTTATAGTTGCAACAGACTTCAAAGTTTTAAGAGCTTCAAAATTTATGTCCATTTATATATTTTGGGGTCTCAAATTTACTTCCAGCATCAAAATATTAACGATATATCTTTGTTAAACTCATCTTCAAGTGATCAAGAGTGGCAAAAAACTCATAAAAAATTAAACCTAGATGGTTACGATATATCTTTATCGTTATGATTAGGTATCATATAAACTTTTGCAAAAGGACTCCGCTAACTAAGCTACGGCACTGTGCATGCATTATCAGTTATCGTAAAATAATGATACAATAATATTAGATCTTGTTTTTAGAAAGGTTACCGGCTAAGGAGGTGACGTGGTGTAGAGGACCATGGGCCCCACCGACTGCAAAACGGCCAAAGCCTTCGGCTCGACCGGCGATTGATCTCAGGGTTGAATCTGCGTTGGCGTATGGTAAAGTTGTCGCCATGTTTTTTTCAATCAACGGGGAAGTAATTTAATGTTGGAAAATTATAACAAATGACAAAAGTTTAGAGTATTTGTTTTACTAAACTCGCTCCTATTTTTTCTGACTAAAAATTGTAATCAAGTTTCATTAAAGTCACAAAACAACAAAAAAATATCTACGTGCAAAACCACTCAAATTTTAATATCTTTCAATATTGTGGATAATAAGTGATCAATCGATAAAGAATATCTAAGTGCAAAACCACTCAAATTTTAAAATCTTTCAATATTGTGGATTTTATAAGGGCGTTGGTTCATTTTAATTCGTCAGAATTGTTAGATTTGTAATCTTAATTACATTACAATCCTTTTGGTTGGCGGGATGGGCGTAATTGTAATCGAGATTACATTACAACTTTCTTTGGTTTAGAACTGAACGTAATTCGATTACAACAAATTACATCAAATAATGTAATTGATTACATAAGAACATCGATGGAATCATTGAATTACGTTGGAATTGATTTTTAAGTTAAATATCGATTGATCTTTTATCATTATTATAATTATTATTAATATATCATTTAATTTTTAAAAAAAATAATAATAATAATAATAATAATAATAATAATAATTATTATTATTATTATTATTGTTATCATTATAATAATAACACTTTATTCATTATTATTATTATTATTGTTATTATTATTAAAATAATAACACATTATTATTATTATTATTTGTTATTATTATTATTATTATTTATATTATTATTATTATTACTATTATTATATAATAATTATCTTTTTATCGTTATTATTATCATTATTATTATATAATTATTATTATTCTTCTTATAATAATAATAATAATAATAATAGTTATATATATTTTTAAACATCACTTTATTATTATTATTATATTATTATAATATTATTTTTATTAAAATAATAATAATAATAATAATAATAATAATAATAATAATTATATTATTATTATTATTATTATTATTATTATTATTATTTATTATTATTATTATTATTTATTTTAATTATTTATTATTATAATTATTATTATATTTATTATTGTTTTATTATTATTATTACTAAAATTACCTTATTATTTATTTATTTATTTATTATTGTTATTATTATTTTAATTTTATTTTTTTTTACTTATTATTAGTTATTATTCTTATTATTTATTATTTATTATTATTATTATTATTATTATTATTATTATTATTATTTATTAATTTTCTTATTCTTATTATTATTATTATTATTATTATTATTATTATTATTATTATTATTATTATTATTATTTATTATTGTTTTATTTATTATTATATTATTTGAATTATTATTATATTAATTTTTAAAGTTTTATAAAAAAATTGAATTACATTACATTATTTAGTCAACCAAATACATCAATGATTTATTAATTACAATTACAACACATTACAATTACAATACATTTCAATTCTTTGAATTACAATTACATCAAATTACAATTCCTTCCAAAAATTACAATTCCTTCAAAAACATTCTGTGAACCAAACGTCCCCGAAGTGATCAATCAATTGTATTTTGAGAGCATAGGATATCATGATGACGTCCCGCTAGTGTCGTTGAAAAAGTGTTAACACATCAGCAACTTTTCTTATAATATCAAAATTCATCACACATAAAAAACATACCTCCTTCCAAAGAGCTGAGCTAAAAATTTCCGTGGGAGGTAAACAATTTTTTTTTTAGAAATACACTAAATGGGAGGCGAAATAAATTTTTTTCCTAAATACACGTGAAATCGCAATAAACACACTAACTAGCCAGAACTGTGGGCAGAGGACCTCCCCGGTCCTCACATAGCTCCGCCCCTGCCTCCTTCATATCAAATCATTATATGATGCCATAATGCACTCCAAGACCCTACAGTATTTGTTTTCCATTTATTTAAATAAAGCATAACATTCCAGTTTATGCATTTAAACCAAATTTTATACAATTTAAGACTAAATTTGTATGAAAAATAACTAAAGGACTAATTGTAACACAATAAGAAAAACACTCTCAAAGACTAATAATGTAAACATATATAACAACAGGTTTAAAATGAAAAAGTAAATTAAAAAACAATAAAACATGGATTGAGATCTCTAAAGTTGATTTGAGCATCGCAGTAATGTTCATTCACAAAAACAAAGCATTGACATTCGAGGGACCCAATTCTCTTTTTGATTGTGAGAGAACATGACCGGTCATGTTTATACCAACTTTAAAGGATCTCAATCCATAAAACATACACAAATCTTCTTCATCCTTTCTTTTGCCACCGCCTACCTGCAACTTAAAATGAAATGAAAAAAATAATAATAATAATAAATAAAATAAAATAAAATAAAAATCTTTCACAACAGAAAATAAACACAAACACACACATAAACACAAAACACACAAACATAAGGCTGCTCGCAGTAAAGGGAGTCAATCGACTCCTGCGATCGATTACAAGTCGATCGCCCTACTGTGGGTAATCAATCGACCTTCAATTTTTACAAAACATGGTCGTGATGCCGATCGATTTAAAGAAGTTCATTTATTATTTTAAACTGTTGTGTAACGGTTTGAAAAAAATAAAAAATAAAAAATTGAACTTTAATTTTGTATCGTTTGAAGAAAAAAAAATATCTATTAAAATACCTTATAAATACACAACATATTTACACACTTAATCCACAAATCTCACAATCCTCTCTATTCAAAATGTCTAAGAAAAAACCACAACCAAAAGGCCAAAAATCCCGATTGGCACAAAACATCCCGCATTAACACAGATCCGATTCCAGTTAACCGTGTCTCACCAACCGTCAATTTCCGACCCGCTACTTTTGATTATCAATCGCAACAACCTCCACAACAACAAACTAACAATCCATTTTTGTAAACGTCCTATGAATCGCTCATTTGTTCCACCGTATCAAAACAACCAACAACAACAACAAAGTTACTCCCGTCGAAGCCAACAATCTATGTATGGCTCACGAAATCGTGTATCGTCCAACATAATGTTTTGAAAGGCTCAGGCGCACTAAAGGCGAAGGAGACCAAAGAGCCTCGAGGCGAGCGCATACCAAGGCTGGATTCATGAATACGGTAGCACTAAATACATTAAGTTTTTTTTATAATATATGTGACCATTTATGTAGCTTAAATAACACAAAATAACATTAAATACTTAATACATGACACATATAGCCATTATAAAGATTAAAATGGATTAGTTGTCACTTCTCAAATGGATCAACTCTTTGGCTCGATGAACTACATATAGATTAAAATCCATATCGACTAAATATCTTTTGTCTCTACACTTGCAGCACTTACATCTAACAAAGTTCACAATTTAACCAAAATATCAAGCAAGCAACATATTAATATTCAAGGCATAATGCAAATCATACAAATACTCACCCTATGATGTGATGCTTGAAGATAAAATAAACTTATGACGTTATTTACAAATCAATAAAATAAACAATCAATAAAAATTAGTTCAAAATATAAACTTATGACGTGAGACTGTGAGAGAGATTACATATTTGTAAAATGATCAGAATCTATAGTTACCCACTTGATTGTGTGTTTTAGTTCTTTTCCAATTTAAGGTTATTAGATATAACTTAAAAGGCTCATATATATAACTTATAAGGCCCATGTATCTTTTTCTTAATATTTAGAAAATAGCCCCAAAACCGTTACATCTCTCGAGGCAAAAAGCCCCAAGGCGCAAGGCTAAAAAGCCCAAGGCGCCGCGCTTTTACGGGATTCATGCATGTCGTGAGCCTCGATCCGAAAAATCCCTAGAGCTTGAGCCTTGGCGGGCGCGCAGGCGCGCCTCCTGTGTGCGCTTTTAAAACTATGACGTCTCCAACAATGGATTCATCAACGTCTTCCTATTCAAATTATCAACATTATTCTCTGGTTAACCGTATGAATCTTGATGCTTGTGATTTGAAGAACTATTATACAAGAATCCAGATTTTTATGTGGGAACTGGTTCGGGTTATCCGACTGAAGGTTATCCGAGTCAAGAGTATCACGGTTTGGCTCATGGATCGTTTCACGATTCGGTTACAAACGATGACGACGACAACACTATTTCAGAAGAGATGTCACCAGTCAAACCTAAGAAACGAGCTACAAAGGCTAAGAAGAAGATTGTTGAGAAAGAAACCAAGAATGATTCGTCGCTTTGGACACGCGAAGAAGAGATCGTGTTGTGCAATGCTTGGTGTGATACGTCCGAGAATAGCATAACGGGAAACAACCAAAATGCTAAGGGGTTTTGGCAGAAAATGATTATTTACTTCGAAAAAGAGGTTGGTGCAGACAGAACGTACAACTCGATTATTACCAAGTGGAAAAATAGGATTCATCCTAGAGTTGGTCAGTTTTGTGCCATTTATGACAATGCTTATAGGAATTATGGAAGTGGTGAGAATGACCTCCTTTGTTTCTGACAGCGTATGAAGAATACCAAATAGTGTATAATCATGCGTTTTTATTGGAGCATTGTTGGGAAATTTTGAAGGACCATGAGGTTTGGAAGGATACTGAGATGCAGGTCGAAAAAAAACAAAGACTTTTGAAACCGACTCGGATGTGCCCGAGCGACCAACTGGTCGTGATGCCGCTAAGAAAAATAAGAAGAAATCGTCGGAGAGTTCCAAGTCTAGCTATATGGAAGATGTAGCCGAGAAATGGAAAACCATTAAGTCCATGGCATTGGGAAAGAAGAAGGAGCTAGACGGATACTACGACTTGAAGAAGTAAGAGCTGGAGCAAAGGCAAAAGGAGTTGGAGCTGGAGCAAAAGAAAACGGAAATGGATGACAAAAGATTGGCACTAGAACAACAAAAACTTGAATTTGAGCGAGAAAAGAAATATGAAAAAGACATCATATTCTATCGCACACCAATCGACCCATCTTTGCCCTCACTACAACGACAAAAATGTAGAAAATCAAAGATTTGATCAAGGCACGCGACAACCTAGATTATTAGTTTTTAATAAGTGTTGTAATGTTTTTATTTTATTAGAATTAGTATGTAACGTTTTAATTATTAATGAAATTTTAGTTTGTGTTAAAAATGTTTAAAAAAAATAAAAAAAATAAAAATAAAATGATTATGGTCGCCACTTCTGGGCACCAAATCGCTCAAGGTCGCCGGAGAGAGAAAGACGCGTGGTGAGAAAATGAGAGAATTGACCCTCCTTCTGGGGCACCTAAACAAAAACCTACAAAAAAAATACCGGACCATTTGGGCTGGTAAGGACGACTTCACACCCAAAAACACGAGTGGTGATGTGCTTGTCGCGTTATCTAGTCGTGATTTCCCAGCAGCGCCAACGGAAAACACAAGGTGCCCGGAGGTCTAAGTAATAACCACACTACGCTAGATTTAATTTCTCCTAACCAACTTTATATATTACAAAATAATAACAAAATTCAATAGTTTTTCTCCTTTCGGTCAAATAATTGTTCAAACATTTCATAATATTACCACTTAACTTAAATGATTTATATAGTGAAACTTAAGTGTGAGTGGCTTTAGTGAAACAATAATAAATCTTGAGTAGTTTTTGTATGTAAAACTAATATTAGTCATTTTAGTAGAATAATATTAAAACTTGGTTATTATTTCAATAATTTCACTCAAATTTAAGAGTAAATTGCAAAATATTTGCAAAATTTTTCGGTTTACATAACTGTCAAAAAATGTTGGGCTATCATCTATCCTTTGGTAAAATTCAAACAATTTACATCTTAAGGATTAACGATGCAAATGCTTTTCCGTTATCGTCTAACGTGGATCCCACGTGAGTAGGGGTGTTAGCCAGGTCGGGTTAGCCATGTTCGGGTTAATGTGGGTCGGGTCAACTTGAGTTGAGGCTTAAAAACATACTCGAAGCCGACCCTACTAAGATCTCGGGTTAGCCGAATTAGGGTCTACTCGGGTTTAGGTCAACCCGAGTATGAGTAAAATGATTAAAAAGATTGCCTAGTTCAATAAGTTTACATATATAATTTGTAGAAAACTAGAATGGGGGTTGAATAGTTTTTTCGATTAAAACTTTGTTTTAAAGTATTTAGATCGACTTATGTCAATCCATTTAGATAGTGTGTTAGATATTGATAGATAGACATATAAGTAAATTTTGCAAAGAGATAAAGAGTAAAGGAACACAAAATCACGACACAAGTATTTATAGTGGTTCGGCTACAAGGACTCCTTTCTTGCCCTACTTCACTCCCCGAGTACCCAACTCGAGAGTTTCTAAGCACTACACAACACAAGCACCTTGATATGGCGGAGAAGCCTTCACAACGTCGCCTACACTTTATCCGGTACAAGGCTAGACACCGAGTTCTTCCACGAGGTAGAACCAAACCTATCACAACGTCGCCTACACTTTATCCGGTACTGGGCTAGACACCGAGTTCCCATTACAAAAGAGGAACTAATACCCAACACTACAACCCAAAAGAGACAAACTCCTTTTTACAACACTTCAAAGGATATCAATGCCCTTTTACCCAAACTACACAAAAATATATCGACGCCCCATATCGAATGTACACTTTAGGCACTATAAACCAATGCCTTCAACTTAACACACTAATTGAGGGAGAGAAGAACTATCAACAAGATGCACTTCAGTGGTCTTGATGATGACGAAGCTTAGGAACTCATGACCTTGAGCTTGCACGTCTTCAAGAGGTTGTGATCTCGCCTTTAAAAGGAACCCGAAGAATCACACAAAGAGAAAACTACATAGAATGATCCTTTGGATCTGAGGTTAGAGAGGTTAGAAGATAAAGAGAAGATATGTCTAAAAGGGTTTTTGAGCAAGAGAGAAATGATTCACTATTTATAGGCAAACTGCCTACAGTTAACCCGTATCCGGCCAATGCAATCTAAGCGATCCGGCAGCTGGGTCAGGCTAGTCCGAATTTTGGATTGTAAACCGGGTTATGGGTTATGGAACATGGGTCATAGACTTTGGATCATGGATACCCAACAAGATACATTGTACTAATCAATGGGTCATGGGCCATGGACTTTGGGTCATGGATCATGAATAATATCCAACATGATTCATGCATGATGTCATGCAATGGATCATGGGCCATGGACTTTGGATCATGGATACCCATTAAGATACATTGTACCTAGTAAATGGGTCATGGATCTTGGGTCATGGGTCATGGACTTTGCTTTTTACCCAACATATTCCCATTACAAGTTATATTAAGCACATATATATATATTTTTATAAGATATAAGTAAACAAAGTTACTTGTAAGTGTTTTATAAAAAATGGTTTTAGTTTTATATAACTTATTCAATTAAAAATGTTTTGATGATTTTATATGTTTAGTAAAAGTGTGTTAGTAAACTATTGGCTCAAAGCTTTTACGTATTTTATTTATTTCGTTAAAATGATTTTATGATTGTTATCGACAAAACATTAGAAGATCGTAAAATATAAATAAACGTATTTACGGTTTATTTGTATTAACAATCTTCCACTTTTTGTTGATGACAAAATATAAAATTATTTTAAGTACAAAATAAAATTCATAAAATTTTGAATTGGAATTTTTACTCTCTTCTCCCCTTTTTTGTCGAAACAAAAAGAGCGTCGAAAAGAAACTAACACATAGTAGAAATAATAGAAGTAGAAGAGAAAGATGTAGAAAGAGTTTTAAGAAAAGATTTTAGAAAGTAAGAAATTTAGAAGAGAAAGATTTAGAGAAAGAAGTGTAGAGAGAAGAAGTAGTAAGGTAAGAGAAGAATCTCGTCTTAGCTCCCCCTTGATGAGGGCGTCAAGTAATTAGGAGGACTAAACGAGTGTATTGCAAGTATTTTGCAAAGTTTTTCTTTGACGAAAAGCTCCCCCTTGTTGAGGGCGTCAAAGTCTCCATGTGTATTTTGAAAATCTACAAAACAAAGGTTAAAAAACAAGCATATGGTGTGTTGTTTCCTGCAAATGAGCTTAAGAAATAGCTCAAAAATATTTATGTCCACCGGTTCTGCCGGATCCTTCATCTGAGGGATCCGCCAAGATAAAGTTGAGGGATCTGGGTATTTGCAGCTTAGTAGCAGCAATATAGACACAAATATTGACGTAATAGTCCAAGTAAGTTATGTATTGTTGCACCAAATATGTTCACATAACCGTATAGCATAGAAACATGTAGTTTCATTTAATAAATTAAGAGAAGTGATACACAAATTTCAATTCTATAAAACTAAAAAAATGATACAAACATGTAACAAAATAAAATAAAAAAATCCTAACAACCTAGATTGTGTGTAAGACTATGAAGAACACCACTTGTGCTTCGCTTCCAAGGTTTAGGGACGGTTAGGTTTATTGACTTCATCAAGATGCTCAAAAAGGTGATAGAATATAATACGTACTTCATCACGTAGTTCATGGACTAACCCTTGGACATTTTGACAATGATAGCAATCATTGTCATGGCTTGGAAATGGTGGTGGTAAGAATGGATAAGTTTGTGGAGGTAAGTTTGATGAAGAAGGTGGTGGTTCCACAAAGGATGAAGGTGGTGGCATATGTGTTGGTGGTGGAGCTAAAGAAGTATCAACATCCATGTGATCCGGTTGTTGAGGTTGGAAGTGTCTCATAATCCAAAATGGACTATTGAGGGTGATGGAGAGAAAGACACGGGTGCTAGTGAAGTTCCAACACCGAGGTTTTGGTGAGAAGGTTGTTGTGGTACCATTTTCTCAATTGATGAGGATGTGGGCAATGGTGGTGGATGAGAAGGACTAGGTGGCAAATATTCTAGAGAGTATAGGTTTGGTGATGAGTGGGGTGCGGTGAAGGAGAGAACTTTAGGTTCTAGAGGTGAAGTTTTGGTTATTTTAGTAGAGATGAAAGTGTTTGATTTTGAAGGTATGGGGGTGTGCAAAGGTTGTTCGGTGAAAACAAGACTTTGAGGAGTTGGTTTTATTGGTAGAGTTGTTTGGAGAGGAACTCTAGTGTTTGGAGTTTTGTTGAGTAATGACTCGGTTGATGAAATTTCATGGACAACACGAGAAATTTTCCTTGGAGGGCTTTTGGTTGATGAATTTGCACTAGGTGCTTTTGTCATGGTGAAATGGTAAAAGTTGAAAGAAGAAGTTTTGCTACTGAGAATGAGTGTTTGGATGGGTTTGGAAGCACAAACACAAGTGGTTTATAAAAGGAGAAATTAAGCAAGTGAATTAAAGCCTAAACCACTAAATTTCTTTAAGTTGCAATGATTTGCATGCACAAGAGTCAACTACAGTGTTGTTCTGTTCTAAGGAGTCATTTAAGACAATGTGGAGTATTTAGGTTAACTAAGAGGGTTTGAAATGATTATCTCAAGTGATAAATCATGTTATGTGCACCCGGTTCCAGCGGTTCCCTCACTTGAGGGATTCAGATAGCTTTAAGCTAGGGATCTGACTATCAGAAGGTAGGAAAAGGAATGTTTGGGTTCTAGCAAGGTCTAGTGCCTACATATCCTAAGTGATTTGGTCCACTAAGGTGTCTTAAAAGGTAGAAGACTTAAATGGCCAAGGTTAATGAGTGAAAATTATCAATGATGACTTTTATGGGGAAAATGGCTTTTAGAAACACCAATAGGTGATCATGGATGACACTAAAAGTTTTGAGGATGGTAAATGGTTGTAGAAACCAGATGGTGATTAAGTAAAAATTTAGAAAATTCCTTAAAAATTATAAGAAATGGAAAACAATATTTTAGAGCATTTCAAGGTTTAAAATGAGTAAAATCAATTTGTTAAAAATGGGAGAAATATCAAAATAGGTGTTTTGAAATGAGAGAAATAATGTGTAATTATTAGAACAGAAAGATGGTGAGTTTTGAAGTAATGAACAATCAAAAACACCTTCAATGTGATCCTAAGTCATCCATGAGTGAATGTGAGATCAATTGAGCCTAAGGAAAACCTAAGTGACCCTAATATAACATGTTCAACTAGTCCAATAAGGTCTGAAAGGTTGTAGTGATGCTAAAAGGCATAAAACAGGTTTTTGTCTACCCAGATCCACCGGATCCTTCCCTTGAGGGATCTGGCTAGTTATAGCCAAGGGATCCGGCTTCTGAGACAAAATCCTTAATAGAAAGTACGCAAAACGCATTTCCACATATTAAATTTTGAAACCAATGTTCTCTACAGCAAGTATACATGTAAACAAGCAAAACATAGTAATGATAGCATGTGGAGATAACATAAGAGCAAGCAATCAAGGTATTTACCAATTTTTTGATATAAGATCAACTAAATATGTTTTACACAAAATTGAGCAAGTCATGATCACAAGTTGTTTTAACAATCACAAAACATCCAAAATGTCATAACCCGATAACCACATAAGAGACAAAAGTACAATTTTTTCTTCGTCAATCTCTTTACTTTTTCTTCTTTCCTATGTTAATGAGAAAATGAGTTAGATACTTAAACATTCCTTTTGTTTGCTTGAATTCTTCGATTTTCTTTGGAAGTCTGGGAAGTTGTTCAAAGTAGGTCATGGGATCAAGTTGATAATTGGAAATGGGGTCGATTTCACCATCATCTTCGTCCGAAGAATCCGAGAGGGGACGAGGCACTTTCCCATTGCTCATAAGCCTTTTGGTGGGTCGTTTGGTGAGGGGTACCATAACATGGTTTGCTAGAAAGTGGTCATTGGAGATAGGAGTATGTTGCATTGCACTAACATGCTCAAAGAGACGAGTTAGGAGCATACCATAAGGAAGGACCATTTTGTCGGTTTTGAAAACTCCTACCATTCTTTTGGCAATGTAGTAGGCGAGATTGAAGGGTTTTTGGTGGATGAGACAATAGATCATTTGGACAAGACGAGGATTAGGATGCTCTTTGTTCCTGACCAAACAAATGACATTCTCTCTAATAATTTCTTCCCACTTTTTGTAAGTAGGAAACATTTCAATGAGTTCCATTTGAAAAGGTTCACAATGAATGAGTTCTTTGTTGCGGTTGTATCGAGTTTGGTCGACTCTTTTTGTGAAGATGGTATATCGAACCAAAACGGGATCATCAAGTGGGGTGTGATAAAAGGGTCTAAGGCGAGGTGTAGGCTAGCGATTGACCAATCCTTAGAGTACATACAAATTCCTTCACATGGTATGCGAAGAATTTGTGCGAATGTGGCGAGAGGTAAGATGATGCTTTGGTTGTTTATGATGAAAGCGATTGAAATGGTTCCATCATTGTTTCGGACAATCCGAACGCCTTTATAGAATTCATAGATGAAAATCGGACAAATTTGTTAGTATATTTTGAGGAGGCAATCAAAGTTGATTACGGAAAAGACTTGAGGAATGTCGGTGTTTTCAAGGAGGGATTCCTCAATTACATGACCTTCGTGGATGAGGCGTTTTTGAAGCATTTTGAAGGTTTTACGGTCACTAGGTGATAAGCCTTCTTTGGGAAAATATCTAGGGATATAGTGGTCGGTGTCATGATGGTCTTGTTGGGTGGATTTAGGCATGTTTGATCCTAGAAAAACAATATTACAATAAGGTACATGTTTTAATAGATGACTTGATCAAAAATGGGTTTATGATCTTATGAACTTATTTGTATTAACAATGCCTTTTTGAAAAACTTTATTCATATGGGGCTTTTGATTTAGAAATCAAGTTTATAAGATACAATTACCAATTGATGGTATAATTTTCAAAAAAACATGAAACCAATTGAATTTATAAAGAAAATTTATAGTCATAAACCCTTGAATTAAGATGACAAAGAATAGGAAGGATGAGTGTAATCACTTATGATAATGTTTAGGAATGGAATGGTTAGAAAGATGAAGCCCTAGGATGAGAGGAATTGAGTTTTGTTCGTTTTAGATTTGGGGAGAGGGAAAGTGGAGAAAGGTCTACGATTTTTAAAACGACTTAACTGATGTCTGTTGGGCCGGTTCCTTTGGATGAGGGATCCGGCTAGTTGAAACTGAGGGATCCGGGACTACAGACCAGTTTAGGGTGTTGATAAGGATTTAAAACGTATGCTTTTAGGGGATCATTTAAGCCTTATTTCGACACATTTTATATCCGTTACTGATTAATTTCGTTCCTTTTTACATTTTAGGTCTTTTGGAAGCAAAATACTGGAATGAAGCACATTTGGACGAAAAAGAGAAAATACATGAAGAAAATGGCAAATACAAGATCAAAGCCACTCAAGACTGATCAATAGTACTTGACAGTGTCCCAACCAAAGGGCGACACCGTCCCTCTATGATGACTTGATCAAAACATGCATGCGATGGCTCAGTGGAAATTCTGGTCACATAACCTGACGACGTCACACTTTAATAATGAAGGGGGTCACTCACAGTTTCCACTCCAAACGGCCCGGATCTAGAATCAAGGCGGCGTCCCAATGAAGACCCGGCGGCACGGCTCTAAGGTGACGCCGTCCCATCGATGACTTCGCCCGCACAAAACCCTAATGACGGCGAATACGCATCCCATGCAAAAGGTGACGCCGTCGCAATTGTAAATCTATATATAGAATTTGATTTTTATGTATTTTAGGAGGTAGAATTTTGGAGAAAAAACCTTAAATCATTTGTAGTTCGAATTGGATAATATCTTAGGGTCCCATACCCTATTTTACACATTGAGATAACTTTATTTATCCAAATTATCATTATGTCTATCCTGTATTCGATTGATTGTGTGTATGCTTGCTTGTGTATCATGTCTAGCTAAATTTTGTGTGTGTTTGCTTAGATCTATGAAACCTAGTTATTGATTATTGTTAGGTTGTTTCTTATCTTAATTGAAATTGGCTTAGGAGTGCAACTAGGCATCTTCGTTGTATTTAATGCTTGAGTATGCTTTATGATGATATGGTTTATGGATGAAATAGCCAAGGTTTGCCGATTTCGTAGGTATGCATACCCTACGACCTTTAGGAATACGACGCGTTAAGATAGGACGTGACAACTCAACCGACCAATAAAAGATAACTAGGGAGTAATAGTATCTAGGTGAACACATATTTAATCATCATACGAGTACACCTCAATTAGACATAAGCTACCCGTAATAATTAGAAAATTAGATAATTAAATAAGTAGAAGTAATTGGTAGAAATACCACCCCCATACCAATTGCCCCGAGATTTTTACCTTAGCTTTCTAAAAAAACCATAAAAAAGATAAAAAAAGAATCATCCTCAACCCCACCTTCTCGTCATATATTTCTTACTAGCATTCCTATTCCACACTACAATGATTAGGTTCCTCGCCAGAGGTTGAAAAACTTGCTCGAAGAAAGGAAGTTTCCTTTGACCCCGCCTTCCGCCATTCAGATCAAGTTTTAGGCGCCACTGCGGGAATAGAATAGCTAGTTAGATCTCTATCTCATTTAGGTTCCCTTCTTTGGATTCCTATCAAGGAAGATTTTTTTCTCATTTTCATTAGCTTCCTTGTAGTCTATCCCCCTTCTTCGTGTCTTTGTTCATAACCTTGTCACTTTTCATCATGGAAGGTGATAACCCACCACCAAATCAACCACTTCCAATCAACCCACCACCAATTGACCCACCAAGAGGCCGTACTCTTGATGAATACTCTAGACTGAGCCATCAAGGCTATAGGAACAACATTGAGCTCCCCGATCAAGCTCAAACTACGGCCCTACGATCCGAGACCATCTGGTTGGTGCAAAACGGATGTGCATTCCATGGACTTCGTTTCGAAGATCCTAATCAGCATCTTCCTAAAAATCGTTGACTCTATCTACCTTGATGCTACCACATGGGAGACCACGCGCTTGTGTCTCTTCCAATTCTCTCTACGGTACCAAGTTAGTAATTGGCTTGAGCGACTTCCCGCCGGATCCATCTCAAGTTGGGATGATCTCACCACTCGTTTCCTCGCCCAATTTTTCCCACGAGGGAGAACTACCAAACTAAGGAACGACATCTTGATATTCCAACAACGTCAAGGCAAAACTCTCTACGAGGCGTGGACTCGATTCAAGGACTTGCTCCACAAAGTCCCTCATCACGGCATCGATCTTTGGCTTCAAGTTCAAATCTTTTACGATCACGTCAATCCCTCCACTCGACAAAACATTGTCTATGTCACCGGTGGAAGGCTAAGTAACCTCGATGTTGAAACATGTTGGGAAGTCATCAAAGAATTAGCGCAATACGAAGAAGAAGGATGGGAAGATCCGGTACTCCCTGAAGAAAATAGTTTAGATTCCCAAGAACAACTATTCAAGAGTATGGAGGCACAAGTGAATGAGTTGATGGAAATGACCACATTTGATCATAAGGAGGAATTTCGTGAACATGTGGACATGGTCAAAGAGTTTTTTCTTCTAAGAAAATTGGGACAAGATGAATTTGAGGACATAATGTTGACATTCGTCAACAACCAAGAGAAAGAAATACAACGCCTCGAAGCTCACATGAGAAAAACCCACGACACTTTCTTGGAACTAGCTGACAACTTCATGATGAAACTCCGTGAATAAATCAAAAAGAATAATATACCTAGAAAGATCGAAAAGGTATACGCGAGACCAGAGCTCATAAGTATAAATCCTGATCCCTCTTCAATCCCAACAAACGAGACAATCCCTCTCAAGGACTCACAATTTGGGAAGAGGTCGTGTCTCAACACTCATTGCATAAAAGAAATACTTCCTAGAGACGTGTTCATTGGAAGGGTGCAAGTTTTACTTCCCAATTTCCATAATATAAGGAAACGTTCTTTTGGGTTTAAACTAGGTTTATTGGGTCAAGATGGATCCTTAACTAAGAGTCTCTTAAAGTTTATATAAGATTATCCCTTTCTAGGAGATAGACTTGATTTACCCGCTGCACCAATAGAATTAGGTAAGGTTATAATAAATGGAGCACACCCCTTTGAGCATATAAATCACCTATCACCCTCTCCTCACGTAGCAAATCTCCACCCTAAGGGTGTGTATCGCTACTATCACCCGCACTTAAGCTTAAGTGTAGGGAAAACTTCCCCTTTATCCATTGATGCACGTACGAAGCGCGTTCGGGGTCAAGGGAACTTCCTTTTCTTCGAGCAAGTTTTTCAACCACCTAGGCAGTGAACCTAATCAATGTAGTGTAGTATTGGGTAAGCCTCGGGGATTGATATCGTTCTCTAAAGGAATAGGAATGCTAGTAAGAAATATATTACGAGAAGGTGGGGGTTGAGGATGATTCTTTTTTCATTTTTTTATTGGTTTTTTAGAAAGCTAAGGTAAAATCTCGGAGCAATTGGTTGGGGGGGGGGTGGTACTTCTACCGATTACTCTACTTATCTAATTATCTATTACTACGGGTAGTCTTATGTCTATTTGATGTGTGCTCGTATGATGATTAAAAGTGTGTTTACCTAGATACTATTACTCCCTAGTTATCTTTTATTGGTCGATTGAATTGTCACACCTTATCTTAACGCATTGTATTCCTAAGCTCGTAGGGTATGCGTAGTCTCTAGCTCTTTGAGGTTATCTCTCGGGCATGACATACGAAGTCGGCAAGCCTTAGCCATCTCATTCATAAGCCACACTTTCATGAAGCATACTCAAGCATTAAATACAACGAATGATGCCTAGTTGCACTCCTAAGCCAATTTACAATTAAGATAAGAAACAACCAAACAATAATCAATAACTAGGTTTCATAGATCAAGGCAAACACACAAGAAATTTAGCTAGACATGGTAAAAAAGCAAGCATACACACAATCAATCGAATAAGGGATAAACATAATGTTACTTTGGATTAAAAGACTTATCTTGATGTGTAAAATAGGGTATGGGACCCTAAGATACTGTCCAAATTGGACTACAAACGAATTAGGGTTTTTCCTCCAAAAGTCTACCTCTCTAAATGCAGTAAAATCAAATGCTATATATAGATTTACACTTGCGATGGCGTCACCTTTTGCATGGGACGCCGCCAACTCGCCGTCATTAGGGTTTCATCTTGGCCAAGTCATCGATGGGACGGTGTCACCTTAGAGTTGTGACGCCGTCAGTCTTCAGTTGGGACGTCGTCTTGATTCTGGATCTGAGCCGTCTGAGATGAAAACTCTGAGTAACGCCCTCCTTCTTTATAACGTGACGTCGTCAGGTTATGTGAGCAAAATTTCCACTTAGCTGTCTGGTACTGTTTGATCAGCTTTGAGAGGCTTCGATCTTGACTTTGCCATTTTCTTCATGTATTTGCTCCTTTTCGTCCAAATATGCTTCATTCCAGCATTTTGCTTCCAAGAGACCTAAAAAGTGAAAAGGAACGAAATTAAGCACTAACGGATATAAAAGTTGTCGATTTAGGGCTTAAATGACCCCGTAAAAGCGTACGTTTTAAATCCTTATCAAATATCCCTACACTTGGTATTTGCTTGTCCTCAAGCAAATGTGCTTTTGGCCAATCAATTTATAAGTTAAGAGGCATGAAGAATGGGTTTAAAATAATTCATAACAAGTAAAAGCAGCGCAATAGTCATAACAAGCACGGAAATTATATACTAGCACCTCACAAGGGGTTTTTGGATTCTCTCATCTCTCGGGTTTATATGAAATATAATAAATGAAAATGAAAGATAAACACTGATTACCTGGCATAGTACATAAATTGCCATAGGCTTGAGACTAGATCAAACCTCCACCGCTTTGGCGTAAGCACCTAGGAACAACTATCTAGGAGGTTTTTACAAGGGTTGTAACGTTAGGCTTACGGTAGGGAAACAAAGGGTTTTGTTGGATAGGCGATATTTAGTGGTGGCAAGTCAAAAATCTTATGTTACAAGCATGAAAATCGTGGCGTTGCTAAGCCAAGACTCGACTAACTAACTCTAGATAACTTGAAACAAACAAACATAAATTTAAAGACATAAACATAAAGATAGATGTAGGATGGTAGCCCTTTTTTTTCGATTTTTTTTTCATACATTTTTACTCTACCATCCTCTACGATAACATCAAAATATAAGAGATTTATAGGAGCATCCCTACACTTGAGTTTATATTTCTCTAACTCTAATTGACCTGATTTGAAAAGATCAAAACACTTGGAGTATTTAATTACGTAGACAAAGGGAATTTGAATTTATCGTTCTTTCCCGTTACTCCATAAATATTACTTTTACCCATGAGTCCCAATCGTCCCAAAACTGTGTACAAAAGATATGATTCGACTTAGCAACTAAGCAAGTAACTAGATATTCGAACTAAGGGTTTAGTAATGATAACAATAATGCACTAAAGGTGAGTGCATACAAGGTAGGCTAAGGCGATTTGGGTGTACATTTGGGGGTAGATTGTAAACAATGCTCTTCATTGATATTTCGGAAAACCGAAACATCACGAGAACTGCGAAAAGGATAGGCTCTAAGGGGTTAACTAGGGGTATCGTGTACTAAAGATGAGTACATCACAAAGGTGTGGGGTAATTACTCAACCGATGTGGAAGAAGTAATTATAAAAAAGGTTTCAAACAAGGGTTATCCTAATGCCTCTTATCACTTAGTTATTCCTAACTACACAAGTGTAGTCTCACTAGCGATCTCGGAATGCATCACAAAACAAGTTCTAGAATCTATTATACTACCGGTACACTCTTTAAGCATTAAAGGTGAATGCTTTTATTTCTAAAGATCTAGGGGCGAACCTCACATTTTTGGGGTAGAATTTGAGTGGTAAACAGTTTTTGTGCTAGTCATATAACTCCTATCCATGAGACTCTTTATTAAGACTAAAGTTTAGCTCGTACATGTCATAAAAAATTTAAATTTGGTGCTAAAATTGCCCTAACGAATATTTCTCATAGTTTATTACACAAATTACCAAGGACAAGACAAATAATCAAGTGAGTGAATAGTTTCTAAGTTCCGTTTTATTCTCCTCCCTACCTTAAACCGAACATTGTCCCCAATGTTCCTCAAAATATCAAAGTTATGATAAAAGAAGGTAAGTAAGGAAAAGAAACTAGTACTCCCCTGATTAGCTCGGTAGGATCCGTGTGAAGTTGCGGTTAAATTATTTTTCAAGAAGAATGCATAAGTAATAAGCTTCCATCCAATGTTTTGTTTCTTCTTCTTGCCAAATATAACATGCACACTTAATAAAACAAACGAAACCTTCGCGTAAAATCGGCGGTAAAACTATATATGACACAACTACACTAGAAAGCAAGTAAGATATAATGCTTGTGGAATGGATGTTTTGCTTTTTGGAAAATTAAAACACAGAATTTCAAAAATTTATAAGTAGCCTGAAAACTAAAATTGTATAAGCTGTTTCGCTTAACTTGACGTCGTTGGGCTTTAATCGGCCGTCGGGTTGTCTGACTGGCGGTGCGCTACATTTTACGGAAAAATTACTGAAACTCAATACAAGCATTTGACTCGAACAAACACACATATATATCAATTTCACTAATTGTAATTCTCATGTTCATGTTCTTCAAAAACGTATGTGATCTTCCCTACACTTATCTTTTTGTAAAATACCTTTATATGTAATTAAGACGAGGTTAAAGACAAAATAAAGCATTTTCACAAAATCTAACATGAGAATAAACAACAATGAAAAAGATATACGACATACAAACAAACAAACAATTAAGCATTGGTTGCCTCCCACGAAGCGCTTTTCTTTATTTATGAGTCTTGTAGCTAGACTCGAAGTCGTACTCCAACGTTGTCTCATTTTTCATCCTCAATGAAAACTCTATCATATTGCTAAAATTCTCATCTACTCTATACCTAGGTCCTAGGGTCAAACAATCCCTATAGTAGAGCCTCATTTTCTCCCACATAAAGTCTAAGCCTTTTTCAACATCTTCTTTGCTCTTTTCCTCAAAAGCTCTAATGTTATCTCATTCATAAAGGGATAGAGGGCCATAACCGTTCATCTTCCAAGGCATCCTATATGTAATTTCATCATTCCCTTCCACAAATCTAATCGTTCCTTCGGACTTGTTATAACTTAACTTAGATTTTTCAGCAAACGGTTTTCCTAACACAACTTGGGACAATCTATAATCGATGACACATCCTATATCTTCTAGGACCACAAAATCAACTATGTAGGTGAAGTTTCCTACAAATACGTGTACATCCTTGACCCTTCCCACAAAATTGCAAACTCCACCAGGATACTTAGGGTCCCTCCCAATCTTAAGTCGCTCATTCATTATGTCATTGTAAACAGCTGATGATATCACATTAATGGGAGAGTCAGTATCTATGTAAGCATGCTCGACATTCCTATCTCCAATTATACAAGAGATTTTGATGTTCCAAGGATTTCCTCTCCTAATCTTTGGGCATATTCTAATAATGGGTGATCGAGGATTGTTGATTATGTATTGGTGGTATGCAACTTCTTCCTTAATAGGATAACAATTAAAATAGGCACTAATCTCCTCATTCTCAAACTCATTCACTAAGTCACCACTTAAACTATTGCTAATTATAGAGCCAACAATCGAAGTGCTAACCGCTTTTCCAACAACGTCCCTAATTGTATTCTCAAATACCCCACGCAAATCTTAAAGCTCATTGATTCTAACATTACTGTTGCAACGATGGTTTGAGGGGTGTTGGTCAATTGGTTGTGGTTTGAGTGGAAAGTGGTTTATTTGGTGGTGGGTTATTGTTTGGTGGGTTATCACCTTCCATGATGAAAAGTGATGAGGCTACAAACAAAGTCACGAAGAAGGGGGATAGACTACAAGGAAGCTAATGAAAATGAGAAAAAATCTTACTTGATAGGAATCAAGCAAGGGAACCTAAATGATATAAAGATCTAACTAGCTATTCTATTCCCCGGCAGCGGCGCCAAAAACTTGATGCACGTATATAGTGCGTTCGGGGTCAAAGGAACTTCCTTTTCTTCGAGCAAGTTTTTCAACCACCTAGGCAGTGAACCTAATCGTTGTAGTGTATATTGGGTAAGCCTCGGGGATTGATATCATTCTATAAAGGAATAGGAATGCTAGTAAGAAATATATTATGAGAAGGTGGGGGTTGAGGATGATTCCTTTTTATATTTTTATTGGTTTTTTAGAAAGCTAAGGTAAAATCTTGGGGCAATTAGTTGGGGGGTGGTACTTCTACCGATTACTCTACTTATCTAATTATCTATTACTACGGGAAGTCTTATGTCTATTTGATGTGTGCTCGTATGATGATTAAAAATGTGTTTACCTAGATACTATTACTCCCTAGTTATCTTTTATTGGTCGGTTGAATTGTCACACCTTATCTTAACGCGTTGTATTCCTAAGGTCGTAGGGTATGCGTAGTCTCTAGCTCTTTGAGGTTATCTCTCGGGCATGACATACAAAGTCAGCAAGCCTTAACTATCTCATTCATCAGCTACACTTTCATAAAACATACTGATGCGTGTAGAAGCGCGTTCGGGGTCAAAGGAACTTCCTTTTCGTCAAGAAAGTTTTTCAACACCCTAGGCAGTGAACGTAATCGTTGTAGTGTAGTATTGGGTAAGCCTAGGGGATTGATATCGTTCTCTAGGGGAATATAAATGCTAGTAAGAAGTTTACTACGCTAAGGTTGAGGTTGAGGAAGATTCTTTTTTTATCTTTTTATATATTTTAGAAAGCTAAGGGTAAAATCTCGGGGCTTGGATTTGGGGGGTGGTACTTCTACTGATTACTCTACTATTCTAATTATCTAATTCTATGGGTAGTCTTATGTCTATTTATGTGTGCTCGTATGATGATTAAAAATGTGTTTACTTAGATACTATTACTCCCTAGTTATCTTTTATTGTAGGTTGAATTGTTACGTCCATATTCTTAACGCGTTATGTTTCCTAAAGTCGTAGGGTGTGCCTATGCCGTAACTCTTTGAAGTCACCCTTGAGTGTAGTAAACGAAATCTACTAAGTCATCCAAAAACTATCAAAGATTCATCAAGCATTAGACACAATGATAGCCTAGTTGCACTCCTAAGCCAATTACAATTAAGATAAGAGACAACCTAACAATAATTAACAACTAGGTTTCATAGATCTAAGCAAACACATATGAAATTTAGCCGGACATGTTAAACAAGCAAGCATACACATATTCAATGGAAGACATAATTAAATTAATAAAGTAAAAAACTTATCTTGATGTGTAAAATAGGGTTTGGGACCCTAAGATACTGTCCAAGTCGAACTATAAACGTTTAGGGTTTTTACTCCAAAAGTCTTCCTCCCAAATTACTGAAAATTCGATTTCTATATATAATTTTACACTTACGACGGCGTCGCTTTATAGGTGGGACGCATTCAAATCGCCGTCATTAGGGTTTTCGTCTTGGCAAGTTATCATTGGGACGGCGTCGCGTTGTAGTTGTGACGCCGTCGAACTCGATAGGGGCGTTGTATGATTACGGATCCAGGCCGCCCGAGATGAAAATTCTTAGTGACGCTTCCTCTTCAAAGCGACGCCATCGGTGTATTTTAGCAAAAGTTCTTGAGTCGTCGGTGTATCTATTATCAAATCGTAATCAGAGAGAGGACGGCGCGCCTTTAGTTGGGATGCGTCGCTTCCGATTCGCCAGACTTGAGTGTCTTCGATCTTGACTTAGCCATTTTCTTCATATATTTACTCCTTTTCGTCCAAATAAGCATCGAGATTTGCTTCAAGAGAACTAAAATGTGAAAAGGCGAAATTAAGCAAATAATGGATATAAAAGTGATCAATTAAGGGCTTAAATGACCCTTTAAAAGTGTACGCTTTAAATCCTTATCAAATATCCCTACACTTGGTATTTGCTTGTCCTCAAGAAAATGTGCTTTTGACCAATCAATTTATAAGTTAGGGGCATGAAGCATGATAACGCCACTGCGTCGTCGGGGTCAAAGGAACTTCCTTTTAAATCGAGTAAGTTTTCAACACCCCAGGCAATGAACCTAATCGTTGTAGTGTAGTATTAGGGTAAGCTACGTGAATTGATATCATTCTCTGGGGAATAGGAATGCTAGTGAGAAGTTACTACGCTAAGGTTGGGGTTGAGGAAGATTATTTTTTTTTATCTTTTTATGTTTTTTTTGGAAATGGAAAGGTACGAATCTCGGGGCTTGGATTTGGGGGGTTGGTATTTCTACCGATTACTCTACTTATCTAATTATCTAATCTAGTGGGTAGTCTATGTCTAATTATTGTGTGCTCGTATGATGATTTAAAGATGTGTTTACTTAGGTTTCATTACTCCTTATGTATCTCCTATTGATGGTTGAATTGTCACGTCCTTATTCTTAATCGTGTTGTGTGTCTAAGGTCGTAGGGTATGCGTTTATCCCTAACTCTTTGAAACTACCAAAGGTTATTGCCTACAAAATCTCTAGGATTTATAAACTTAACACTAAGGTACTCTTCGGATGGTGATGATGTACCCTCCGAGTAGCTCGAAGGACACTCCTCCGAGACGTGTCGAAGCCCTTCCATTCGAAGGCCCAAGTTAGGATTCCAGAATATCCATAGGCATCAAACCATTCGTTATCACAAAGGTTACCTCGTGGGAATTCGCCATTGAAGCCCTAATCCTCTTGGTATGTGACGACGAAGCCTTGGATAGGGAACCTCGACTTGGTCAAACCCACGATCTCCATCTCTCTTGGCTTCCCCGTCAAGTCTGAGAACGTGGGTCACTAAACCCTAGCGGTTACCCACAATTATGGGACGCCCCCATGATCTCCGACATTCATGCATAAGTGCTCTCAACCCTATTTCATCCACTATAAATAGGTTGGACGGGCAATGGATTATGGTATGCTCTTTTCACACTCATCTCTTTACTTACACACACTTATACAACCATAACTCATACTTACTCTCACGCCGGAGGTGGTTCGCGAGGTCATACCCTGCGTAATCACTTAACGTGGTGTTTCGTATTTCTTATTCTCGTGTGAAAGGCAAGTATTGGGTGGAACATACACCCCTCATACCTTTGATCATCATCAAGCACGGTAGTGCAATCTATTGTACAATCGGTGGCGCCATCCGTGGGACCACTACTATTAATCCCGTAATCACCTAGTCCTAAAACCCCAACCGACTACACTACTTTTTGGCATGGAACCGAAGAGAAGATACACCTCCACGAGGTTTCTACCCTAGTCCTCTCAACACAACTAACACCGATAATCTTGCCCCATAACGGCCTCAACCTTTACCACACGATCTCGCTTGAAACTACTCCCACATCACGCCTCAACATTCGCTAACCCTATTCCATATATTAGTCCCGTCTTCGTTGAGGCAAACTTTGAAGCCTTAGATTCTTTACTAAGGGCTCATAAGAGGCAAGTTCGCAACACTGAAATGCGAAGAGAGTTGGAATACTTGGTGAGGAGTATGGACGAAGAGATTGAAATAGAGAGGCCTCGACCCCATTAGCGGGGTGCTCGGCCCTAAGAAATGGTTCTCCTTCCATCGAAGGCCAAATGGAAGGACCAGTGGGTTTGAAGAAGGTCCCAGGAGATCCGGAAGTAGGGAAAGAATGCAAGGTGAAAGAAGGGCGAGAACTCCAACGGAGGAAGCAACCCGGTAGGGAACTGAGGGTGAACCTACCTCCTCTAGCCGCCCACTTAGGAAGAGAAGGGATGGGGCTCCAGTACCCCTTCAGATGTTTCGAAAGTGTCGAAGGCCTTTCTCCATACTCGTGCATGAATCGGTTACACCTTCCGGAATGAACCCTACCTACCTACTCAAACCTATAACACCTACCTCCGATCGGTTCTCTTCCCAACCGAGTTACCAAGAATGCCCTATGGACACGTTCCTCACGCAAACGATGGGTGTAAACCCTTCGCATTCAACCTTCTACCGCTTACCGCCACACACATCCATTTCTAATCCATATAACCCTACACTGCTTATCCACCTCCATACAACCCGTACTACCCCGAAGCTCTGGAGCTTGCACACCTTTCGTGAAGTGGATCAAGACTACCCCCGACCGACGGTAAAGATGCCTACTCACATAGGCACTTACGATGGAAAAGGCGATCCGATAACTTCCTCCACTTGTTTAAAGGTGCTATCAAGATGCAAAAGTGGGTTATGCCCGTAGCATGCCACATGTTCACTTACACGCCCGAGACTCGCGAGAATATGGTGGAATGGATGAAGTTGGGAAGCATTGTAAGTCTAGACGACCTTAAGGCTAAGTTCGATCACACTTTAGCCAATGTAAGAAGTACACCAAGACACATCTAGCCGTGCACACCATCAAGCAAAGGGATAACGAAAGCACAAGGTCCTTCATTACGAGGTACACCGATGAAACTTTGAAAATTCTGGGTTTGCACGAAGATCAGAGGATATCAGGTTTTGTACATGGCCTTTGAACGCGAAGCTTGGTGGAATTCCTGTCCACCGATCTTCCCACTACTTACAAGGCACTAATGGAGAAGACTTACACTTGGATTGAGTCTAAAGAGGTAGCAACAAACGGGGCTCCGATAGAGCAAAAGGAAGCTTCTGACAAATTCTCTCGAGGGTCCTCATGGGAAGGATCCAAGAATAAGAAGAAGAACAGGGACCGCTTCACTCCATAAAACAAAGGTTCGAACCATGGACTTGGCAACTTGGTCAAATCTCCTGTGAGATTCAGCATCGAGAAAGCCGCAAAGTCCTTCAATCCACCACCGGATGGCAAGACGAAGCAAAGCCGAGACATGTCCAAGTATCGCCATTTCCATGAAGACCATGGACACGATACGAACAACCCAGAGAACTAAAGAAGCGGATCAAGAGGCGGACGGTCCGGACAATTAGCACATCCGTTAAGGGCATCAAAAGGAAAAGACAAGTTCTCCGACACCCAACTGGGTGAATGGAAGGGAACAAAAGGAGGCTACCCGACAGAGGCTTCGATACTAATGGTGCATAGGAATGATCCCACCTTGAAATAGAAGGAAGCAGATGGGGAGTCGGAAGCGTGGGAGAAATAACCTTCCTTACATTTTGGGGCGACACCTTCGATCGAACCCGTGGTCATCAAGGTACGAATCTCGCAGGAGGTGAATCGAGCATATATGGATTGTGGAAGCTCTTACGAGATCATTTATGAGCATTGTTTCCTAAAGCTCAAGTCATCCATACGCCACAAAGGGTGGACTCAAAAACACCACTGGTAGGGTTCTCCAAGAACACTCATGGCCCTCGGGGAAGTACCGCTGAAATCACCATAGCGAAGGCCCCTTATCCCGCATGGAAATGCTCACCTTCGTTATAGTCGTCGATTCTCCTTATAATTTGTTAATAGGAGAACAAATATGCAAAAGATGGGCATTGTTGTTTCCACCATACATGTCGCTATTAAGTTCCAAACCCTTCGAGTAGGAACTGCTCATTCTAATTATGGGGCGGATAAGGTGTATATGGTGTCAAAAGATGAAGAAGAATCGGAGGAGTCTCCGATAGTAATTCTAAGCTACACAGATGCGGAGGAGCGAGTTGTAGTTAACCCTAGCTACCCCGAACAAACGGTGGTAATAGGAAAACAATTCCCGGCGAATTTTAAGGCGAAGCTCACGAGCTGCTGCGGACTAACCTTGATATTTTTGCTTAGAAATATTGTGACATGACATGTGTACCAAGAACATTGATGATAGATTTGATGATCCTTGAACGGAGCATAAACTTAATGAGTACAAACACATTGAGGTAAAAAGAAAAGGAGGAGCCTAGCCCCGAAAGAAACGCCGCTGCTGACAGTAAAGAAGTTGACGAACTCACACAAGCATGCATCCTAAGTGGAAGTTATACCAAACTTGGGTAGCCAACCCAATAATGGTCAAAAAGAGCGACGGAGGGTGGTGCATGTGCGTTGACTTCATCGACATCAACAAAGCATGCCGAAGGATTGATACCCCTACCGTAAATCGATCGAAGGTAGAATCCTGGCAAGCTTCGGTTAAAATGCTTCTTAGATGCCTACAAAGGGTATCATCGATCCGATGGCAAAGGAGGATGAAAGAAAAGACCCTTTACACAAGCAAACGTGTTCATCGTTACGAGAAAGATGCCCTTCGGATTAAAGAACGCAGGGCAACTTACCAACATCTCGTAGATAAAGCCTTCAACAAGCAAATAGGCGTAAATCTCAAAGCATACGTTGATGACATGATTATCAATGCAAGACGGAGGAGGACCTACTCCTCGATGTACAGAAACCTTTGACCGCCTTGAGGCGATTAACATGAAGTCGAACCCTAAAAATGATCCTTTGGTGTCAAAGAGGGAAATTCCTGGGCATTTGATTACTGCGGTGGATAAAGGCTAATCCTCCAAGGTTAAGGCAATTATAGATCTCCAAGCCCTAAGCCGCCTAAAAGACGTGCAGAGCTGAATTGAAGTCGGCGACTTTAAGCCGATTTTGTCGGGGGTCGATAGGTCCCTACCATTCTTCAAAACACTCAAGCGGATGCATGGATAAGAAAACTTTTCGGTGGAGTCGGGATGCGGCCGCCTTTCAAAAGATGAAGGAGTTCATCGAATCCTTCCAACACTTACACCCCCAATCAAAGGCGAAGTGTTGTTTATGTACTTGGCATCCTCAATGGAGAGTATTAGCGCGATCCTTATGGCAAACGAGACAAACGATAGATCCCCATTTACTTTGTCGCTAGGGGTCCGCAGGGGCGTAGATTAACTATCCAACATTGAGAAGTTAATACTCGCCCTAATCTACGCAGCAAGGAGGCTCGACGCTATTTACAGCCCATCCAATCACGCTTTAACCGACAAGCCACTCAAACAGATTTTATTGAAACCCGAGAAGTCCGGGAGGGTGGCTAAATGGGCTATTGAACTTGAGAGCATGCAATAGAGTTCAAAGGACTAAACTCTATTAAAGGGCAAATTCTTCCGACTTTCGCGTAAACCTTCCGAACCCGACGAAAAGGAAGAGCCCAAAATTAAACTCACTCAAGTGCGGGATGACCGAAACTTTATACGGATGGAGCATCCGGCTCGATGGTTCCGGATCGTCTAATGTTGGTCACCGATGGGAAGGAGCATACGATGCTCTTCGCTTTGAGTTCGGCCACAAACAATGAAGCGAGTATGAAGCGTTGCTAGCAGATCTCCGATTGGCTAAAGATATGGAAGTCAAAGCTCATTGCTTTTGTAGACCCCAATTGGTAGCAAACCAAGTGACATGCTCCTATGAAGCAAGGCGTACCGTCATCACAATACTTGAAAAACAAAGGAGATGTCGAGAGCTTCATTTCACACCATTCAACATGTTCAAGGAATCGTAACAAGAAGGTAGATGCACTAAGCAAGCTAGCTTCCATGGCCTTGCTCATCTCACCAAAGAAGTACTTGTCAAGTCTTACCGAAAGATCCATCGTCGCAAAGAAGATGTGGTTCACGAGGAAGGAGTGACATGGATGACTCCCATCGTGAATATTTGATAAGCGGTCTTCCCCAAGATCCCAATCTAGCAAGGAAGATCGGGTTAAGTCCTCAGCATCGACTAATAGGGAAACCCTATATAAGGTCATTTTATCACCTTGGTTAAGATGTGTGGGCCCAAGCAGGCTACAAGCATTATCTCCAAGTCCACAAAGGATCATGCGGCTCCATGTAGGACCTCGCCGCTTGTCTCGAAAATAATGAAGTTGGGCTATTATTGGCCTTCGATGCACAGGGATGCGGCATAAATCATTCTCAAATGTGAAGCTTGTCAGATACACTCAAACGTTCCAAAGATGACGAAGCAGGACATGACAAGTGTGACATCCGCTTGGCTCTTCTCTCTGTGGGGCATCAATATCGTAGGACCTATGCCTATAGCTCCCGGAGGAGTCAAATTTTTGCTTGTGGCAATCGATTACTTTACTAAGTGGGTGGAGGCTAAACCCTTAGCCTCAATCACGGGGAGACAGATCGAGAATTTTGTGTGGGAACACATTGTGTGCAGATTTGGATTGCCCACATAATCATATCTGACAACGGGAAGCATTTCGTCGAAGGAGTCTTCTACGACTTCTGTCAAGGGCTCAACATAAATCAGTCTTGAACATCAGTCTACCATCCACAAGGTAACGGACAGGTGAAGGTTACAAACAGAGACATCGTCAAAGGGATCGAGAAAAGTCTGGGACGAACTCACCATGGATGGGTAGATGAACTCCCTCATGTACTATGGGCCCATCGGACACACCCTAAGTCAAGCAATAGAGAAACCCCCTTCAGCCTAACATACGGATGTAAGCGGTCATCCCTTCTGAGCTAAGTGTACACACGAGTGTGTGGCAACGTATGATGCCTCCCAAAATGACGAAGGATCGGGGAAAACCTTGATCCGCTAGAAGAAAGAAGAGAAATAGCCTCCATCCGAGAAGCAATACACAAACATAAGATCAAGGCTACTATAACAAAGGGTCGACCTTCCACTTTCAAGCCACGGGAATATGTGTTATGCCTCAACAAGGCAAGCAAAGCCGAATACCGTGGAAAGCTGGGACCAACTTGGGAAGGACCTTACATGGTAGCCGAGGCTCACGACAACGAGCCTACAACCGGCCACTATTCTCGTGAGAACCCATCGACGGGACATGAAATGGTATGAACCTTCGAAAGTTCTATATTTAAGAAGTACTTTTACTTTTTTCTTGTAATTAGAAGCTTCTCAAGGGAAAGCAAACATTATTGGTAGTTGTCTTAGTTTTCATTTCAAGAATGATGTAATCCTCCCTACCAATTCAATGATAAAGACATTTCCCACAAATCTCTTGCTTCGTTTCTTAAACACAAAGATTTTTTCAGCCAAGTCGTTAATGAGTTTCAATGTCGAGTAAAATGGCTCAAGGTGTAATACACGCCTTATCATTTAAGCCAACTTTAACATTCACATTAACTCTCCTAGTAGTTTTTGGCGCCTGTAAAAATAAATACAAAGTCATACTACTTAAAGGATTTGAGATAGAGTGCGTCGCAACCCTCTGTCAATGATCAAATTTGGTCATTATATTCTTTGTGTTGCAATTTAAACGCAATGAGGTTGTTTAACCTTAGGTTGTAAAACTTAAGCGTCGGAAAAATAGCGTACGAGAAGTTAACAAAGACAAACACAAATAATAACTAAGCGTGTAGAGGTATTCCCCCACACTTTACCATTCAAAATAAAGGCTAATGCCCTTACACCTGCCTAAGGGACCGAAGCCCCAATTATGTTGTCTTTGGCCAAAGGCCATACATCACATCACAAATATTTAAATTGTTTAAGACAAGCATTGTTTAAGAACACAAATTGTTTTAAAGGGTACATGCCACCCTTGAAACCAAATTATCGCCGACATGGCGCCTTCATTCTGCTTTTTGGAGATGGAGTGGGGATGGTTGAATGAGACAAAGCTTGGTAGATATAGTCTTCTTGGTGGGAGTGGTAGGCTTCACTTTCGAGGTTTCTTGAAAAGAGGTCTTCGAGGGTGCCATCGGATCTTTGGTAGCCTCAAGACGGAAGGAGTACTCATGTTGTAACGCATTTTCGCCTCATCATACTCGGCCTTCAAGTGGGACGGTAGCATTCAATCTTGGAAAGGTCCACTGACTTACCTGCTTTGGCACCTCCTCCAACGCCAAGCACCGTCCATGAAAAATGGTCGATTTGATGACCTTCCACATCCGAGCTCCCAATTCATCCGTGGTAGAGCTCCATGGCTATGTAAGGCACCACCTTTGAAACGACCTCGCACGATCCTTTTGCAGCATCTTATACCTAATTTGTAAGCCATCTACTTCCTCCCTCAACTTCACTTCTACCTCTTCGAGCCTAGCCCTCTCACTTTCCAACCCAACACATTTCGCTTCAAGAACAGCATTCTGACCTGTTAAAGTGATAACCTTGGCTTCTTCCAACTTAAGATTGCCGAGTTCAACTATCAACTGGGCTACCTTTCGACGAAGGTCTTGGACGATGGGGTTCTTCTCAACATTCCCTTCAATCTCGTCATACTTAGCCTCCACCGCCACGCTTCTAAGCAACTCTCCGGTTACGAATTTAAGTGATTATCCAATACATCTTTGCCAGAACCCCATTGTCATGCATGTCGAAAACCTTTCAATGAACATATTTTCCAAGATACCTTTCCATCGAGGAGGGTGACATGATCGACAATCCGGTGACAGCCAAAGCATTGGGAAGCTCCTTCGTCTCGGAAGGCTGCGACCAATACAATGTATGAAGGCTAAGTTAGTTGTGACAATTATGACTTCACATATTTTATAAGGAGAACCGCTACCATGCACCTCCACCGATTCATCTAGAAATTCAAGGTCGACTTCACACACTTTTTGCCTTGATGCTCTTCTGCTTCACAACTCTACCTCCCGGGCGTGGGAGGATTCTTTCTTTGTTGGTAGACTTAACAACCTTGGTCGTTGTTCCCTTTCTACTTTTTAACCCGTCACCATCCCCTGTTGAACCTATAGCCGGACATCCTCATCCGCAGGATCGTCCGAATCAAGAACATTCTCAACAAGTTGAGATGGACCCTCCAACGCAAGTCATGGAGGCGCCGATGCAATAGGCTCGACTTTGGAGTATCTACCTCATTGTTGTTCACGAATGTAGAAGGAGAGCCAACACCATAAGACTCTTTGGCCTTCTCAACAGGCATGAAGCTCAAGTCTTCATCTAAATCCTGGTACATAAAGTTCCTGAATGCCATCTCTGCAAAAAGAAATAAATATCAGTGCTATATTGGTCCTACTTAGATAGAAGTAGATAGACATACTTTGTCCTTGGTACATGATAACAGGCTTCTTGGGAGACCCCTCCCAGCTCTGGGCAATCCCAGCCGTGTATAAGATGGCTTCAGGGAACACTTGCACATCAACATGGTATCTAGCCAAACGCTGATAGCATGGATTCCTTCACACCTCATATGGCAAAGGGTCGTTGTATCAGCTCTGGATAACATATTCTCCTTATTTAACAGCTCTGGATAGTTAGGGGGAACAATAGTGTTTTGCACATAGAAAAGCTACCTTCCAACCTCGTTATATTGGTATACACCCTCCCAAACAGTTTGGCACATCCGATTCGTGCCTTTTCGATAAAGTTAACCAATTGCCCCCAGGATACAACTTCAAAAAACCTCTTAAAACCTTTAATGTTGGTTCATAGCCGTATGCTTTACACATCACTATGAATGTGGTCAGTTTGGCTAAACCAAAGGGGTTGATCCTAGAGATATGAACCTTGTAGTATTGCATAAACTCTAATATCAGTGGGTGCAGTGGAATCCTAAGGTTGTAATGGCTAAATGCATGTGTGTATAGCCCTACGAAACCTTGAGGAGCATCAAAAATACCCTGATTAGACTTGGGTAACATCACTTTGTGCTCTGATGGGATTGGGTAATCAGCTAAGTGATCATGTAACTCTTTTGCAGACAATGCACATTTTTGTCGCTTTATGATAAACTTGAATCCATTTAAAAAAACAAGCTACAAGTTAGAGGAAAGGTTTACCTTTTGATTTCGGAGTGGTGGCAATCACAATTTTATCAAGGTAGAAAGTGGCGAAGAGAGTAAATGTTTTGGGGTTTCAACAACCCTCCTTAAATACTGTTTTTACCGCTTTCCTAGCCGCACACGTGTACCGCTTATTTACTCTTATTCGATCTCAATAGTTTTAAAATTTAAAAATAAGCCTTTTGGTCTTCGTAAAATGGGGAAGTGTGATTCTCAGCGGGTACCAAAAGGTTTAATTAGCATTAAATGCGCTAGTTAGTTGTATAGTTATCCTCCAACCAATACGATTAGCGTTAGGATGGTATTTTTCAAGCATGAAGTCGAAAGCAATGCCTCTTCGCTTCATATATATCACTTTCGACCGGGGGCTTGATGATGTACCTCCGAGTAGCTCGAAGACACTCTTCCGAGACGTGTCAAGCCCTTCCATTCGAAGGCCCAAGTTAGGATTCCGAATATCCATAGGCATCAAACCATTCGGTTATCACGAAGGTTACCTCGTGGGATTTCGCCATTCAAGCCCTAAGTTCTTCTGGGTATGGCTAACGGCAAGCAACCGGATGGGGAACCTCCGACTTGGTCAAACCCACGATCTACCACTCTCCGGACTTCCCCGTCAAGTCTCGAGAACGGGTCACTAAACTCTAGCGGTTACCCACAATCATGAGACGCCCCATGATCTCCGACATTCATGCGTAGTGTTTCAACCCTATTTCATCCATTATAAATAGGTTGGACGAGCAATGGATTATGGTATGCTCTTTTCACACTCATCTCTTTACTTACACACACTTATACAACCATAACTCATACTTACTCTCACGCCAGAGGTGGTTCGCAGGTCATACCCTGCGTAATCACTAACGTAGTGTTTCGTATTTTTATTCTTAGGTGAAAGGCAAGTCTTGGCCGAATATACACCCTCATACCTTGATCATCATCAAGCTCGGTAGTGCAATCTATTGTACAATCGATGGTTTAGCCTACAATGACTCTAGGTAACTATAAGCTAAGGTTCACAAAGATTAATCAAGCATTAACTATACAACGGATGACCTATCGCAATACTAGATCATTAACAATTAAGATAAGAGACAACCAATCAATATTCAATAATTAAGTTTCATATTCCTAAGCAAACACACAAGTAAATTAGCTGGGACATGAGAAACATACAAGCATACATACAATTAATTGAAGACATACTTGAATTAATGAAGTAAAACACTTATCTTGATGTAAGATAGGGTATGGAACCCTAAAATACCGTATAAGACGCCTTGGTTCGGTTTAGGTTTTTACCCAAAGACTACACACCGAAAACTAAAAATTCGGATTCTATATATAAGATTACACATACGACGACGCCACCCTTTGATTTGTGACGCCGTCCGTCGCCGTTATTAGGTTTCTTCTTGGCAACGTTAGTCTTGCGACGACGCCACCTTATGCCCGTGGACGCCGCCCCTTCGCCTCGACGTCGCCTAGATCAAATCTAGGCCGCCGAGTCATGACGCCTACTCTTTTAAAACCCAAACCGCCACTTGTAAATGAGCAATTTGCCACCGATTCATCACAAAAAGTTGTCCGACGGCGTCTCTAGTTGTGCCCGACGCCGTCCCCTTCGGGCCCAAAGACCTAAGTGTCTCGATTCTTGACTTTGGCCATTTTCTTCAGATATTCGCGCCTTTTCGTCCGTATAAGTGTCATTCCAAGATTTTGCCTTCAAGATACCTAAAAAGTGAAAAGGAACGATATTAAGTAATAACGGATACAAAAGTGATCAAAAAGGGCTTAAACGACCCTCAAAAGGTACATTTTAAAACCTTATCAAATATTCCTACACTTGGTATTTGCTTGTCCTCAAGCAAATGTGCTTTTAGCCAATCAATTTATAAGTTAGTGGTCATGAAGCATTAGTTTAGAATGATTCACAACACATATAATACCCGCAAAAGTCATAACAAGCACGGAAATTACATACTAGCACCTCACATGGGGTGTTTGGATACTTACATCTCTCTCGTGTATATGAAATATAACAAGTTGGAAATGGAAGATAAACACTCATTAACCGGTCCTAGTACATAGATTACCACAGCTTGAGACTAGATCAAACCTCCATCGCTTACGCGAAGCACCTAGGAAAGACTATCCAAGAGGTCTTTTAAAGGGTTGTAATGATAGGCTTACGGTAGGAAACAAAGGGTTGGTGGGATAGGCTATTTAGTGGTGGCAAGTCAAAATCTTTATGTACAAGCATGCGAAGAATGGCGCTGCTAAGCCAAGACTCGACACTCTAGACTCTAGATAACTATAACAAACAAACATAATATAAAATTGATGTAGGATGGTAGCCTGCTTTTCTTCAACACTCTATTTTTTTTTTTTTTCTCTTTTCTATTTTTTCGATTTTTTTCCATACACTTTACTCTACCATCCTCTACGATAACATCAAAATGATAGTGATTTATAGGCACATCCCTACACTTGAGTTTTATTACTCTAACACTAATATGACCCGAATTGAAAAGATTAAAACACTTGGAGTACATTATTATGCAAATAAAAGGAATTTGAATTTAACGTTCTTCGGTCATCTCATAAAGTTTAACTTTTCCCATGAATCCCAATCGTCCCAAAACTGCAGTACAAAGGATATGACTCGACTTAGCAACTTATGCAAGCAACTAGATAATTGAACTAAGGGTTTAGTGTGATAACAATAATGCACTAAAAGTGAGTGCATACAAGGTAGGCTAAGGCGATTTGGGTGTACATTTGGGGTGGATTGTAAACAATGCTCTTCATTGATAATCCGAAAATCAAACATCACGAGAACCGCGAAAAGGATAGGCTCGAGGGGTTAACTAGGGGTATCGTGTACTAAAGATGAGTACAACACAAAGGTGTGGGGGAATTACTCAACCGATATGGAAGAAGTAATTATATTATGGGGTATCAAATAAGGGTTATCCTAATGCCTCTTATCATTTAGTTATTCCGAACTACACAAGTGTAGTCTTACTAGCGTTCTCGGAATGCATCAAAAAACAAGTTCTAGAATCTATTATACTACCGGTTCACACTCTAAGCATTAAAGATAAATGCTTCAATTCCTACTAATCTAAGGGCGATCCTCACATTTTAGGTGGAATTTAAGTGGTAAAGGGTTTTTGTGCTAGTCATATAACTTCCTATCCATGAGATGCTTTATTAAGACTAATGACCCACTCCTATATGTCATGAAAATTTTTAAATTTAGTGCCAAAATTACCCTAACCGATATTTCTCATGGTTTATTACATAAATGCAATTGGACAAAGCAAATAATCAAGGATAAGCATAGTTTCAAAGTTCCTGCTTTATTTTCCTCCTACATTTTAAACCGAACATTGTCCCCAATGTTCTCAAAGTATCCAAGTTATGATAATGGAAGGTAATAAAAGATGAAAGAAACTAATACTCCCCCGATTAGCTCGGTAGGATCCGTAAAGTGGTGGTTACATCTTTCTTCAAGAAAACGTCATGCGTGAAAAGCTTCTTCTTATCTTATGTATCTTTTCTTGGTAAATTAAACATGCACACTTGAAGAAAACAATGAAACCTTTTATGTAAAATCAAGCGGTAACAATATATATAGGACTCTACTAAACTAGGATATAATGCTTGTGGAATGGATGTTTACTGAAATTTCTCGAAAATTAAGACCGAAAATTCCAAAAATTTATAAATAGCTCGTAAAACGAGAAAAGTAATTAGTTGTTTCGCCCTACCGACCCCCGCCAGTTGCGATCTCGACGACCGTCCAAGTTATCCCGACAAAAGTCGCTACGCGATTTTCGGAAAATTTACATCTTTAGAATCTGGAAAATTTCTGCAAAACATCCATTATGACTCGATACAAGCATTTGACTCGAACAAACACATGTATATCTTTTAATTAATTGAAATTCTCATGTTTACGCTTTTAAAAACGAGTGTAATCCTCCCTACACTTATCCCTTATGTAAAATACCTTTATATGTAATTAAGACGAGGTTAAAGACAAAATAAAGCATTTTACAAATTTAAACATGAGAATAAACAATCAATAAAGATATATGACACAAACAAGCAAACAATTAAGCATGGGTTGCCTCCCACGAAGCGCTTTTCTTTATTTATGAGTCTTGTAGCTAGACTCAAGTCGTGCCTCACGTTACTTCATTACCGCCACCTTCTTCCTCATGACGGTCTCTAGTGGGTGATTCCATGTTGTAGAAGTGCCCTATGATGCACCTTTCTAAGAGGTCGTCCTCTCCCACTCGCTCTATATTCCAATCCTAAGTTCAAGCAATCCTTATAGAACCCAAAATCTTGGCCATAACATAATCCACTCCTTTCTCCTTATCCTTCTCATTCCTATAGTAGACCGATAGTTTAAGTTCCTTTTCATCATTGGAGAGTGATGAAAATTTCTCAATCTTAAACGGCATTTGGTAGCTACATCATCGGTCTCATCCTTGAATCATACTATTCTAACGAGGATCATAAGTCAACCCTGCTTTCTATGAAAGGTTTCCTAGAATAACGTGGGACAAGATAGGATCTATGGCCGTACTAATATCATCCACTATTATGAAATCCGTAGGAAACGTGAAACTACCTACATAAACGGGCAATCCCTTAACTCTACCAAGAAAATTGCAACTAACCCTAGGATTATCGGGATCTTGCCTAGTTGGGATAGGCTTCTTCACTACCCAATTATAGTAGGTTCTAGTCAATATGTTTATTGGGGACTTGCGGTCAATGTAAGCCTTTGCCACGAAAAGGTGTCCTATGCAACATGGTATGTTAAGATTCCAAGGGTTCCCAAACTTGATCCTAGGGCTTCTCCTAACATACATGTGACTGGAGGTCACGCACTAAGTGAGGTGGCGAGATAGTTCTTCTTCTCAGAGGAAACTTATTGAAATAGTCATTGTCTACTTCATCTACTTCCCGGTTGTTTCATTCCCGGTGTTTCACTAACCTCGAGTATCGCTTCATGGTTCGCCCGTCATTTGTTCTATTAGGTTTCACTAAGGTGATGGTATTGACGAATTGAACGTGCTTAGCTAGCTTACTTAGGTCCTTAATCTCTACACCAAAAGTTTTGGGAGTTGAGATAGCATTAACCTTCCTATCACTATTGGTCATGGCTTTCAAGAGGTTATCTATCTTCCTATCCATCTCGGCTTGTTGTTGGTTAAAATGGTCCGAGAGCTTAGCTATTTGAGCTTCTTGGGATGCGACTAGGTGTTGCAACATCCCCTCAATGTTTTGTTGGTTAGGGCCGTGAGATGGGGGACATGAGAAATCATTGGATGTGAATTTTTGGTTTGTCCCCAATAAAATTCGGCTTTCCTTCCATGCTTCTCAGGCCATTAAAAGTCCTAGGTCCGGTGTTGTAGGAAATCTTCCTCCTGCTCCATTAGTACGCGAGGATGCGAGTCAACCAAGCTTGTTCTGGGAATCTGGTGCAGTGCGCGTGTTATGAGGATCACTACACGGCTCACATGAGGAAGAAACTTTGTTTACATGGTGTGAAGACTTAGGATTTTCGTAGGAGCTCATTAGGAATTTAACTTGATCTTAAAGCTCGAGCATCCTACAGTCAAAAGATTGTGAGTCAATGGGAGGCAAGGAGATTGCCTTAACGGTTTTGGGTAACTCACGGGGGTCATTCCAACTTTCGTTGTCATAGAGAGCAAGGTCCTCTATTATACCCCACGATTCTTCCGCGGTGAGATCACTAAGTTTTCCACTGGTCGCTTGGTCAATGGATCACTTGGTGGGGAAGTTGACATGATCATAGAAGAGTTGGACTTGGAGCCAAAGATCAATGCCGTGATGACTGGATTTATGGAGTAAGTCCTTGAATCGAGTCCATGCTTCGTAGAGAGATTCACCTTGACGATGTTGGAACATCAAGATATCATTCCTAAGCTTAGTGGTTCTCTCCGGTGGGAAAAATTAAGCAAGGAAGCGAGAGGTGAGATCATCCCAACTTGAGATGGAGCCGGCGAGAAGTCACTCAAGCCAATTACTAGCTTGGTCCCATAGAGAGAATTGGAAGAAACGAAGATGCGTGGTCTCCCTAGTAGTAGTATCGAGGTTGATGGAATCGACAATTTTAAGGAAGTCCTTAAGATTCTGATTAGGATCTTCGGAACGAAGTCCATGGAATGCACATCCGTTTTGCACCAACTGGATGGTGTCGGATCGCAGGGCCGTAGTTTGGGCTTGTTCGGGAAGCTCAATGGTGTTCCTATAGCCTAGGTGGCTTGGTCTCGAGTATTCACCAAGAGTACGGGCTCTTGGCGGGTCATTCGGTGGTAGGTTAATGAATGGTGGTTGGTTAACACCTTCCATGATAAAAAGTGTTGGGGTTACGAACAAAGGTCACGAATAAGGGGGATAGACTACGAGGAAGCTAAAAATGGGAAAAAAGTTTACTTGATAGGAATCAAGCAAGGAAACCTAAACGAGGTGGACTCTAACTAGCTATCCTATTCCCCGCAGCGCGCCTAAAACTTGATAACGCCACACGCCGCTCGGGGTCAAAGGAACTTCTTTTTCGTTTGTTGGAATGGAATCACTCCTAAACAAGATTTCAAGTATTTATATTTCATATGTAATAGGTAGCTTTATTATGGCCTTTATGTTTGTTTAAGGTCAAGCTTATGTAGAAGGCCCATAAGCTTGATCCAAGCCCAATAAGGAATAGGGAAGGAGAGGAGTGTTGCCCTAGCTCCTTGCCTATATAAACTCTTGTAAACCCTCATTTGAGGGTTGGTTGTTCAAGTTTTTCTCTCATACATACTCTTTGCATAACTTTCTTTTATACGCGTGTGTGTGTGTGATTTACTTGTTCAATCGCCTTCATCTCTTCTCTATAAGCTTGTGTTGTAAAACTAGTGACCTAACAAAGGGTATCAATCGCCAAATAGTTGGGTGTACTGCTTGTTTTTGAAGTTTTGGTTTTGGATCTTACGCGTAGAGATAACGATTCTTTGGTTATCTTAAAACTCGCTTTTTACACTTTTAATCCAAGATTCTTGTACTTTCAATGTTTTGAGGTGTTAAAATACTTGTTTTTGGCAAAAGTTTCAAACTTTACGCGGATTTACGCTTTTAAGCTTGTTTTTGTTCGTGGGTGTCGTTTCTACGCAGAACCTGCTTAGCGCTTTGGTACATCAAAATTCACACTTTTGTGTTCTTTTGGTACTATTGAAGCTATTCCATAACAAAAACCGGTTTAGAAACACATTTGG